>JAJEJO010005738.1:570353-789703 GCA_020662805.1 Glaucomys volans
GGTCACCCTGACGTCAGGCCAGCACTCCTGGGTCACCCTGACGTCGGGCCAGCACTCCTGGGTCACCCTGACGTCGGGCCAGCGCTCCTGGGTCACCCTGACGTCGGGCCAGCGCTCCTGGGTCACCCTGACGTCGGGCCAGCGCTCCTGGGTCACCCTGACGTCAGGCCAGCGCTCCTGGGTCACCCTGACGTCACCACCCTCCCTGGCACTTGCTTCTTCTCCCATTTCCTCTCCGTGGACTGACTGAGCCCCAGTATGCCAACCCCCAATCGTGTGCACCCGTGCCTCAGTTTCCCCCTGGCAGAACCGCGGTGACAGAGGCGACTTTAAGGATGAGGCAGAAACAGAACAAAAGCAGCAAATGAAAACCGGCCGGAGCAGGCGCTTAGCGGGGTCCCTAGAGAGGGGCGCCCTCTGTGCTTGGGAGGTGGTTCTCCTGGTGACCTCCCGAGGCTAACGGTCACCAGGAAGGGCAGGTGCATCTGCTCCATGCTCCACACCTGGCCTCAGGCCACAGGGTGACTGCAGAGCCGCGGGTGCATGGCGGCCGTGACAGCCCCGGGGCTTCACCTGCAGGGCATCTAGGAAATGGGTCAGCACTGCCCTTGATGCTGGGGCGTCACGTGGCACCCAGACGCAGTGAGCTTTTGGCGGGAGGGCTCGGCCCCCTGCCCCGCTTCTTCCCACCTTATCTGAGCAGAGTCTGGAAAGAAGTAGGAAGCCCACCCCAGCCTGGGAATCCCTGTGCCTGGAGGAGGAAGGCCTTACCTCTCTTGCTTGGGTCCTCAGGAGCCTCAGCCATGCTCCCAGCAGAGGCCAGAGGCCCAGCAGGCTGGGAGCAGGTGCCCTGGCTGTGGCCTTGGGAGGTGGGCCACAGGAGGCTGGATCTGAGCCTCCACTCCAGGGTCCTCTGAACCCCAGGCAAGGGCTGTCAGCTTCACCGGCAGCTGGGCGCTGCTCAACCTCCAACACAAACAGCAGCCCGCCCCCCCCACCACCAGCTTTCTGGAGAAAGAGAAAATGAAACTTCCGTGTGGTTTCTCGGAAAGAAACAGAATTGAAAGCAGGGAGAGGAGGTGGGAGTGGACCCCAGCATGAGAGGGCAGGCAGCAGCTGGGCTTGGCAAGCCAGGTGCCTCTAGCTGGTCTCCCTCCCCTCCCAGCGCACAGGGCTGGCGGCCGGGCCTGCATGGAGGCCAGGATGCCTGAGTGCTGGGTGCTCTGCATTTGTTCCTGTGAGCATTGAGGACTTTTGTAAGAAGCACCTACTATGTGCATTCCAACTGCATCTGCCTCTCCAGCTCATTCGTGGGGGCAGTGGGGGATTCGTGGGGGCAGTGGGGGATTCGGGGGGGCAGTGGGAGATTCGTGGGGGCAGTGTGTGGGGGGGTACTGTCTTCTTTCTTCAGAGAGGAAATGGAGGAATTTGATCCGTAAGCTGCAGAACTCAGGCGTGGGCGATTCCCCTCAGCCCACAGACCCACGGAGGCCCCAGCCTCATGGGAAGAGACTCCTTCATTTCTGGTCAGAGCCTGGGTCATCTGCAGGCATGAGAACAGGTGGGTGCCACACGTGTCTCTGGAAAGGACCCGTCCCTTCCACAGTTTCTCAGAGGAGCCAGGGACCCCACCCCGTTGAGAACTGCAGTTCTCCAGATCACAGAAGAGGAGATGGGTTCACAGAGGACAAAGGCTGCGGTGGACGGGCCCTGGAGTCTCTGGGCTTGGGGTGCAGGTTCCAGCTTGGTGAGCAGAACCCTGGCTCCCTCCCCAACCCTCGCCCAATTTCTGCGCCAGGCGAAGGAGCAGCAGGCAGGGCCCGGGTTTGCCTGGACACTGTCTGCAAGGCAGGCTCGGCGGGTGCTGAGGTCCTCAGCCGGGCAGGCATGCTGGGGGGTTGAGGGAAAGCCCAAGGCGGGGCCACACCACACTGAGGCCAGTCAAATGCAGCCCCGGGCGGCCAGGGATCTTCCCAGTTCCAGGTGATCGCCTCTGCTTCCGTGGGCGGAGCCAGCGCTGCAGGACAGGTGTGTGAGGACAGCACGCCCCAGGGGCCTCACTGTCCTGTCTTGCAGAACTGAAGGACTGTGCAAGGCCACGGAGGTGACGAGGTCGCTCTGCGGGAGCCTGGCACGCTCCCCTTGAAGCCCCTGGAGACGGCCAGCAGGGGGCGCGCGCCCGCCTCTTGGCTCTGCCGGGACCTCCGCTGCCGCGTGGTCTCCAGACTGGGGACTTCATCACCCCTTCAATGTTCTTGCGTCCTCGTTAAATCACTCCACCGCCGCTGCTCGCCTCATCTTTCCTGGGGGTCAGAGCCCCACTGGTTCTCTGGCCAAGCCTGTGGTTGTGCCCGTCCTCACCCTTGGCACAGCCCACCACAGTCTGAGACCCTCTCACCATCTCCCTCCAGGGCCACCCAGCTCCTCCATTGCTCCCCAGCCTCCTGGCCGGCTTGCCCTGACCTCTTAGTGAGGAGGCCCAGGCAGGTTGGGAGCTCAGGTCTCTGGTGGGCTTGCCCGCTAAGCTGCGGGACTTAAGCTTGATCCCTAGAGTCAGCTTTGCTTCTAGGAAGGTCACCTAAACTGCAGTGGACGAGGCCGGGGCCCATCAGGGTCCGTCTGGACAGTTCACAGCTGCATGGAGCCTCTTCCCTGCTCTCTGAGTTGTCCCTAGAAGCCAGAAATGAGCCACTGTGCCAGGGAGGTGCTGTGGGGGCGAGGACTCTCACCCTCCTCTCCAGAGCCGTTGGGAGCTGCAGTTCTGCTCTTCCCCGGCCGTGGGTGGCTGCCTCTCTGAGCCCCGATTTTTTTTAGCTATTAAGTGGGGATAGCAGATAAGAAAAGGCATTGCCATCAGCACTCAGTGTGTGCTCCCAGCATTTGCCTAAGTTTGGAAAGGGACGTGTGTGATGCATCTCCAGACAAGCAAGAAGCACGAAAGAGAGAGAAGGAGCACAATTCAACGTGGGTGGGTTGCACCTTCCGTTCCATGGGGAGCGCATCTGGAGCTGCAGCCCTGAACCTGCTGGGAGCGTCCACGACACTGAGTGGGATTCTCACTTTCAAAGATCTGAATTGGCTTGCATTCCCCCTCTCAATTTAAGAAACTTTGGAGCTGATTTTGACTCTAAGAGCTGTCTTGACGCCAAGACAGCAGGGGCTTGCACAGCTCAGGGGTCTTCCTTTTTCCTGGTGCAGTCTGGTAGGCAATCCAGATGTCGTGTGGTGACCCAGGGTCCTTTCGTTTCTTTACCCCTTGCTACCTCTAAGAATGGCTGTTGAGCTCCAGACATCACATCTGCATTCCCTCCAGCCGGAAGGAGTGCAAAGAAGGGCAGGAATCTCCCTTTTGGGAACACACATTGCAAGTTGCCCATACTTTCCACTAAGATCCGGTTGGTCAGAGATTAGTGATCCTTACCTTCAAGGGATGCTGGGAAAGATGGTCTGTATTCTGAGCCACCATGTACCCCGCTAAAACTGGGGTTCTATTAGTTCAAAATAGGGGGTGACAGATGTTGCCAGAGGCCTGGCTCTTCCTGGCATTTCAGGGCTCTTCCCCAAACACCGAGGGGGATGTCTGCCCTGTGCCACCTGGGGCCCACGGGGACTGAGTTCAAGGCAGCATCTGCATTCTCAGAGGCTCTGTCCCATGTGCTTGGCCGAAGGGAACTGGAGGGCAGGTGCTCATCCTCTCCACCTGGAGAGCCCCTCCAAGTCCAGGCTTCAAGATGGCGCCGCTGCTTGCTGAGTGGGTCTTTCTGCTTGGAAAGTGCACTCCTTTTCCATGGCTTGTGTTTTTCTGGAAGCTATTAGAACTCTCCGCCCAAACCAGATGATAATTACATGTTACCGATCTCTAGTCTTTGAGTTTTTCTCTGTCTCCTTTAAAAGAGAGATATTTTTACTGCACATTGTGTTGGCAAAACCCAACCCTCTACCGGGCAGCCCTGATTTATCTTCAGATTCCCCCGTGAATTTGGCTTGAGGAGGAGGAGGAAAGGCACCAAGTGGACGTCAGAGGGTCATTGTCAAGGGCAAAGGTCAGAGTGCCAGGACTGGCCCTGAGGTTGTCCAAGGCCTCTGGCTCTCTGGGAGAACAAGGAACAAAGCCTGGCAAGTTGGTAGTCCCCAAAGGAGTGGCCCTGGCTCTGCTCTCTGTCCCTCAAGGTAGAGCTGTTGGTGGGGATCCAGGGTCCTGTGTCCATTGGGGTCCATAGACTTGAGCTTGGGATCCTGGGACCCCCACTCTTCAGCTCTGTGCCTCAGGCACGTCTCTGCTCTTCCTGAGCCTCAGTGCCTCCCTTGGGAAGTGGGCTCCCAGGACTGACCTCATGGGGTCCTTGCAAGGCCACGTGGGGCCTATGGCTCACGGAGCACACAGCCTGCTCAGTAGACAGGAGCTGGCCCTGTTGTCCTGTGCCACCCCCAGCTGTCCCTCTCTGTGGTGACACGGCAATCTCAAGAGTCCATCTCCTCACTCACAAGACAGTTCCTGGCTTTTTCTTCTTTTTTATTTTTTTTTTTTAAATCAGGCTACTTGCTGAGCCTTGCTGGGCGGGAGAAAGACCCCCTTGCTGGCTCCTGGCTCCACTGCCCACTTTGGCTGCAGATGAGGCCATGTCACCATCCCTCTGAGATGAACAGGGTGGTCCAGCTCAAGCCCGAGGGCTTGGCCACCCCAGCAGCATTGGCTGGTGAGGGAGACCCAGGTGGGCACCCACAGCATGTGCTTCTGAGGTGTGGGGATGGACAGGCCAGGGCCCTGAGGCCGTGGGAAGAGCTGGAGATCACGGGGGCAAAAGAAAGGAGGCGGAAGGTCCATCCTGGGCAGGTGTGGGGGCTCGGAGAGGGGGCCCTGGCCACTGGGGAGCAGTGGGCAGGGGGAGGGAAGGCCCCTGGTGGCCCTGGTGTCCAGGGCAGGGACAATCCCTGCAGCCTCTCCCACTCTCCAACTCTTTTCACAACGAGTGTGCTAAAATGAACTCACATCTGACTTTTATTTTTAAAATTGATTAAAAAATAATTTTGCTTTCCAAATTATTTGTCTACAAGAAATTAATTTAATTCCAAATGACCACCATCTCTCCAGTGAGCATTATTCTTGGAAATTCCTACAAAAGGACAGGATGTCACCCACAAATCCTCCTCAGGTATAATGCAGTGCAGTGAGATGTTCACGAGGACTTCAATGGAGCAATGGATGAACTTGACACAATGTTAGGTTTTCTAGGTGTTTAATTAAATGTTTGCTGATTTTGAATTTGCAGTGGTTTTTCTTTAATCTTTGTGTTTTGGAGCACAAACATTTCCCAGGGCTCCTGAAGCATCACGGGCCGGAGGCTCTGATTTCCATCCTGCTTCAGCAGCTTCCTCATCAGTGAGGCTGGAAGAGCTAACAAGAATGGAGGAGAAGCTTTGGGGCTCACAGTTTCAGAGGTTCAGCCGACTGCCTTGCTCTGTGCCCGAGGAGAGGCAGAGGAGCCTGGTGGGGAACCGTGCCCACCAAGAAGAAGAGAGAGCTGACTCTGCTCACCAGGGACAGATACAAGCCCAAAGGCTCACAGCCTACTCACCCACCGTCTGGAGCCTCATCCCACCTGCCTCCACTCACCGCCTGCTTAATCCATGTGAGTGGATTAATGCACTGAGCAGGTGAAGGCTCTCAAAATCCAACCACCTCACTTCTAACCATTCCTGCATTAGAGCTTTCGGGGACCCCCGATGTGGGCCTGAGGCTCTGACTTCCACACCTGGAGGTAAGACGGGGAAACGGAGGACCGCGTCCCAGAGGCAGGGCCCTGGTCTCACCGGATTGAGGAGGGGGTGGGGGTGCTGCCAGGGTGGGCATTTCCACAGGTTCCACGTAAGGTGGGTGTCCTGCTTAGAAACCCCCTCCAGGGTGTTCCCCAGGAACCTGGTGAGGACAGACATGTCTCCACAGGGAGCCGACGCCTGCTCCCCAGTCCTCGCCTGATGTCACCAAGGTCACACCCTGAGCCTGACCAGCAGGTAACCTGCCTTAAGTCTGCATTTTATAGACGAGCCAAATGGCACCCAGAGAGTTTGCCAAGGACACTGGTGGAGATGACAGTGCTGGTGGGAGACCAGGGTGAGGTCCAAGGGCCGCTGGGGCAGCACCCAGCATGCAGTGAGGGCGTGGTCGCAGTTCTGCACAGATGTGAAGCAAGGCTTCCTGCGCTGGCCACCCTGCTCCCCGGCAGGACCTCGGAGGCCCATCAGGAAAGACGCTTTGGTCCTCACTGTCCTCGGCTGCTGTGGCCGAGCATGCCCAGGAACACAGCCCTGGGCTCCACCTTTGGAGGCACACGCAACTGACCACTTAGAAGAGAGCGGGTATTTAAAATTTTTTCCTAGTAAGTTTTTATCTTGGCTTCATGTTGAAATGACATTTGGGATATGTTGGGTTGAATTAAAACATCATTAATATTAAAGAAACTGCGGCGTGGCGACTGCAGGCACCCACCAGCCCGCACGGCCAGGCCACCTCCCGGCCTCTTCCGCCCTTTCCCACCTAGGTTTTCCCACTCCCTCTCCAGTTGTTGGGGCTGGGCACCCATCCGAGTGCAGATGGGTCATTTGGGAGGCAGCCCCCGGCAAGGCTGGGGGTTGGAGGGAGTGAGTAAGGGGCAGGGGCAGACCTCTACAGGGTGTGATCAACTGGCCACCTTGTGGGCAGCCAGAGCTCAGTCCTGTTCGAGAATGCTGGATGGCTCAGAGCACATTCCCCGGTGACCCACAAGGACAAAGGGACTGGGCAACTGAGGCCCTCCTGGCCTGATGTGTGACGGGCAGAGGAGGACCCTGAGGCCAGAGGAGACCCCAGGCAGCAAGACACAGGCCATCTCAGTAGGAAGTTGTCCCACATGGACAGAAACTGAGAGGGCCAAGGAGATAGGATGGGCACAGAGGGCGTTTGTCACAGTTCTTATCATGAATAGTGACCACTCTTGTTACTGAGGCCTTGAATGGTTAACTAGCATGCCCTGGGGTGAAAGCTGGGCAGGGCAGTGGAGGAGGATTTGAATCCAGATCAAATGACCACAGCGCTACAGCCCCCCAACCCCATGCTTGACTGATTCCTGCAAAGGGCAGGCAGGAGTCTCACTCCAGGAGTTAAAAAATTCATTTTAAACTCAGTCAGGTTAGATGCTTTTACAGATAAACAAGTACTCTGAGCTCAATAAAAGCTTTAAAATGAGTAGAACATCATGATTTCACCCTCCGCTCTTGGAGTTGCCAGGCCTGGCCGCGGGGGCCTCCAGTGAGGGGAAGCAGAGGAGGAGGAACCAGACGGGAAGGCGCAGGGTGCTGCGGGGCCCGCGCGCATGCGCGCTCATCCACACAGACACACGTGCTCACAGGCGCGCGAACTCGTGCACACGGACTCGCACTGTTGCACACCACTCACCGCAGACGTGCGCGCTGAGATGCACACACAGTGGCTCGTGTGCGCACGCGTAGATGTGTGTATTTGAATGTATTTGCACACTGAAACCCGTCATTTGCTCCAAACCGATGGAGAAATTTCATGGGGTCCTGTTTTATTTTAGAAGTTCTTTCTTCCCAGCAACCTGCAGGGCACTCAAGCGAACACCGCGGGGATTCTGCGCGGCGCCCGTGGTTCTGTCTCGCTCGCTGGCTGGGACCTTCTCACTGGGACGTTCTGCAGGGTCCGCCAGCGCGGGGAAGCCGGGGCACAGCCCGGGGAGCGGCGGCGGAAGGGAAGCGGGGCGGTGGCACAGCGGCTTCCCTCTCGCCTGGGGAAGGGTCTGCACAGGCTGGCGGAGCGGGACAAGGACGAGAGCGTCACCTCCATGGAATGTTTCGCGCCCAGGATGGTGCAGTCTGCAGGGTTCAGCCACCCGGCCTGCTGGGCTGCTCTGCCTTCTGGCCCCAGGACTCCAGCCGGGGTCAGGGCAGGCCTGTGATGGAGCCTGGCTGATCAGCTTTCCGCTGCAGTGATTGGCTCAGGGATGGGCACCGCCCCCCAAGCCGGACCAATGAGATTCGGTTCTGGGACTGATGCTTGGGGCTTGACCAATTTCTTCCTGGGAGTTGGCACTTAAGGACATGAACCCAAATCAGCAGAGGACAGGACTCAGTGGTGGAGACAGGCCCCTTCTGGTCCTCGATGTGGAAATGGTGGCTTATGGGCTAGCCCAGCTCTGGCTGCTGCTTTTCAGTTCCCGTTTCTGTGCTAGCCAGTTGGAGTTGGGTTTGGACCATTAATTTCAGAAAGAATTAATAAGTTACAGTTAATTAAAAATGGTAAATACACTTTTACTTTATTTTATCAGGAAACCAAAGTTCTGCATTCACTGGTTCAAGATCCCTGAGCAACATGTATGGTGGGAAAGCAGTTTTGAGAGACTAGTTTTTGAGAGTCAGTCCAGAGTCCTTCTGTCACGTGCTTGGCATGTGTCTTCTACGTGCTCACTGGAAGGGACGGGCTGCTCACCAGGGGTTATCTGGCAGCCTTAATGTTGGTAGTTTTTTAAGGAGGTAATATCGTGTTTATACTGAGACCGGCACACCAGCTCTTCATCTCAGGGTTGTTCCTAAAGGTGAAGGAGGAAGTACAAACAACCTAGATATCCAGCCAAGGGGGATCAGGTAACCAAATCAGGAAATCTACACATGGAAATGCTCTGAGCTATGAAAAAACAGAATGTAGAACTGCATTCATCCATGTGGAAAGGCATTCACCACATATTAAGGAAAAATATGTATGAAACTGTAGTATGATTCCATTTTAAGATATATGTGATTATATATCACAGAAGAATACCTAGGGAGAGAGGATGAATCATGTTTCAGTGATGCATAGGTGATTCATATTCTATATTTCCTAACTCCTTTCTATAATGAACATGGATTTCCTGTGTGCCTTGGGAAAGCTCAGGCAGCCATAATGAAGTGCCATGGTCTGGGCAGCTTCAACAATAGAACTCCATCTCTCACCGTGTCAGAGGACGGAAGTCTGGATCAGGGTGCCAGTATGGCTGGTCTGGTGAGGACTCTCTTCCTAGCCTGCAGATGGCCTCCTGCTTGCTGTGTGTTCATGCGATGAAGAGGGAGAGCCCGAGCTCTGGTGTCTGTGTTTATTAGGGGCTGACCTGATCATGAGGCCCCCCTCCCGTCCTCGCCTAAACCTAGTTACCCCCCAGCGGCCCCTCACCAAGCACCAGTGCCGTGGGGTTGGGCTTCACCTCTGAACTTGTTTGGGGGTGTGATCCAGTCCATAGCACTGTCCGATAAAGAAGGTGCCTGAACTCAGTCGATTACGCTGGGCAACGTCGCAATGCAGTGGATGGTACCCAAGTCGTCACCACCAGGTGAGCGGCAGGCAGGGCGTCTCGGTTTTAGAATCAAGCCCCGGAGCGCACAGGTGATTCGGTTATGCACAGAGATGAATGTCCGCGCCATTGGTTCCCACCAGCCGGACTGAGGTGGAAAGGAAGTGAGGCAGGTGGTGGCCGGGTGAGCCATGACCAGGCCAGGTCACTGTGGAGGGTCCTGACACCTGCCCACCACACATAGAGCCAGAAATAGAGATACAGATGGCAGCACATTAGTCACAATGACAGTCGTAAAAGGCGTCCCAAGCAAGGAGGGTCCATGCTGGGAAGCAGGGGCAGGGTGACTGGGCTGGGAGTGTCCACCCCCCTCTGGTTAAGCAGGAAGGCGCCAGGGCAGCAGGCAGGCTGATGGACCGCAGGGGAGGGACTCTGCTGTTCATACAGGAGGTGGCAGCCCTCGGAGGGAGGGCACAGGACTTCAGTGGCTTCTTGAGAGCAGAGAGCAGGCCCGGGTGGCCTGGAACGGGTCCCCTGCTGGGCACCCGCTGCTTTACCTTCATAAAACTGACTGCAAAGCAGCCCCCCGTGCGGCCCTGCATGTGGGAGGGACCAGGGTCGCCATGTGGACTCGCTGAGGGAACGACTGGACAGCTGTCACCTGCCAGGCCCATGGAAGCCAGGACTCAGACTGCAGAGGGCACCCAGCTCACCAGGTGCAGGTGGCCAGAGCTCACATCTGCCACATCAGGACCTGGTGGGAGGGAGAGTGCCGGGGTCAGGCTGAGGCTGTCTGGGGTCCCCATCCTGTCTTCTGTCTCACCCGATCATGCTCAAGGGGTGCCACCTCCCTGAGCCTCAGTTTCCTCTTCTAAACAGTGGAGGGGGTGAGGGCTACTGGATCCTCCAGGAAAGCGATCAGTGTGACACCAACTCAGAGGAAGTGGCCGAGGAGGTGAGAGCACAGACTCAGGAGCCTCCCACGCTGGCGTCCCGGCCCTGTGACAAACCCCTGGGAGAACGAGTCCATAGGCCAAACGTTCACCCAGCTCCCCGTCCCAAAGGTGCCCTGTGGGATCAGCAGGGCTGTTGCCCTGGCCTTGAGGGGGCGCTGGGTGGCAGTGGGTCGGTGGGACTGGCAGAGCAAAACTGCTGTGTGTGACAGGGAAGGAGAACTGGAAGGGATGGGGTTCCACCGCCCCCTGGAGGGCACACCCCAAGTATCAAAGGACCTTGCACCTCCCGAAGTTCCAGCTCCCGAAGGCCCACCGTGCCTCCCAACAGCACCACTCTGGACCCTCAGGGGATGTCAAGATCCACACCGGGCACCTCCTGTCCGGGCTCCAGACGGCAGCTCACCTGCACGCGCTGAGCGGCTCTGTGGGCCCAGGACTCCCGACCCATGCACCGTGGGTGATGCCAGCACTGCCCGTCAGGTACCAGGAGACGCTGGTGAGTGGCTGTGTGTCTGCTGAGGGCAGCATTGACGGGAAGTGCTGCCCCCATGCCCTCAGCAAGAGGACCTCGTGGCCTCTGTCAGCAGGTGCCATGGGTTCCCTTCCCTTGGACCTGAGCTAGCCTGTGGCCGGCTTAGCTCAGTACTGGGTCTGAGCTGGACACCAAGAGGACTCGTGAGCTGCCACCCTCTGGGGAACCTCTGCTCAGCTGCTGTGTGGAGCGTCTGCTGGAGGCCAGAGACCCCTGGAGCAGAGGCAGGCCGTTCCAGCTGAGGCCACCGGACCAGCAGTCCCCAGCATCCCAGAGCTGACCCCGAGGACAAGTGAGCCCAGGTGAGACGGGTGCACTGACTCCCAGAGCACTGGCTCCAAGGGGCATAGCGCTCTGGGCGCCCGTCCTGAGGAGGTGTCTTGGGCAGCGTGAGCTGCTGACACAGCACATCCTGGTCAGTTCTGGTTGACATCTGACACGCACTGTGCAGGGGGGACTTTGGGACCTTTCTCCAGAGCCTCAGTTGCACAGAGGGTGTCCCTGCTCCCCACACCAGGGATCTCCACACAGAGTATGTACATAATAAAAAAGCAGATCATCCGGGCAGAAAGTGGGCCAAGTATTGAAGAGATGTTGCTCCAAAAATGCACAAAAGGCCAAGGGGCACATGGGAAGATTCTGAGCACCATTTGTAATTGTGGAAATGTAGACCCAAATGTCACTGTGATGCCACCTCATAGTGCTCTGGTGGCCATCTAGGAGTAAAGGGGATATGGCAGACGTCGGCCAGGACGTGGAGAAGTGGGAATCCTGCCTCCCTGCTGGTGGGTGTGCCGGGCGCTGTGCAGTTTCCGTGTGATCCATGGGGTCCTCGGCTGCACCCAGGAGGAATGAGAGCGTTTGTCCAGTGAAGACGTCACTCAACGTTCACGGCAGCATTATTCAAAAAGCAGCCCCAAGGTGGAAACTGCCCACGTGTCCACCAACTGGTGAATGGACGGACAGACAAAATACAGTATGTCCCCCTGACAGAAAGCTAGTCACCAACAGCAAAAAATGAAGAACTGTTTTGCACTCCAACACGGACGGAGCTCGAGAATGTTTGACTAAGTGGAAGAAACCAGACACGAAGCACCGCATCTCACCTGCCTCCACTTTCGTGAAAGTTCAGAATAGGTGACTACGAGGCGATGGAAAGTAGATGCATGACTGACGGGGGCTGGGGAAGGGGCACCGAGGGAGCAACTGCCCGTGGGGGTGGGACCTCACTGTGGGGAATGTTCTGGAGTTAGTGGGTGTGATTGCACAACTTTGTAAATACACTAAAAGCGATTGAATTGTACTTTTTAAAAAGGTGACTTTTATGGTGTGTGCTATGGTTTGGAGGTGAGGTGTCCCCAAAAAGCTCACCTGGGAGACGGTGCAGGAAGGTGCAGAGGAGAAGTGATTGGGTTGTGAGTGTCTCAACCCAATCAGTGATTTACTCCCCTGATAGGGATGAACTGAGTGGTACCCCAGTGGTGGGTGTGGCTGGATGGGGTGGGAATTGGGGCGTGGCTTAGGGTGTGCATTGGGATCTGGAGAGTGGAGTCTCTGCTTCCTGGTGCCCCCCTCCTCTGCTGTGACGTTCTGCCTCACCTGGAGCCCCAAGGCGTGGAGCCGGACTTCCATGGACTGAGACCTCGGCCACCGTGAGCCCCCAACTCCTCCTCTGCAGCTGTGCTGGTCAGGTCTTTCAGTCCCAGCAGCGGGAAAGCTGACTCAGACAGTGGATTTATCCGAATGCTCTAAATGAAAACTAAAGAGAGAGGTGCAGGGGGACTTCCAGTTTCAGCTCTGACAGGTAAACA
Source organism: Glaucomys volans (assembly GCA_020662805.1). Classification (NCBI taxonomy): domain Eukaryota; kingdom Metazoa; phylum Chordata; class Mammalia; order Rodentia; family Sciuridae; genus Glaucomys; species Glaucomys volans. The sequence continues at coordinate 582,973 of JAJEJO010005738.1, forward strand.
ACGTGGAAGTGATCACTGCCATCCTTACAATAAGAAAAAGTGGAGCCAACTGGCATTCGGCCACCTCTCTTTGACCCGTGAGATGACTGAGGCCAATTGAAGGGCATAGCAAGGGGTCAACCATCTGCAACCCAAAGGGAGAGCCCTGGCCAGGAGCCCTGCCAGTCAGCATCTTGGTCTTGGGCTTCCTTTTTGTTTCTTTTTTTTTTTTTTTTTCCTGCAGATTTTTTTTCTGGGGATTGAACCCAGGGCCTTGTGCTTTTGAGGCAAGCACTCTACCAACTGAGCTGTATCCCCAGCCCATGGCCTTGGGCTTCTGAGGTTCTGGACTCCAAGAAAACAAATTTCTGTTATTTATTCTCATCTCCGATTTTTTGTTATGGCAGCCCAAACAGAAGAAGGCACTGAATTTTCTAAAAATGTGGTACAGCATTTTCTGAAATTGGATTAAGGATGGTTGTACATTGTGAACTCCAGGGCAATTACTAATTTGTTTAGAAATGAAGTGTTATTTATATATTAAGAGAAGCAGGAAATGAAATCTTACATAATTATCAATTGAAACCAGAGAAGTCAAAAAAGGGGAAAGACTAAACAAGATATAATGAATAAGTACAACAATGAGAAAATAGTTACAAACATGGGAGACAGAACTTCAAATATGTAAATAATCACGTTACGAATGGTCTAAATAAATCAATGAAAAGACAAACAGTTCCAGGAAAAACTTAAAGAAACATTACATGCTGTCCATAGAAACCCACTTTAAGCATAGGACTCAGTCTAAGAGTGAATGAATGGATAAGGATATACTACATTAGCACTAGTCAAAAGAAAGCTGGACTAGGTATGTTAATTTCAAAAACATAGAATTCAAAACAGGATAGATTTTCAGGGGTGAAGAAGGTCATTACATAACAATAAAAAGGATAATTTCCCAAGATGCATGCACCTAACACGGTATCAAAATATACAGGGCAAAAACTAGATAAATGAAATGTGAGCTAGAAATAGCTATTATAATTGGAGTCTTCAATACCTCTCTTTAATAATTGATAGATCAAGAAAACAGAAAATCAGCAATATAGAGCTGATCTAAACAACTACCAATCACTTTGCTATAATTGGCATTTGTAGAATACTCCATCCAACAGCAAATTACACATTCTTCTCAGACTTGTATAGAACACTCACCAAGCTGCACCATGTTGTGGGCCATGAAACACATCTAAACACATGGAAAATAATCTAAGTCATACAAGGTAGTTTCTCAGATGACAATGGAATTAATCTAGAAACCAGTTACAGAAGATAGTTGGAAAATCCCCATATATTTGGAAGCTATACTACTCCAAAATAGCTAGTGCATGAATAAAAAAATGGCAAGGGAAGTTCGAAAATATCTTGAGATGAATGAAAACAAGCAAATATAAGCTAGAACATACAGGATACAGCTAAAGCAGTGTCTTCAGGGAAATTCATAGCACTCAAATGTTCAGATCAGAACAGAAGGAAGGTCTCTAATTAATGGTCTAGACTAACACCTTAGGAAGCAATAACAAGGAGAGCAAGGTAGGTCTAAGGCAAAGAGAGGAAAGAAAGAAGAAAAGTGAGAGCACAGACCACAGGAAATTAAAAACAGGAGAGTGACAAAGAAAATCAGCAAAACCAAAATCTGGTTCATTCGAAACATCAACAAAACTGACCAACCTTTGGCTAGGCTTCCCAAGGAAAAGAGGAATCATAGACTACCAATATCAGAAAAAAAAGAGGGGTCATCATTACTAATCTCATGGACATTAGAAGGATAACAGAGGAATACCAAATAAAATTCTTATACCTACATGCTTGGTAACTTGGATGGAATACCTACATATTACCTATAAAACCTGAGTGCCTATATTGATAAATAAATGAATTAATTTATAATTAATAACCTCTCAGTAGAAAAGGCACCTGGCCCCAGTGGGTTATTTGGTGAATTCTACTAAACATTTAAGGAAGAAACACCAATTTCCCACACTCTCTTCCAGAAAGCAGAAACCGGAAGCATTAGCTAGCTCCGTCTATGAGGCTAGCATTCCGCTATTGCTGATATCATAAACAGAACTAGGAAATGATTACAAGAAACAAAGACTAATATCTTTAGTGAAGATAGGAGCAAAGGTTTTCAGCAGAATGATAATAAATCAAATTCAGCAATGTATTAAAAAAGCATCCACCACAGCCCAGTGGGATTTGTTGCAGGTATACAAGGCTGGTTTAGCATTCGAACAGGGCGGCAACATCTACATCAACAGGCTGAAGAACAAGAACCATATGGTCATACCAGCCACACAGAAAAAGCATTTGGCAAAGCCCATCACCCATCTTTGATAAAGGGTGGTAACATTAAAGGTCTCATGGACGGAATGCTTGTGGCCCTTAGGCTCATATGCTGACCGTCTCATCCCCAGGGTGATGGTATTAGGAGGTGGAGTCCTTGGGAAGTGATTGGCTCATGAGGGCCAAGCCCGTGATTGACATTGGTGCCCTTATAAGAAACCTGGGAGTTTTGGAAAAGTTCCCTGGCCCTTCCCTCTTGAGAGGACTTGGAAAAATGAAAGCTTGGACTTCCAGCCTCCAGAACTGTGGGATATGAACATGCTGATTATCAGCCCCCAGCCCAGCAGATGAGAAGAGAATTACTTCAAGCTGATAAAGAACATTTATATAGAAGCCTTAAGCTGATGTGATGTTTGGTGGTGAAATACTGCTCCCAAAATCAGGATAGGACAAGGATGTCTTCTCCGCTGCTCTGCTCCATACGGCCCTGCAGGGTCTCAGGCGGTGTGATAAGACCCAAACCAAATAAAAACGAGATAAAATGTACAGAGATAGCAAAGGAATCAGCTCATGGCTGACCTGAGTCTGTGGAGAAAATCCCAAAGAAATGACAAAGGCAAAAATAAACCTCCCAGAGCCGAGGAGTGACGTGAGCACGTTTCAGAATACTAGCTAAACGTACAGAAGGCCACGCTCTCCTCCAGGCTGACCACGACCAAGTGGGGTTGGAAATGAAGAAACAATGGCACACGCCAAGCACCATCCGGAAAAGAACTAGGCACGTGTATAAGGTTGATATGTCTGAAGCTCTGATGAAAGTCCAGAGAAGACCTAGATAGATGGGCAGCCTGTGTCACGGACTGGGAGAGTCCTGAACCCACGTCCTGAAGGAGACAGTTCTTCCCAGCTGGATTCAGTGCGATCTCTCCAAAAATCCCAGTGAGCTACTTAACAGATACTGAGCCTTTCTGCCGCTTAAATGGAAAGCAACGGAGCTGCAGCGTGGAAGAGAACGGAACAGTCGGGGACTCTGAGCTGAAGACTCAGGAAGCCAGAGCAACCCAGGGATCCACAGAGTGATCAGTGGAGCAGAACAACGGTCAGAGAGAGACCCTGACAAACACAGCAGCTGATTTTCAACAAAGGCACAGAGGTGGCTTGGCACAGAAGAGAGAGAGTGGGAACAGCTGGAGCTGGTAGGCAGGAGCATCCACCAGACAGGGCTCCCTGCTCAAGCCCCCTCACAACATGGTAGAATGTAGGTGCAGTGGGGAGCCATGAGGGGAGCAGAATAAAATCCAGTGATCTTTCACTTAGGGACGAGCGTTCAGGTAGAACTCTATCCATGAAATAGAGAAAAAGGTAAGTTAGACTCGATCAAAATTAAAAGCGTCCTCCCTGTGAAGGATACAGTCTAGAGAATGAAAGACGAGCGGCAGATGCAGAGAAAACATTTGCAAACACACATCAGATGAAGGACGTGCGTCCAGAATATGCAAAGAACTTGCGAGATTCAACAAGAAGAAAACCAACAAACCCAACTCAAAACTGGACAAACGACCTGAACAGACAACTCACCAAAGAAGATGCTCAGATGGCAAATGTGCCTATGAAACGAGGCTCAGAGTCACTTGCCACGAGGATGGGGCGCTGGAACAGCACCAGATAGGACTGCAGCCTCTTGAAATGACCAAAATCCACCAGCTCAACGACACCGACTGCTGGCACAGCTGTGGAGCAACGGGCGCTCTCATTCAGTGCTGGTGGGAATTCAAGATGGCGAAGCTGCTTTGGAGACAGCTTCCTACAGGCTGAGCACCGTCTTCTGATGGATCCCAGCAGCCGTGCTGCTGGGTGCTGGCCCAGCCGACTCGACAGGGATGCCCCCAAACTCTGCATGGGAATGTTCTAGCAGCTCTGGTCCTCTTTACAAACTGGCAAAAAAAATGTCTTTCAACAGGTGACGGAACAAATAAAACGTGGTTCTCGTGGAATGCCATTGGCAATGAAAGGAAAGAGCTACTAAGCCACGAACAGGAAACGGATGAATCGAAACTGCGTCTTGCTAAATGGAAGAAGCCAGTGTGAACGGGTCTCGTGCCATAGGACTCCAGTGACAGTGACGTGCGTTCTGTGAAAGGAGAAGCTTCGATGGGGTCAGAACACTGGGCTTGTCAGGGAGCGGGGAGGAGAGGGTTAAGTAGGTGCCGTGGGATCTTTGAAAGGACAATTTCCTATTCTGTAATGACACTGTAGTGTAGATGAAGGACACTCTGTATTTGTCCAGACCCAGAGAACTTTACAACACAAAGAATGAACTTGAATGCATGCAAACTTCATTTATTTTTTTTCATTAGGAAGTTGGGGGATCAGGATGAAGGCAGAATTTGCCAAGTGCGCGACACAGTCGCACTAAAAGGGACGGCTACCACTTTAAGAGACTTCAGAAATGAGTGAAGTCTGTCTGACCGAGGGCAATGGCCCTGCCTGCAGGACGGCTCGGATCTGGTGGCTAATGCGGCTTCCCTGGGGACAAGGCAACAGTCTGGGTGCTGCCTGGAGCGTGCCCTGGACTCAGGCAGTCTCATCAGTGGAAAGTGGGCCTCCAATGTGGGCGGGGAGGATGCAGATAAGCAGAGGGAGGAGGCCACGGCAGGTCGGCAGGCACGCACGCACCCCTGGCTCCAGCAGCTGAGGGGGCCTGGATGTCAGGACGTCTCGGTAGCGACAAGCACATGCTGGGCCTGGATCTGGGTTCCCAATCTCTCTCTGTAATGGAGCCCTTGGAGAAATGGCTGGCTCTGGGTCTGCAGGGGTGTGCAAGACCTGGTGCCGGACAGTAAGTGCCAAGAACAGTGCCCGGCCTCGCGACACAGCTCATCTGGGTGGATGGAGGTCGCAGGACAGAGGGTGGCCTGGCCCACGCTGGGATGATCTGAGCAGCAAAAGGAAGAACAAAACAGCAGGTAACACTGGACTCCAAACGAAGGTGCAAAATAAACACCGCGGTGTCCACACTGGCGTCAATGGATGGGCACGTGCGCACGAAGAAGGCTCACCAGCAACTTGTGCAGACTCCTCGTCCCCAGGAGGCAGAGGACAGCCCTCCACGTGCCGGTGACTTCCTTCCCAAGAGTGCAGTGAAAGAGGGAGTGGGACCCACCACCAGTGACCGCCATGTGGACGGCGCGTCCCCTGCTCTGGCTCCTCCCCAGACCGTGACTCAGGGTGAGGAAGCGCCCACCACCTCAGTCAGGGGCTTCCACAGGGTGCCAAGCGGCGCCAAGTGGACCCAGGTCCTCAGATGCAGGAAGCCTGGGGACTGTCACAGCCCAGAGGAACTCGAGGAGGTTGGCACAGAACAAACCACGGTGGGACTTCTAAGTGGGATCCCAACATGTAAGACCAAGAGCTAAGAGGCTCTGAATAAAGCTGGGGCTTTGGGCAGAGGTCGTGTTTCAGTATTGATTTGTTAACTGTGACCAATATGCAACCTCGTTACAGACGCTGACATAGGTAAAACTGGATGTATGGACGCCTTGTTGTCTCAGTTTTTCTGTTAAGTATGAACCTGTTATGAAAATAAAGTCTGCTTTTTAAAAGTTTATTTCTTTAAAACCTTGCCAAGAAGAATGCCCCCTTTTCTGTCTCTGAGCGTGATGTCTGGGGCAGTAGCAGCCAGTTTGCAGCCATGTGGGAGTCGAAAGCAAAGGGCCACATAGCAAATATTTTAGGCTTCCTGGGTCATGCGGTATCTGTAGCAACTACTCAACTCTGTCCTTGTAACACAAAAGCAGCTGTTGACAGGGTGTCACTAAGCTGGTGTGACTGGTGCTCAATAAAACTTTATTTACAAAAGCAGGCATGGGCAGCTGGGGTTTGGTGTCTGGGCTGCAGTTTGCTGGCCACTGCTCTGGAGGACAGACGCGAGCAGCCAGGGTCGGGCAGGGCCATGCACTCACCTTGGGAATAATGCGTGTCCCTGGGGCTCACTTCCCTGCCTGCTTACTTCCATCAGTTGCAGGCAGAAGCCCCGGCCCCAGTCAGAGCCTGAGGCAGCTGCTCCTGGACCCCAGGGTGTGAGAGGCGCTTTCTGGCCTGGGTTGGACAGCTGCTCGTGCACATCTGCCAGTCTGATCGTCGGGTGGAGACTTTGAGGAAGTGGGTTGGGCAGCACGGGATGCCGGGAGAGCCCACCCTATTGGTCCAAGCTGGGGACACGGGAGGACGCTGGCTGCCCTGGGCCTCCCTCGGTTTCCGTGGAGACGTGTGATGTGAGATGGAAGCAGCCCTGAGGTGCAGGTGTGCCTGCCCTGGGGACATGTCCCCTCTGGATGCAGGGTGCATCTGGTGCGGACCTTGGGCAGCTCAGTGTCCTGGAGAAGCAGCCATGGGTGCCGCACGCCATGACTGTCACTGGAGGAGGTGTGGAGAGGCACGGTCACCTGCAGGCTTCCTGGAGGAGGTGCTGGCTGAACTGGTCCCCGTGCTGCGAGGAAGTTCGGCACAGTCGAGGGGCTGAGGGAAGGGGCTTCCGGGCAGGAGAGGCATGGTGACACAGGCATGTGGTACGAAAGGCCAGAAGACCCAGTGTGAACCCCCAGGCTGCGTCCCCAGGAGCATCGGAGAAAGAGAAGCGAGGGCGCCTGGAGAGGCTCTGCGGGCTCCTGAGACTTCCTCCAGGGAGCCGGGGTTACAAACCCCACAGATCGGGGTGCCCCATGGGATGTCAGCCTGGCCCCAGGCCGCGTGGGGGTGAGGAGGGGCACTCGCTTTCCACCCACAGACAGGAGAGGGGGAAGGGGCGTCCAGAGGGAGTGACCGGGGACAGGCTCTGGCCACTGGATAATGGCCACCCCTGAGGGCGAGCTCAGGAGATCCCGGAGTTTCTCAGAAGGCACCACATGCCCACATGGGGGCAGCTCACCTGGTCTCTCCGGAGGTGCACCCGCCCTGGGCGGAGGAGCAGCATCTCTCGGCTTGACAGGTGGCGGCCCAGAAGCCACCCGCTGGCCCGCAGCCCGCTGTCCTCGCCCTACCTGCCTGCACAGCTCGTGTGTCTCTAACTCCAGCCCGTGCGCTCTGGAGGCCCGGCCCCTCCCTGCAGCCAGCCTGGCGCCAGTGTGTTCGAACAAACAAACAAACAACAAACAAACACCAGAGGGGAAGGGTGGGCTGCTGGGAATGCGGAGCCTCAGCCGGGCGGGCGGCCCTGCTCGCTGGCTGCGGTGCTGCCCTCAGGTAGGCGAGCTGGGCTGAGCGGCCGCCTGCTCCAGCTGTACCTCCGGGAGGCTCCTGCCTGGCTGGAGCCTGGGACTCCCCTCCGTGGCTGGGAAAGGCTCCCTGCTCCGTCCTGACTCCCGGGAGAAGGGCCTGCAGACTGGCCCGCAAGGTTCCCAGAGCCTCTGCTCATACCACGAGAACCCCATCAGAAGCCCATGACTGGGAAGAGCGGCTAACGTTGGCCTGCTGGCGTCCCCTGGGCACTTGCAGGCCTACCTGTGGACGCCAGGGGCAAGCACCTCACAGGCACGCCATCGACCCACAGACCAGGTGGCAAGGGTCAGCAAGGCATGACCTTTGTAGCAGAGTGGCTCAGACTCCAGAGCCAGCAGGGCCGCACCTGGTCCCAGCGCTCATTGCTCGAAGAGGGGAGGTCTTTGGCTTCTCCCCAGTTCCTCGTCTCCGAGCTCCTCTCCCACCAGAAAGAGGGACCAGGAAAGTGGAAGGCAGATGGGTGCTGAGTTCAGCCTGGTCCACTGGACTGTGACCTTGGGCCTGCATTTTCCGTACACTGAGGTCCCAAAGCCCTAACCCCGGCTGAGGGCAAACAGCAGTCGTCCTGGGCCCCCATCTCTGAACTGGCTGGATCAGACATTGACGATGGTTGTATTTAAGACATGGTGCAGTTTCTGTAGTGGGTACTGGGGGCCACTCAGGACCCCTGGAAACCTTTTAGGGGTCTGCATGCCCTTCCCCCGGGCTCCACATGCATTGCCAAGGGCTGGCGACTGGGCGAGCACTCTGGGACCTCTCTGCTCCAGTCTTGCGCACTGAGGTCAGAGGGCCTGGGCGGCCGCCTCTCCTGGTGCAGCCACCCGAGAGACCCACAGGCCCCGGAGGGACAGGCTGAGGCTGGGACTTCACCTAACACCACCTCCTTCGCTCACTTTTCTTCCTCCTCTGACCTCCCTTCCTCAGCTGACCCCCTGAACCCAGGAGGGCACCCTGAATACAGCTACCCCTTGCACGCAAGGCCAGTCTCAGGGCTCTTCTAAGCACCCCACCTAAGACACTCCCCTGCTCTCAGACCTCATCTGAATTGCCATCGGGTGTTGGTAAACACTGATCTCCCCGAGGGAGGAAAAGCACACCATGTTTGGAAACTCCTAACCTCAACCACCACCCTTTCCCTGGACCCAGCGTTGGACCAAGTGTGTTCACCAGGCTTCCTGAGCTAAACCAGAGAGGTTGAACCTATCAACTTAAGGTTGCACAGCAGCTCCGAGGGATCTCTCTCTCTCCACTAGATGCACACTGGGGTTGTCCTAGAAGGTGGCAGGAGGTGGAGGTTGGAAGGGAGAAGAGGAGCAATATAGCCAAATAAGTGGAGAAGCCTCCTTCCAAAGAATTGTAAAATTTATTGTATAAGTATTGCAGCTTCAGTGTCGTCATTGCCACTAAAGATCACTGACACCCAACAAGCAGTGTCTCCAGGCCCACGGACGCCGTCCAGACAGAGTCCTACGCAGCAGCCCCGGCGCCCAGCACGCGTGCGCGGGGAGCTTACAGGCGTGTCACTGAACAGAATGCGGAATGGCTGCAAAGGGAGGCGGGCGACGGCCGGTTGCAAGCAACATGGGGTGGTGGTGTGGGGCTCGGGAAGGCGCAGCCCCTGAGCTACGGGGCACAGCAAGGCTCCCAGTGCGGCTTCCGGACAGCAGTGACGAAATAACAAGACACCTTTCCCACCGACTCACCGGCGCTTCGAAGTTCCGGAAGCCGAGTTGCATACAGGACAAGAAAATGTCTGACCCGCACAATCCATGGGGACAGGCGACAGGACAGGGGACGGATCCGGCTCCGGCCCTGCCCTGGTGTTTGCTACATGAAGGGAAAGGGGTCGCTTACTTTTTGCAAAAACATCGGGCTTTGGAAAAGATGGGGGTCTCCATGTGCGCTGAAGGTCTGGCCACAGACCCGGCCCTGCAGGGGGGTGGAGGAAGCAGCACCCCGAAACCAACCTGGTGCCCCTCCAACCAACCATTCCCAGGACCCCACTTGGCCTCCCACTGGAAAAGGGTGGCCTCCTAGGGTGCTTCCAAGATAGTGAAGTGACCCCTGAAACCGAGAGGAGAGTGCCCAGAGCCATGGGGGCCGCGGGCACCCTAGGGGCTTCTCCAGCACTGGTTTCCAGGGGAACACCCGTTGAGTTTCTGGGGGTTGCACTGCCCTGAAAAAACCCTTCCCCTTGAAGTTTGGCAGTGGTCGTCCACCGGGAGGCCAGGGACCCTGGACTTCAACTCTGGCTGGAACCAGAGGGGTGGGCACTGCCCTCTCGCCAGCGGAGGCCCAAGCCCAGCTCTGTCCTCCTCCCTCTTCACTGCAGCACACCAGGCCACCCCAGGGAGCAAGAGACTCCAACAGCCTGTCCAAGGAGGACAGGGGGACACTTCCCTGGCTGTGGCTGAGCCACACATACAGATGAGGCCCACCTCTCTAGGTTTTCGACTCAATGGGAATTACACCATCCTGGACTGAGGAGAGTCCAGGACGCGGCAGAGGCCTCACTGGGAAAGCGTGTCCAGGACAGAGGGGCGGAGGGGCTCCCCGGCGGGTGATGGGGAGCCAGCCCTTTGTGAACCAAGGAGGGGGATGCCAGTCCCGGGGGATGAGGCACTGTCCAGGAACGTCCCCGCCAGGGGACAAGAGGGTGATTGCTTCCTAAGGCACCAGAGATGCTTCACATCATGGAAAGTTACGCTGAGTATCTGTGCGTGTCCCCGGATCCCTCAGGACGAACTGTACTGATGTCTCCGCACGAGCCTGGGAAGAACCTCTTCCAGAGCAGTGCGTTTCAGGCTAAGGCCCCACAGAGGGAGGTTCTGCTCCCGAGGTATGGCAAGCTCAGGCCCGGGTTCTGGGGACATCACATCTAAAACTGGTGATAAAAACTGGTTTGCCCCCCACCTTCTAGATCTTCTTTCAGGTTAGTCTCCTAGTTAGCATTCTGCCCCAAGTGAGAAGACGTCTCCGGGACCAGACGGAGTCACTCACTAGCAGGTACACTGTGGGCAGGGAAGACCTGGAGCCCCGGCCAGTCCCTGCTGGGCCCCAAGGGCCCCTCTCCAGTCTCTTGTCCTCTCGATTCACACGCTGGTTCCTGCCCCTCAGCAGCTCACCAGGAAGGGTCCAGTCAGGCCCAGCCTGCTCACAAGGACCTGGTGGACACAAGTTGACCAGAGAAAGATGCAGATGAGGGACACAGAAAGCCACCAAAGATGGCTGTTTCCATGGGGAACGAAGGTGGGGAGGGAGGCAAGGAGTTCCTCTGAAGCCTGAGGCAGGCTGCGCCGGTTTGACCATCTTTCTGATTAACCCTTCTCCTGCCCGGGAGACACCTGCCCTGTCACCTTGTCACTCAGGTGCTCTACTTATTGGCCCTCTAGGTGAAAATTGATCCATGAAGGGAGGAGGCTAATGTCACCCTTGGGCCTTTCCTAGGGTCAGCGCACTGCGCTGACCATGACTGGAAACACAGGCCAGCTGAATGGCCAGGGCACCCTGCAGGAGCAAGCCACCTACCCCTGCGGAGCGTCCCTAGAAGCACGCACGGGGAGCAGCCCCAGCTTGCCAGGGGCACCTTGCCCTTCCCAGGGGACCTCAGGAATTCAAAGAAGAGGAAGAAAAACTAAGATTCCTTCGTAACGGTTTATTTTCATTTTGGGAAAGGCAAAATCCACCACCTGGAACCTGGCGCCTCTGTGGGAACTTTCCTGATTCGTCTGCAATCCAAAGGCTATTCTGGCCCAGAAGGAAGAAATGTGTCCCCTTCGGTAGGGAATGTATAATGTGGCAACAACCTATTGCGAGACAGAGGCATGCGCGCTGCAGGAGAAGCCCGCGGCCCTCTCCAGACCCCAGGGCACCCCGCTGCCGAGGTCCACTCTGAAGCTCTGACCTGTCTTCCTCCAAGTCTCAACAGACATGATAGAAGTTTCCATCAAACAAGCACGGACATATTTATATTAAAAAATAGTGCAAAATCTCAACATTTATATAAATAACTCTAAGCCCCTGCTTTGTAGTTTTTTTCTTTACAAGGTAATACACACGTTCTGAGATGGCATCAAAAATTGCCATTTTTCCCCTCTTCTAGTTCAGAAAACGACTTTTTCAATAGGTCTCTTCTAATACAAAAATACTCCTGCCCTCGCACATACAGTTTCTCTTATTTTATATATATTTATATATATAATATTGCAGATCTTTAAACAAAGGTTTTGTGCAAATATGTCTTTAAAGTTAAGTGAAATCATCATAAACAAAAGAAATTAAGCATTCACGCACGCAGCTCAACTGGAAACAGAAAAAGACTGGAGAATTTTTTTTTTCTCTTTTGCCTTCAAGACAGCTCAACAAAGAAACGTGGTTTTTTTTTTTTTTTCTTTTTTTGCAAGCTTTCTGAGCTTGTGCATTCAGACCAGACATAACATGTAAATATTTATACACGGAGGGTGTCACCGCCCTCCTCTCTGCTCCTCTAAGAAGTGCGGAGTGTTTTGCCCGACGCCACCGGCCGGCCTGCCCGCCTAGAGCGGCTGTCCCTTCTGCTTCTCCTTCTCCTTGCTCTCCAGCGGGGCGAGGTGCGGGTGCTGGAGCCGGGCCCCCTCCAGCACGGAGGTCGGCCGGCTGCTCTGCTGGTGCTGGAAGGAGGACCCCGGGTAGTGGCCGATGACCTCGCTGTAGGTCGGGGGTGGCCCCTCCATGCGCCCGCCGCTGCCATAGCACGTGGCGCTGATGCCCGAGTTACTGCTGGGGGGACAGGGGCCGCCCAGCATGGCGCTGTCCATCAGGTCGCTGTCGAAGATGGTTCTGTTGGGCGGCGCGCGCACCGACTCCCGGTTCAGCTCCAGCTGCTGCTCAGGGTCCCGCAGCTGGAGGGTGCAGGGGCCCTGGTAGGGCGGGGGCTCCTCCCCGTCTGACAGCGAGATGGTGGGCGGCAGGTCGATCTCGTGCTGCAGGTAGGGGTAGGTGGGCTGGAAGCGGTGGAAGCGCTCCCGCTGCGCGAACGCGGGCACGGCCAGGCGGTCCGAGGGCCGGGGCGCGGCGTAGACCTGCGGCTGGGGGCGAGGGGGGCGTCAGGGCAGAGCGGGCCCACCGCGCCGCAGCCCCCCAGGGAGAAGGGGCAGGGCCCCGGCCGCCAAGGCGCAGTCTACACAGCAGGGCCCAGGGATGGGCCTTGGGCAGGGACGCCCCTTCTGCAGACAGGCCAGGCTGGGGTGCCAGGGGCTGGGGACGGAGGCCACACTGCGACTCACCTCTGGGATTCCGCCGCTGGACACGGTGCTCTCCGAGGGCCAGAGGCATCCTTCCTGAAGGCACAGAGAGGGACAGGCAGTCAGCGGGGGATGAACTGGAAGGGTGAAGGGCCCAGCCAGCTTGACTCTGGAGGGAGAGGCCCCGCCCCCTTCCCTTCCACCTCCCCCTGCACCCTGGAGATTTCCGGAGGACCCAACCACAGTGGACTTCTCACGGACCCCTCCCGGCTGCCACGGCTGTCTCTGTGGGTCTCCTGCTTTTCAAAATTCCAAAACATACATCTGACTGGTCCCCTCCCCCAGCAGCTCCACAGACCTGGGAGTAAAGCCTTGACTGGCTCAGAAAGCAGCCCAGGGTGCACCTTCCCGCCTCCTCCCCGCCTGGCCCACTCGCTCACTGTGTGGCCTTAGACACGTGTGGCCACACCACACTTTCTGTGTCTGAAAATGTGGATGACCACAATACTTGCCTTGTGGAGTTGATAGAGCATTTAACAAGCCACACATAAACGCCACCTGGGGCCTGTGTGCTCTCCGGGAGTGTGTGGAGGTGCTGGGTGCCACCACTGCACTCTCTCCAGACACAGACAAGTCTGTCCTGCCGCAGCTCACTGGGCACACACCACAGGACCTTTGCACTGGCTGCCCACTGTGTGCCCAACTCCCTTGACTACCAGTTCCAGTGTACCCGCAGGCCCCAACATCCTCATCCACAAATGTGAACACTCTGCCATGCTCTGGGCCATGTGCCAGGGTCACGGCTGGGGGTTCAGAAGCTTCCATCCCATGCTTTGGGATTCAGGCCAGCAGCAGCTCCTCTCAGGAAAGTAGGACTCTCTGCCAGGGCCAGTTCGTCTAAGTTGCCCAGATGGCATTGAGGGGAGCCCTGGGCCGGGGGAAGTTTTGTGCAATACACTCGTATAGTCCAAGTGCACAATTCAGTAAGTCTGGGCAACTGTGTGCAGTCCCTCCCCTGCAGCCTGGGTGGGAACAGAACAGAGGCCTGCAATTTCCTGTAGGCCACCGGGGGCGCTGGCTGTCCCTGCAGGTCACATCCCATCACAGGGCCATAATCTAGTGAATGGCCCGCACAACCTGCGGCAGGCCCCCGGGGTCGTGCCTGACCACCCACTCCTGCGCCAACGTGTCTCACCCACCCCTGCCCCTCCCCGGCTCTTCCTCCATCTCACTCTGGCACCTGGTGGGCAGGGAAGACCCCAAACTAGAGCCTCCCAGAGGGGTCCTGGAAGACCAGCAGAGACCTAGCGCAATGCAGACTCCCCCTGGGGGGCGGGCGGGGCTGACGCCTGTCTAACAGGCTCCCAGAAGCCCAGGGGAAGCCCAGAGGCTGCTGGCGCTCTGGTCTGTGAGGTCCTTGAGGGTCTCCAAAGGGGCTGCTGCTTCTGCTCGGCCTCCTCCTGCTCCCCCCACGCAGGACCCTCCGTACTCACAGAAGCTGGGGTCACCTCCTTCAGCCCACCTCTGCCCGCCACCTCTCTGCTGAAACCCTTGGGCTCCCTGCTGCCTCCAGAGCTCCCCCTGTACCCTGGGACCCACACCCCCGGAACTCTGCAGCTGTTCGCCTGGAAGTGGTTCCCCAGCAGGTCCTCCCGTGGGCCCAGCAGGCTGGTGTGGGCACTCGCCATGCACACCCCCACCTGGCCCTTTCGGCACCACCGGACCACATCTGCCCATAACTGCCTAGCAAGGGCACCGTGTCGCCAGTGCCCAGCATTCAGATGGTACACAGTAGGTGCTCAGCCACTGCACGAATTCGATCTGGGTGTAGAAGAGGCTCATGTTTCAGCAGTGTCTGAAACTGCATCCTTGGTCCTAAGCCCTGGTGGCTTCTGGCAGCCAGGGGTGGGGGCAGGAGGATGGGGTGGACTCTGCAGCCCTTGCTGACCAGCCCCCGCCCCGCCGTCCTCCCCTCCTGCCTGCTCCCCTGCAGTCCCCTGCGGCCCCTCCTCCCTAACACCTCCTGTGTGTTCTGCCCCGAACACTCCCTGGAAGTGGACACATCCAGCCTGCCCACGGCTGCCCCTCCCAGACCCCTCCAGACAGGGGACCTGCCAACCATTTCTGCAGAGCTAGAGTGAAAGAGTCCCTGCTCTGTGGGCCTGCTGGTCTGTCACCTCTCCAACTCTGCTGCAGGTGCCAGACATACAAGTGCGCACAAGGATCGCAAGTTCGAGGCCAGCCTCGGCAGTGGAGTGAGGCCCTGCACAACCTGGCAAGACCCCACCTCAAAATAAAAAATGACACGGGCTGGGGATGTGGTTCAGTGGTTAAGCACCTCTGGGTTCAATCCCCAGTACCAAAACCTCACAAACCCCCAAAACAAAACAACCACCACCAAAAAACCCAAAACCAAGCAGGCAGTCGGTCCTCGGGCCAGTTGCTGATCCTGGCAACTCCCACCTGCCTTCAACTCCAGACTCTGAGAGCCACAGCCTGCTTGGCAGATTCTCAGGAGCCGTCAGTGCCACATGGTGCTTCCAACACCTCCCAGCAAGTCTTCCCCTCCCATGGGGGAGAGCGCCATGCTGGAGACTGCAGGCCAAACATGGGGCAGGCGCACAGTGGGAACTCGCGGGTACTCGTTGCAGATGAAAGAAGATGCCCCTGGCGAGCAGGGCCTGGCACCGGGAGTCTGCCTCACCAGGCCTGGCACCCTCTCTGTCCCTGCCCCTGCCCCTGGGAAACCGGCCTTTGGCAGGCCAGGTTCCCATGGAGAGCACATCAGGCTGAAGCTTCCTTTGGGGACAGAGAAGACAAAGGGTCCCTCCATCACAGGCCCTGGCTGAGCTCCGGGTCTGAGCTGGCCCTAGGCACGGGTCTTCCCTGGGAACCATTTGCAGTGGGGATAAAGCCTGAACAGAACAGGGAAGACCGTCCCGAGCAGGGCCCACCCGTTCACACTGGTGCCCGGGGGCAAAGCTCCGGGATGCTCAGAAGCAGGCAGGAGGGCGCTTCCCCGACAGGTCTCCAAGTGGCAGCACCTGTGCCCAGGTGAGACCTTGACTGCTGTTGTGGGTAAGGAGTCCCCCCGTTATGGTTTAGGTGGGAGGTGTCCCCCAAAACTCATGTGTGAGCCATGCAAGAAAGTTCAGAGGGGAAGTGACTGGGTCATGGGAGCCTGGACCTAATCAGGGCCTCGTCGGCACACAGGGTGTAGCTGCAGGGGCTGAGGCCCTGGGGCACGCCTTGGGGTTTGTATTTTGTGTGTGAGAAGAGACTCTCTGTGTCCTGGGTGGGGTCCTGAGCCACTGTCCGCCACCACATGTTCTGCCACGATGTCCTGCCTCACCTCAAGTCCCAAGGAATGGAGTCGGCGGTCTGTGGACTGAGACCTCTGCAACTGTAAGCCCTCAAAGAAATGGTTCCTCCTCTCAAACTGTCCCTGTCGGGTGTTTTAGTCACGGTAGTGACGAGGCTGCCTAAGACACTTCTCCTGTCCACCTGGGACAAGCCCTTTGGAGAGGGGTCTGCGGCCCTGGAGGCTGGACGTCACGGTCATCAGTCAGGCAGTCAGTCCTGGCTTCCCTGGGGGAGGTGCGCCCTGCACTCCAGCCTCACCCTGGCCACTTTTCTTACCCTGTGTGATGTGGGGAAACAGGGACCAGAGGCTAGCTGGGACCCATGTCCCCACAAGAGGGGATGGAGCGGCCTGTCCAGCAGCAGCTCTCACCTGCCCTCAAATGCTGGGACCAGGAGCAAGGACCGGGCCACAAGGCAGGAGAGGTGAGGCAGAGTTGCTGGTAAGAGGGTCCCCAGGCCACCTGAAAGGAGGCCAGGAGCGATGCCAGGGCCGGGGTCTGGCTTGGCAGGGGAGAGGCAGGCCCAGCCCCAGGCAGACCGCGGCTACGTTCAGGCCTCTTGAGGCCCAAAAACTCCTCAGACGCGCCCTGTCTGGCAGAGGGACCCCAGGGGACCCGCCACCTTCTGCTTCAGATGGAACAGCCCCAGAGAGGCTTCCCTGGGGACACTCTTAGCCCAGGTGTCTGGGAAGCAATGGCTAGAATCCTGCTGTCCCGCCAGCAAGCCCCAGGGGCCGCTGCAGTGCTGTGTCCCTAGTGGTGGCAGCGAAGGCGTCCCCACACCCACAGCTCCCGCTGCTCTCCCCACAGCTCAGCTAATTCACCATCTCCAAAGCCGGACAGGGCTCTTCCCACAACCACCGACAGGCTGCGTGGCCTGGGGCAAATGCTCCCCCTCTCTGAGCCCGTTTCTCCTCTGCAGATTGGGGAAGCCCTGAGCCTCCACAGCTCACAGGCACTCGCTCCAGACAGCGGCTCCCGTTGCTGGGGCGACGGCAGCAAACAAACACTGGGCGCCCGGGCGGTGGAGGCAGCAGGTTCGGAGCAGATGTGGGACTGGCCCTCTGGCACACGCTGGGCTTGGGGCCGGGGTGCCCAGTGTCCCCATCAGAGGTGCCAGAGCTAATGCTCTTGCCCTGACGACCTGGTGACGCACCGAAGCTGAGCCTGACGCGAGCAGAGATGGCCACACCCGCTGGCTCAGGCCTTGGCCAGCGCTGGCTCAGCTGTGCCTGCAGACTCTGGGGGAGCCACTGCCAGCCCAGGAGTCCCCCAGCCCTGCCCACCTGTCTGTCACCACCCTCCAGGGACCTGCAAGCACCCACTTGGGGACAGACCCCAGCCCTGTCACCGCCAGCCTGCCTCTCAGACGGCTGCTTTCCGCCCACGGTGTTCGATTCCGTGCCCCAGGCACAATGGAACCCGGCGGGGAGAAGCCTGCCCGGCTGTGGTCCAGCCATAAGGCACACCCGGCGCGGGGCAGAGCCCGGGCTCCCACCTGCTGGGGCTCCCGCTCAGGGGAGGCTTTGCGGAGTCTGGAGGGGACACTTCTGGGGTTTCCAGAAGCCCCGTGACGCTCACAGCCCGGCATGTCCAAGGGCCCCCTGTGCAGTGCAGCTGGCTCTGGACACCATGGGCACTCGGAAGGAACGGTGTGGCCCTGGCGTGGAACCCCACGCTTTCCACATCCTTTGTCACCTCAGGTGGCCTAATGCAACACTGACGTGGCTGAAGTGCTGCTCAGTGGCAGGGGACGGGAGGGGGTTGCCACTGACGGTCCAGCACAGACACACTGTTCCTGTGGGTGTCTCTGAGGTTGGCGGAGTCTGAGTGTGCGGGACCCCGGCCTTCGGAGGCGGCAGTGCGGTCTCTTCCCTGGCTCCCCACAGCCTGCCTTTGTCCCCAGCCGCTTGGCCTCAGACGGGCTTGCTCGGGGATTCCCAGCCACCTTGGCTTCCCGCAGAGCTCGAGAGTCCCTCTCTTGGCTCCTGCCCGTGGCCAGTGGCAGTAGCGGCATGGCACGGGCTCCTGTGACCTCCTCCAGCCAGGGGCCTCGGCACAGCACGTGCAGCATCCAGACCGTGGCTGAAGGGCCGAGGCTGCTGAGGACAGACCTCACTTAGTGCCAGGACCTGAGTCCTCTGGGAGGGGGGCTGCCCCACCTCTGCATCAGGAACTGGCCAAGGTGCCCGGCTGGGACTGGTGGGGCTCCCGGAAGGCTCTCTCCTGGTGTCCTTTTGCTCTGTGGCTTCCCCGGGGCACTGTGACCACATGCTGGCAGGAACAGCAGGAGGCTGGGGCCCCGCCCTTCTGTCTGGGTCATGGCCGCAGGGCTGCAGCCACCTCTCTGCCACCACACCCTGTTGGGCAGAGCCAAATGCCAGCTGCTGTGCCTTCTGCCCTGTCCCATCGGGCCTCTGAACGTCCCCAGAACACCTGTCCCGCCATCACCTGCCCCAGCTGCCTCCTGCTCCTCGCCTCCTCCCTGAGGCCTTTCCCTGCTCAGCACCCGGTGACCACGGACCGCAGTGAAGACGGCCCTCCCGGTGCTGCTCCTGCCCTGGCTCTGCGCCCGCTGCGGTCCCACCTGGCGCCTCTGGTCTCCCTCCTGGTGCAGCCCCCACGGCGGCCCTGCTGCTGCCCACTGAGCGCAGCACACAGTGGAGGCTCCAGAACGACGGAGGGGGCGTCCCAGCCCCGCCTCCCCCAGCTCCTCGTCCCTCCCAGGCCCCCGTCCACCTGGAGGGCGTCTCCACCTCTGCCGACAGGAGGAAGCGGAGGCCAGGAGGTCCAAGCCCCTGTCTCCTGGCCCTGAAGCTCGGATCCCTCAGGCACCCTGGTGGGGACACTGAGGGCATTTCATCAGGCATCCCACGGCCAAGGGAGCCCGGGAGGCCGACAAGATGACCACTCACCGAGAGCCCGTCCTCTCTCCGCCTCCCCTGGCTGTGCCGGCTGATGAAGGCGCGTGCGGACAGTCTGTAGTGGCTCAGCAGGCAGGTGATCACCACTACCATCACCATCATCACCACCACGATGATGAGGATCTGAACGAACTCCAGCTCCGCTGTGGGGACAAGGGACACGTGAGACCAGGCCACCAGGCTGCCGGCGCAGGGCCCCCGTGGCCAGGGAAGGGCAGAGAACTCAGATGGGACCCTGGGATTTTGATCCACCCCATCCCTGCACAGGGGAAGCAGCTCAAGGCCCAAGGCCAGGGCTGGGCTGAGACCTGCGAGCAGGACCTGACCCCACGGCGGCAATCGGGGGCTCGGTGGAGGACTTGCTGTGCCTGGCTCTTGGCCACCTGTAGGTCACCTCCACGGGGGACCAGGACTGGGAATGAGAGGACAGGAGCTCCGAGCCGCACAGAGCAGAGCAGAGCGCGCACGCCGCCCTCACACCCACCCCCCACGTGCCCCCATGCAGATGACAGGCAACGGCCCCCTCGCCAGGCGGGGGTGTGAGGAGCCCTCCCAAGGAGGAGACACAATCCAGGTGGCTCAGATGTGCCATCCCACTAGGTTTTTCCTTTCTGGGTTTTTTATTTTTTTATTTTTTATTTTTGGTGGGGGGTGCTTTCCCCTGGAAGGCAGAAAAACCCTCAAGTGCTGGAAGAGGAAGGAGGTTATTTGGATCCTGCCCGAGCCGGGCGGCTTCTGCTGACTCAGGTCTGGGCTCGGCAGCTGGCCGCAGTCGGTGCCAGCAGAGCCCCCAGCAACGGGCAAGATGCCGGGTGCCTGGGAAGTGGCACTGGCAGTGGGGAAGCAGCTGGCCCAGGAGGCCCGAGGCGCAGGAATGTGCCCCCCAGACCCGCGGGAGAAGGTTCTGGGCTGCCCAGCGCCACCAGCAGTTAGTGGAGCTCCGGGGCCACATGCTCCACACGAGGCCACTGACTCAGCTCCACTTCCAGCACAGGAAATGGGAAGGAGCGACGAAAATCAGCACTGGGCCTAAGCTCCAGACCCCGTGGCTCCCCTGCCACCAGCCCCCGCTTCCCCTGAGCGTCAAGCAAGAGCAACCCACCCTGGGGGACACCTGGTTGTATGTCAGCGGAAGCTTCTCCCCAGGACTGCTCCCTGCCCCAACCTGCAGCCCCCTGCGTCGGCCAGGTCCTCAGAACACTGCTGTCCCATCACGTCACACACATACACAACTGCTCCCCAGCTCCACGTGATACCATGCCATCAAGGACGTGCCTCTCCACCGGGGCGAGTGTCCCCAGGGGTCACATGACAATGCCTGGGGACACCTTTGATATCACAGCTGGGGGTCAACTGGGGTCCTGAGTGGGCCAAGGATGCCACCGGGAAGCCCACACCGCCGCCATGACAGAGTGGCCGCTGCGAGCCCCTGCGGACAGTGCCTCCATCACCCGTCAGGGGACACCCAGCTCTGCGTCCAGCTCTAGCCCACCCTGCCCCCCGCATGGTGAGGCCTGAGGGCTGGCTAGGTGCAGACGCCGATGCCCTGCAGAGGGAGAGGTGCAGGGGGGCCCCGGAGTCCAAAAGCCAAGAGCTGGCGGGCCTCCCAGGCCACTGACGGATTCAACCTGAGCCTGGGCTTGGCAGGGGCTCCTGGCTAGATGCTGCCCCATCCGACCCTGAGGAGCCAGGCGAGGGAACTAACCAACCCAGGGCTTCGGTGAGAAGTGCCCACTCCAGCAGACGGGGCTCCGCCTGGCGGGCACTCGGGCTTTAGGGGCTGCCTGTGTCCCACAGGGAGGGCAGAGTCTGGGCTGGACAAATGCCTGGCCTACGGGTCACTGTGGCCACACCTCCATCTCCCTAGGTGAGAGGCGTCCAGAGCCTGGGCATCCTGACCCGCAGATAGCAGGCTTGTCTGCTAGGCCCGGGACAACGCTGTGCATTCAGGGGACAGACAGGGTCTGCCCTGGGCAACGCCTACACCCCAGAAGAGCCTGCGATGCCCCCACAGCCCATGCACTCTTCACCCCACCCGGGACCCCCTCTGCTGGCTCCCGGCCTCTGCCCACGCTGTGGGGCTGTCCTGCTCCTGTCCCAGGCCCTGGACCCAGGTCAGGCTGCTGCCCTCTCCCAGAGGTGGTCTGGGGTCCAGGCAGCAGTGGGTGACAGGGCAGGGACAAGACCCCTGCAGGCCCAGTGGGGTGGACAAAGCAGGCACCTGTCAGAGTGGAGGATCCCTTCCAGAAACAAGCAGAGGGCCGTAAGCACAAACAGTCACTGGGTCCCTGGGCCACCCACTCCATTGGGGCACAGACCCAGAAAACTCACATAAGGAGGTGGAGGGGACGGCTCTCCAAAAAGAGAAACTGTGAGACCACCAGGCCACACCTGCGAGCTAGCAGCCTGGGTCCAGGCCCAGGGGAGCGTCACAGGAGTTCCGAGGCTGGTGCGGGGCTTGGGACAGCGTGGCAGCTGAGGCACAGGGTGCGGGTGCGTTGTCTGCCCCAGGTGGCCCTCTGCTGCAGCTTCCCTTCATAGGGGGAGGGGACACAGGTGAGGCAGGACACGCTCAGCACACAGGGGGTCCCACCCACACACAGGGGCAACTGAGCGAGGGCGGCTCCACCCAGCAGCCCGCAGAGGTGCTCTGGGAATGGAAGGGGAGCACCCTCTGGGAATGGAAGGGGAGCACCCTCTGGAAGGTCTGGAGAGGCTTCCTGGAAGGTGCAAGCAGCCGCCTGGCATGGAAGACTCAGGGAGAGGCCCAGAGGACAAGAGGAGGCTCCTGGCAGAGGCCAGAGCAGGACCCTCTTGTCAAACACCGATATGGAGGCGTCCTGGGTGCAGGATGGGGTCCCCACTCTCCTCCAGGTCTAGCCAACCCACTCTCCCACACTGTGAGCGTGGAGGGCATTAGGGCCCTCGGGTGGGTTCACTAAGGTGCTTGCCCCTGGCTGTGGGCTGAGGGGTGGCTGTCTCCCCAACATGCACGCGCACCTTTGTACCAGGTGCTACTTCTGGGAGATGCCTGCCGTGCCTTCTGGACAGGAACCCACTTCCTCAGAAAGAGTACCAAGGGGCAAGCACCTGTTGGTAGAGGCCACCAACTAGAGGCTGGAGGTCCTCTGTACCCGTGATCCCTGGACTCAACTGTGTTCCTGATTGGCATCAAGCATAAGGAGCAGTGGGCGTCCACCCACAAACACAGCCTTGTGCTGGCCCCAGGCCCCACATGGCCCAGCACACACCACATCCGGGCTTAGTCTGCCTGCTCCCTGCCAGCCGCCGGAGTTCGACCTCCCTGCCTCTAGGGCTCACGCCTGTGTCCACAGCAGACCCAGTTAATGGAGAAGGACTCCTTTCTGCACCCCCTCCACACACCCCCCTGAGCAGGCTCCACTAATCGCTCAGCAAAGGTCCACGGGAGGGAAGAGCCGAGTTCCCCCCCTCCACAGCCTTGGAGTCGAGTTCAAAACGAGGTGTGGATGTGGAACAGCGGGAGGAGGAGCGCCTCTCTCCACCCGACGCCCAGATTTGCTTTGCAGGACACAGGGAGGCCAACAGGGCCCCCCTGCAGACAGCACTGGGCCCAGGCGGCTGTAGAGCCGGGCAGTGCCCGCTACCCCACCGGCCCAGGCAAAGAGCGGGAGCCATGTGGGAGGCACCAGGTGCAGCCACATCCTGCACTCTCCAGAGAATCTAGAGGCCACCTGTGTCACGCCAGCCCTTGAGGCGGGACCATGCTTCAAGAGTTTCAAGTCAAAACCAGGTACCTGGGCTGCCCGTCACACAGCTAAACTGTCACACAGGGAGCCACGTGACCCTGCCTCAGTTTCCCTAATATGACAGCTTGCACCCCTTTACCTGGCCAATGCCCAGTCTGTGACAAGCATGGGCAGGTCCTACTGCTCTCTCCTGACCTGGTTCCTACCCTCCTGTGACCCTGGGACTCACAGCTGATTGGTCACAACAAGGGGCCGAGCAGTCTGCAGTCTAAATCCGCTGTCCCTACTTGTCACGAGCACTGCTACGCTCCTCGGAGCTACGTGCCCAGGCCAGCGCTCCAGGCCTCCAGCTCGGGCGCCGTGGCTGCCCAGGGGAACCCAGGAGGCTCCGGGAGAGGCTGCACCTGGAAAGGGCAGGGCTGTTCTGGGCCCACGCTGCCTG
The DNA here is from genome assembly GCA_020662805.1 of Glaucomys volans. Lineage (NCBI taxonomy): Eukaryota > Metazoa > Chordata > Mammalia > Rodentia > Sciuridae > Glaucomys > Glaucomys volans. The sequence goes on from JAJEJO010005738.1 coordinate 606,253, forward strand.
CAGGAGCCCGAGAGGACGGTCCCATCCTTGCTGTTCTCCCAGCACTCACACAGCAGCCGACGGCCACCCCCGTCACACCTGGGGTGCAGTCTGACCAGGGCCCGTCTGGCGTGTGCCCGCCCAGCCCTGTGGGCCAGGGCACGTCTGCTCCTGTGAGCAAGTCCCCAGTGCAGAGCACGGGGACCAGGGGCAGCCAGAGCTCAGAGCAGGACAGGAAGAGCCCCGTCTCAGGGCCGGCACAGGGACGAAGTGTTCCCCTTGTCCTGCGGACACCCCTGGAGACTCACGTGTGCTGAGGTGTAGAGCCGAAGCCCTCAGGGCCCAGCATCCCTGGCTGGTCTCTGTCTCCAGGGCCAAGGGGACAGAGCTTAGGTCACTCAGGGCCTCATGGGCTCTGAGGACCTGGCCATGTGAACAGGGGCCCTGGGAGAGGAGCGCTTCTTCTAGGAGTCCAATGTCACATCTGTGCTCACCATGGGCCTGGAGGGGCTCCTGCCATTGCCCACCCTGGGGTGCTGATGAAGGCAGCAGCCTCTCGGGAGTGACCAGGCCCATCTCCCACAGGCAGTGAGTCACTCACTGGCGTCCTTCCCCTCTCAGTGGGTCCGAGTCCTCGGGTCTGCCTGCCTCTCTGGAGCGCTGGGCTCCTTGGGTGCTCCTGGCGGAAGCAGCGGGGTGGTGCTCCCCTGGCTCCTTCCCGGCGGGTCTGGCATGTGAGGATGCACCGTGTGCCAGGGCTGGCCAGGGGCAGGCATGGTGCCCGGCCTGCACACAGCGTCCTACTGAAGGAATCTCACCTGCGCTCTGGGACGCGGGTGCTGACATGACCCCGCTTTACAGAGGAAACAGGCCATGCAGGGAGGTGTCTGGTCAGTGACCACGAAGCCCGAGTTCTGACCGAAGCCTGTGCTTTCACGGCCAGACGCACCGCCCACACCAGCACCCTGACCAGGACAGTGGCACCAGCCAAGGGCTGTCAAAGGTGCCCAGGGGTCAGGGGAAGGTGGAAATGCCAGGAGCATCAAGGGGACCGCAGGGGGGCCCACTGCCCTGCAGACGCAAAGCAAGATCCTGCTGGGCCAGGATGGGACGAGCACCAGGAGTCCGGGCACCCCCAAGCATGGCACAAAGGTGCCACGGGATGTCCCTGCCCTTTCCTGGCCCGGTGGCGAGGTCTGCTCCCCCCTCGACTCTCCAACCTGCAGTGCGACACCAGCCCCATGGCAGGTGGGCCTGAGCCAGCCTAGACCGGACTTTCATAACTCCAGACAGTGCCAGCTCCTAATTCTGGGTGGGAGGCCAGACAGTGTCCCGTCCACACGGCGGGCTGCGCTCTGCTCCACCTCCCCTGCGTGACCGCTGCTGGGGGTGGTTATCGGGTTTGAAAGGAGTCAGTGTACTCAACACGGTTATCAAACTGGGAACCCGCTTTTGATAAAGGAAGGATCCACAGCGTTGCGTCTGGGTAACGGGAATGCAGTCCTCGAAATGCGACTTTGCGCAGCTCCAGCGCCATGCGACTGCAATCGGGGTGTGTGAGAGCCACCCACGCGGCAGAGAGGCGGCCCGTGGCTTCCACACAGGTGCTGCCCGGGGGCCTGGTCCGGCCCGAGTTTGCAGCCCGGACATGAAGTTTCAGCTCCAGGCTGCGAGGCGACTCCTTCCCTCCAAGTGTCTGGCCGGGTGTGATCTGAGCTCCCAGCAGCAGCCTCAGCTCCCCTGCTGTGGCTTCCCGGGTGCAGACGGGGTGGGCAGGCTGCGGAGACCCTAGTGTGTGTGAGGAGCCAGGAGCCGGGCTGGCCCTCGGGACCCTGAGAGTGGCTTTCCGGGAGCTTCTCCCTAATCATGGGGACACGAGTGCAGGGCTCAGTCTGCCTCCTCAGCTGGAGGGCTGGCACAGCCCACCTGCCGCCCAGCCCGCCAGTCCAACCTCGGGGTTTCCAGGCCTGTCACCCCTCCCCCTCCCCCTCCCCCAGCGGGCCTGGCCCCTAATCTGTCCGGGGAGGGCAGCGCCGCCCTTCCTGGTTAGCCAGCCACCCTGCATGGGCCCTGTCTGGCCTCTGGCCACACACCCAGGAATTAGGAATTGGCGCTGTCTGAAATTTATGAAAATCTCATCTCGCTAGGCCGCTGGATGAGGCCCGAGGGGCGGCCGTGTTGGCATTCTGCCGAGCCCAGCCTGATGGGGTTCCAGCCACTTCCTTACGCCCCTCCTCCCACCCAGCCGCATGGCATTTGAATAAGAAGCCAGCTCCCCGCCTTGCATTTCAAGCAAAATTGAACCAGATGTCAAAGGAATAACTTTCTGATCCCTCTTGATGCCGTTTCAAATACCCCCCAACGGCACATTTATTTCTTAGGGTTGGAACTTCTCTGAGTCAGGAAAAAACCTGGTTTTCCTCTGAAGGGCTGGGAGCAGGCCGTGAGCCGGGCCCTCCGCTCCTTCTTAGAAATGGCTGCACTGCTGCTGAAGGGCTCCGGGGTGCGGCTGCGTCCAGCTCTGGACAGGTGGCCCTAACACTGCCCTGGGCCCGGGAGGAAGCAGAAGCTGAGGGACATGTCCCACGTTAGTTAGCGGGGGCGCGAACCTGGCCCTGGCACCTGGCCTGCCGCTGCTGGCCCTGCTGTCCTGGGTACTCTTGGGTTCAGCTCAGAGCACGAGGTGCTGCTTCTGCGTCTGGGGCTCCAGCTCCAGGGGGGCCACTCACTGGGGCCTCTGGCAACGCACTCAGTGTCCTCGCCCGGGGAGAAACAGGGGACGCGGCCCCTATTCCCATGGTCGTGGCGAGGGACTCTGGGAGTGAACACCGGGCGCTGGGCCAGCCTCCCCTGCTTGGCCCCGCTTCCCACACACACCTGGGCTGCGGCAGGAGGAGAGGCCCCCCAAGTGGGTCCCTTCTGCTGGCACTGGGGTTCAGGGACTTATCCCCCATAGCACCTCTGCAGGGTGGGAGCAGCAGCCCCACATCCTCAAGGGTGAGCTCTGAGGCAAGCCTGCCCCTCCTCTCCTGGGACCCCTCCTTGGCCTGCAGGCTCTGGGGGACACCAAGCAACCCCACCTCAGGACCTCTACACGTGCTGCCAGGACCGACCTTCAGGAGGCCCTGGGGGAGCACGCAGTCAGGGCGCATTACTCCCCCAATGAATAGAGCTGGGCAGAGGCCCGATGGGGGCGGCAGGCCGCCTCCTTCACCCGGTGGCAGAGGCCTGCAGAGCCCCTCTCCCCGAGCGGTGTCCCAAGTTCATCCTGCAGGACGCAGCCAGGCAGGAGGCTATGGCCACAGTGAGCGCTGAGTCTGGGCGCGAGTGGGGACAGGACGGGGCAGTGCGGAGCCCTGGGAGGCACAGGGGCCTGCGACATCACCGCCCTACGATTCAACCCCTTCAGTAGGAGACAGAGCAGCGCCTTTCACCTGCCTTGCTATCGTTCAGATGGAAAGAACTCATGGGATCTTTCTCTATTGTCACCGACATCGAACCTCTTTAAACACCCACTGTCAGCACAACGCCAACCGCCTGTGTGGCTACTGGCAGGACGGAGTGGACTCAGGCGAGAGCTGCGCCCGTCAGTGGATGAGTTGGGGTGTGACAGAAGTGAGCCAGGTGTGCTGTGCCCGTCCAGGTGAGCAGGGGACGAGCGGGGAGGGGGTGGGCATAGCGAGCGGCTGTGTCGCCAGGGGAGTGTGGGTGGCCCCTCCTGGGGGCCCCAGGCAGTGCCCGTCACCATTCAATACGCATCACCTTTCAACTCAGCACTGTGGACTTCCTGGGTCCTTTCCCATAGGAAAATGCTCAGAAGATCCCAGAGCTCCATGGACGGGGGCACAGGACAGCCTGAGGGCCAGGGTGCTTCCAGACAGCCAGAGGCCACTGACCAAACACGTCATGTCAGGGGACACAGAGGGGCGACGAACCAGACGGAATCTACAGCAGGGTGGCCAGCCCCACACCAGGAGCTGCTCTGTGCCCTGAGGGAGCCCAGCAGGGTCCTCAACTTCTGCCACCAGGCCCTCAAAATGCCGTCACCTCCCCATTTCAACCAGAAATGTCCCCAGCCACTATGAATGTTATTGGGGGCAAGTCACCCCTGTCTCAGGACCTTGGGTCCACAGGTCTCACAATGCGTGGTCCTCGGTCACTACCACTGGGCAGACTCGAGGACACTGGAGCAGAATACAAAGGGGACCCATTTTTAGAGAAAAAAAGAAAACAAAAACAAAACAAATCAAAATCAGGACGGCTACTCTCAGAAGAGGGAGGCCGTCCTCTCCGTGTCCCGGTGTCTGTCCACGTCGCGCAAGTTTTTCCAAGGAGCGTTAGTGATTTGGTTTTCGAGATGGCAGCAGCCGGCACGTGCCTGCACCCGGGTGCGTGTCCCTGAGCTTCCAGCAGATGTTTCTCTCAATCGCCGCCTTCAAGAGCCTGGTGTTTCCTGACAGGAGCCGGGACCCCGTTTCCGAGCCTCTTGGACAAAAAGCCGCCTCTCAATAGCTCCTCATTCACTCCGCGGGGCCTCATTGATGGGCCGCGTGCTGGAGAGCGGCCGCGGGTCAGCCTGCGACGGGCACCGTCTGGAGGGGTCTCCGCGCTGACCTGGAGGTGGCCCTGCCTTTCAGGAGCAAGAGGACCCCGGCTATTCTTGGTCTTGCCCCGGGCAAAGGCGGGAGGTGGACGGATGGCCAAGGTCAGACCTCAGGGAGGGCACAGGAGGTGGTCAGGGTCTGGACAGGCTCGCTCGGCATCGGGCCCCCAGGACTGAATTCAATTCCATCAACACTAGGAGCAGGGTGCTGGGCTCCCTAGGGGTGGCCTGCCTCGTCCAAACCCCAGCACTCCCGGGGGCCAAATGTGACGTCAGGAAATTATTTCCCTCTGTGTGCCTCGGTTTCCTCATCTGGAAAAGCAGATCCGCATGAGCACCCACCCCACGGCTGCGGTGCATGAGTGGAGCAGGTGGGCACGGGCCAGAGTCGGGTGGGGCAGACACCAGGGACATGCACATGGGCTGGTGTGTGACACGGACAGATGTCAGCCGTCACCACCAAGGGCTACCTGCTCGGCCCTGCAGCTCTCCTGGTCCCCAGCCCCTGGGCTTCCTGGTGGCCTGCCTGCCTCTAGCCTGCCAGCACCCTGGCTCTCTGTGGCCGCAGCTGCCGGTGCCCTGCCCTGTGCACGCAGCAGACCATCTGCTGGGACACCCGCCCTCCTGCAGCGAGCCCCGGTCCCCACTGCCCAGCCTGGGCAGCCATTTCCTTCTCTGCATTTCTCTGGCAGTTCTAAACTCTCCCATGTGGTGGTTGATTTTGTAAATGCCACTCGGGATGTCTGCTGTGACTTCTAAGAAAATGCGTAGCTCAGGACCGACTGAGCACGCTGGGTCTGTGTCCGGTGGCCTGAGAGTCAAGCCACGCCCGGACGCAGGCTTCTCCTGCGCCTCCTCCCAGCTGGCACGGGCCTGGAAGGCAGGAGCCCTCTGCCTTGCCACTAGCTGGCAGACTCCTCTTGACTCCTCAAAACCCAGTGCTGGCTGCCCCACAGTAACTGCCACCTCCTCCTACTGCCACAGTGCCAACCCAGCCTCGGCCAGGGGACTCCCAGGGATGAGGAAGAGCGTCCTCTTGGCAGTCCTGCCCTCGCACCTGGCCTGCCTGCAGTGGTGCCCAGGCAGGGAAGAAACCAGCGGTCTGTCCGGGTCCACTTCCTTTTGAAACGGTGACTCCGAGAAGCAGGGACTCCCAGCTGACGGAAGGACCCAGGCTCTGAGCAGCCATCCGCCTCTGAGGCCTTCCGGGGAGGTTCCACGGCGGGGGCATGGAAAGCTGTGAAGTGGGTGGCCGGGATCTGAATTCGAGCGCAGACGTGCTCCCTGGCTGTCTGAGACGTGGGTGCCCCTGCCCCCTGCCTCACGGACCACCCGAGCTGCTTCCTGTGCACCAGGGCACCAACACTAGCTGGTACACAGTAAGCGCACAATAAATAGTGATCAACATTAGATTGCAAAGCTATAGACCCAGGTCTAGGAGAGGCGGCCAGGAGAGGCGCAGGCCCTGGGGGTGCAGACCTCGGGGCACGAGGCACGAAGGGCGTGGCGGTGTCGGGCACCTCGTGATCCACAGTGGCTGCATTGAGCGGGGAACTCGTTCATAGGACGACAATCAGCACGGACGGACAGAGGGAGAGGAGAGAACCAGCCAGAAGCACTGAGAACTGGAGAACCCGTCAGCAGATGGACCACCGGAGCTCAGGACCTGGCTGCGGTCATCTCTTCTGCCCTCAGGGGCCGAGCGGCACGAGAGTGGCTTAGAGGTGGGTCCACCTGCGGAAGACTGCCCTGTACTCTGCTCACCGACACGGGAGCCCGGTGGGCTGAGGCTGGGGGACCTCAGGGGTCATCCCCAAGGGCCAGAGGACTCACCTCCACTGCACACTTGACCCAGGCTGTCCCCCGCCCAGCAGCCAGAGTTGCCTGTCACACCTGCCTCTGACCATCAGTAGCCCCACTTCACTGCCACACTTTCCATCTCCTTCCCAGGTTCACCACACGGCAGCCAGCTGGCCTTTCCCCTGTCCCCACCCCAGGGTCTTTGCACATGCATTTGGTCTGCCAGAAATACTCTCTGTAGGTGGGCTCCTCACAATTATCCTCCCGACTCTCGCTCTCTGTGTCTCCTGATGGTCAGTCACTGCCAAGAGGGGCCGTGCTTGGATTATTCCCTGTGGCTCTTGACCTGTACCTTCTTTGCTTCCTTGTCTGAATGATGACCAACCTCACCAGGTTGTTTGAGGCCTGTAAAATACCCAGGAAGCGCCTGGTTCACAGGAGGCCCTGTGTCAGCCACCAGGCGAAGCGATGTTTTGCTGTGGGAGTTGGTAACTGGCTCGCCTGCCCATCATTCCTTCGACCTCAGCAGCACGAACACTCCGGAGGGCCCGCTGGCTCCCTCCTGCCGTGTCCACGGCAGCTCACAGCACACTGGGCACCAACAGCCACCCTCGACTAATATTTGGAGGACAGAATCTGCATCCAGTACCCTTCACCAGGACTCACGTCTCTCCTCAGAGGCCGGAGGGCAGGGGTAATGACCAGCGCAGGGTCTGAGAACTCAACACGCAGCCTCCACAGGACCCAGTCTCACTCCTGGGCCTGGATGCCACACAAGAAGGTGTATTCACGGCAGCTGCGCTGACAGCAGCCGAGAGCTGGGTGCGGCCCAGGCGTCCCGCCAGAGGGACAAGAGTGACGGCCCAGCCGAGTGCATGCACTCGTACCAGGGAATACCACTCAGCACTGAAAAGGAACAGCTGCTGAGACATAGGGCCACAGGACAGATCTCAGGGAATTACACTGAGTGAAAAAAGCAATCTCAAAAGGTCGACCACGTGGTTCCCCTCATGTGACATTCTTGAAATGACATGGCTGCACAGGTGGGGAAGTCGGGGGTGAAGGAGGTGCTGTGGCCGCGAACAGTGGTATGGGGAGTCCTTGGGACAGGACTCTGCGTCTCCACTGGTGGTCACACAAACCACACAGCCAGACACACACACACTCACAAGAGGACCCCGTGTGAGCTCAGAAGGTTGGCGGTTGTACCAAGTGAGATGACACCCCGGGGAGCCGGGAGCCGTGGACAGCCACCTCTCTCTGCGCTCCCTACAGCTGCTCCCCATCAGCACTCTCTCAAAATGACAAGGTGGTTTTCTTTTCTTTTCTTCTTTTGAAGCAAACGCTCTGGGAGGTCCCTGGCCACCCTTGCTGTCACCAGGATCACACTGGCAGAGGGCAGTGCCAGCAGCCTGAAGCAATCCCTGGGGCCCAGCCCACCTGGCACGGGCGTGTGGCTCGCTACAAGGGCAGGGTAGGAGCCCAGCGGACGCCGCCCCCATGCCCCAGCCTCCTCCTCTCCACACAGCATCTGCCATCTGGCCGCTGAGCCAGCCAAACGAAACCATCGCTCGGCTGTCATCTCTCGGCTTCCCAGTCTGGCTCCCAGGTTTGAAGATTAAGTTCTAAACATGTCATTTAAAATTTCAAAATGAGGAAAGAAGACTTTAAGTAACCAGAAGCAATGGTTCCTATTGTCTTCCCCACGGCAACCAGTAAGGACCCCAACCTCTTTCCTAAGGGTAGACAAAAGCCAGGGAAGAACAGATTGCTTTCCCCAACAGACCATCACTGCCCACTGCCAGCAAAGGTCCAGGGCGCTGTGTCCAAGTACCACAAATTCCTCTGGGAAGCACCACGGGGATCCCTAGTACAGAGAGCTCCAATACAATGTATCAAAGCACCAATGGATTGCCAATGCACAGTATCGCTGTAAACTAGCAACCGCCCCCACAATCCTCCCAACGCCCTTACACCCTCCAGGCAAAGCACACCATACAACAGGGATGTATCACTCATGATGAGTGACTGCAGGCTCCACGCTGGCAGCCACTGGAGCCAGGCCTGCAGGGCTCCAAGCACCCTGGGTGTCTTTGGAGAGAAGGATCCACCGCTGTCCCAGGAGACCTGAGAGGAGCTGGAGTTGTCTGTGACAAGGACCCAGGAGGGAGGGGCAGTCAGGGGTGGCCTCTTGGAGGAGGCGGCCTTTAAGCTGAGACCTGAAGGATGAGGAGAGCTGGGGAAAAGCAGCCCTGGACAGACACGGGGACTGAGGCGCCAAGGCCCTGCATGGGAGCACCTGTCACATTCCAGGGAGAGAGAAGATGCTTCTAGGCACTGAGGAGGCCCCGCGGGAGGCGGCTGCTCCAGGGCTGGGCACACTTGCAAGAGGCCCTCCTGGGGTGGCCATGCGCACTGGAGGATCTGAAGTCAGCTCACACATAATTCTCCGTACGAGGCCACTTGCTGCCTGGACGCTGGAGCCACGCCTCTGGGGGCTGGGCAGGAGCCGGAGGCCTGCCGGGGCCTGGCCGCTGTCAGGCTGTGGCTCCCTTACTGCGAAAACCATCAACTCCCTTAAGGTGAAGCCGCAGGATGTACAGGAAGGTGCTGAGCCTGATGTTTAATCGGGTTGGGTTGCCTGGCCCTGAGTGTCACTGGGATCCCAGTGATGATCTGAGTCTCTTGAGACTGGAGGGCGTGGGAGCTCCCCAAGTGGGTCAGATGAGAACAGGAAGAAACCAGAGAGGGAGGGAGGTCTCCCGGAGTCACAGAGCAATCCGGGCAAAGCTGGGAGGAGCAGAGCCTGCGCCCTCCAGCCCCTTGGGTGCAGGATTCCAGCACTGGCACCCACACTGGGGAAGGACCACACAGCTGGGACCCTGCCCCTCACAGTGAGGCTGGACCCCACGTGGCACCGGGCTGTGAGCCAGGGAGCCAGTGGGGCACGTGATCGGAGAGGGTGACTCTGCCTGTCACTCACTGCCGGAGAGCTTCAGGGAGCACAGCTGGGCCCGGCCATGCGAAGGCTCCACGTCACCCGCACACAAGCCCCACCGAGCACGTCATCACCACGTGGTACGGAACCACAGATAGAGGCACCCACACGGCCACCTCCAGGGCAGTGGTTCCTCCTGGGACGTCTGGAAACATCAGAGAACCTGGAGGGAGTGCTTCGGGCAGCTGTGGGCTGAGGGGACACAGCTGACACTCTGCAAAGCACAGGGACCCCTCCCCCGGAAAGAATTTTCCAGCCCAAATGTCAACAGCCAGGACTGAGAGACACTGGATCAGGGCACATCTGAAGCACGGTGCCCGGGCCCCAACGGGCAGCCAACGCCGGCCAGGCAGGGAGGGTCCCTCACTGGACCCCAATGTGAAGAAGACCGAGGCCCAAAATCACACACATGGGGCCTGAAGATCGCCACCACTTCACCTTCAAATGCCACCTCAGCAATCAGGCAAAGGGGAAAGTGCCCATGCCAGGTACACTGCAGGTGCCTCATAAGTGCTTGTGACAAGAACAGGCGGGTGAGGGAGAGTGTGGGCAGCAGTCTCTTGAGCACCTAGGCTCCCCCTCACGGCCCTTCCAGGAGGACAACCCCGCGCTCCTGAAACGGGAAGCCGCGCTGGGTTCCCAGCACTGAGACCCCGAGAGTCCTTACACCTAAGGCACAGGGGCCATGAGTCCAGAGGCCCCCGGGTCCCCGAGCACAGCTGGCCCTCCCCAGAGTGGGTTCCACATCCTCCGAGCCCACCAACCACAGGGAGGAAAGAACCTGGGTTCTTCTGAACAAGGACAGCCTCTGTGTCCTCGTCACCATCTCCCAAACAGCACAAGGGCTGTGGCAGGTGTGATGTCAGCCAGAGATTCGGGAAAGGGACGGGAGGATCGTGGGCTCCGAGCAAGCACAGCATTTCACAGAGGGACCTGAGTGTCCAGGGACTTGGGCATCCTGAAGACACCAGGGGACAGCTGCACCTTCAGTGTGGCATGGGGAGGGGTCTCTGGGTGGGGAGAGCATGAGGATTGTCTTGTCCTGATGGCCAACTTGCCAGAGCCCTGGGCCTGGGGGCACATGTCACCCTGGTGCTACCAGGAACAGGTAGGTTGTCTCACACACCAAGCGTGCTGTCCGGAGTCACGCTGGGAAGGGCTGGGGCTGTGTCTGAGCACCCTGTGATTGACTAGTGATGTCTGCCCTGAGTGTGGCTGGGCAGATGTCAGCTGGGCCCAGCAACAGAGCACCCTGTGACTGACTAGTGATGTCTGCCCTGAGTGTGGCTGGGCAGATGTCAGCTGGGCCCAGCAACAGAGCACCCTGTGATTGACTAGTGATGTCTGCCATGAGTGTGGCTGGGCAGATGTCAGGAAGGTATGTCCCTGTGTTCTCCAGTGTCCTGGGTCCGCTTATGGGATAATGAGCAAACTCAGCCCCCATCCCTGCCACTGGGATCCACCATGTAACCAAAGCAGTGCCCTAACTGAGGTCCCAAGGGCACCCTGACTTAGCATGGGCCTCATCCTGCCAGGGAGGTAGCCTGCCCTCAGCAGCAAGGGGCAGTGTGCAAGCTGTCCCGAACCCTGCCCATTGCTGGCAGTCCACAGACGACAAAGTGCCAGCCTCCCCCGACACCAGGAACGAGGGTGGCTCTAGGCTGCAGCGTGGCCTCGCACACGGAGAAGCCTGGACACCCTCACTCAGCTTTGTGAGACACCTGTCGCTTCAGGTGCAGTTGTGAGGAGGGACAGAGATCCCAGGCCCCTGCACCCAGCCTCCCACAGTGGTGGCGTCTCGCAACACTGTCATTTACGGCTTTCCCAGATGAATCAGGAACCTCTGCAGCACCCAGCACTCCTCAGGTCTCAGGTGAGGGCACTGAAGTCTGGCCAGTCCCTCCTCAAGGTGACGCAGCTGGCTGAGGCTGGGTGTGGTCACCGAGAGTACTTTCGCAGTCTCCCCCACCCCTCGCCCCTCGGCTTCTTCTCTCTGAGAGTTTCTCCCAGCTCTTCCCACTGCTGCCTCCTGGTCCCTCAAGCCTCAGTCCTGGGAGACCACAGCCCCGGCTCCAGGGTCGCAGCCCAAGGCTGGGCAGGACAGCCTCTGCAATGACTTCCTGCCCACCCCAAGGTGGGCCCCGCGGGGCGGGCGCTATGTCTCTTTCACGCCAGTCCCTCTGCATGTCCCTCTGCATTTCTGTCAGCAGTGCAGAATAGGAGCTCAGAACGACTTGGCCAATGAGCTGGCCGTGGCCGGTGCCCCAGCACCAGGCCCACCCTCTGCCCCCACATCAGAACTCAGGCCTACAGAGCGGCACTTCATCAGAGGATAGTGTGGCCAAGGCTCCAGGCCGGAATGGCGCTGAGAGGCCGGCTTCCACCACTGCCCACCCCGCAGGCTGCTCTCTCTGAGCTGGGTGTTCCCCATACGAAGTGGGGGAGACAGCCCAGTGCCCTGCACGCCTCAGCACGGAGCCCCTGCAGACCGGGGACTCAGGCCCTGCTCTTCCAGGAGTGTCCCCCAAGGTCAACCTCTAGCTGCCCCTCCCCTTGGCAGAAACCCAGGAGCTGGACCATGCAAAGACCCTGGGGAGGCCTGGATAAGCAACTGCTGGGGCCGGACCTCCCCTCTTCCTGGGGACTAGAGAGCCCAGCGGCACCCACTCCCCATCCAGGGGTCTGTCTCCGGCGCCAGCAGAAACCAGCTCTCCCGGGAGGACGGAAAGTTCAATGGCGAGCTATAAATACTTTCGCTAACTGCTGAGGGAGCTGGGCTTTCTGCATGAGCAGGCCCCGCTGAAAGGAAGGCGGCTCGCCAGATTTGTTTCGAATTATGAAAATAGATGTTGTCTCCCCGCCACATCTGTTTTGCCTGACAAATGAGCAGCAATTCGCCTCCCAAATGAGGCGGCACACAAGACGTCTTGGAACCCTGGCTTCTCCAACTCCACAGAGCAGAGCGCAGAGCCGGGCCTCCCAGACTTGGGCCTTAAAGACAGACGCCCCTCCTCACCCCCTGAGCCGCGGGCCCTTGGGGAGTCTGACCCAGCCGTCTAAGCTCAGTCTCCCCGAGAAGGCCGCAGCTGTGCACCCTGGAGAGAATGGGGATCCCCCACTTCTTAAAAGAGCAAGAATGGGGAAGCATGATCATCAGGGAGAACCTGCCCCCATTCACGCAGAGTGCGTTTCTGATGTGCGGAGAAGGGCCGTCTTTGGAGGGGAACCTTAGGGCTGGTGCCGCTCGCTGGTTCCTCGGTGCCGGGCAGGCTTGGTGGCTGGGGGGCCACTGCCAAGTTCCTTTGATTACCCCAGGACAGACCCAGTTACAGAGCAGACGCACCTGAGCCAGAGACCCAGCCCTGAACAGCCCACCTTCCTCGGCAGCCCCTGCCTGGGAGGCCGTGGAGGGAGCAGGCCAGCCGGGGCGGGCGGCTGGTTTTGGCCTCGGGCTCCTCTTTGTGTAAAGCCCCTTCCCCTCGAAATATTCCAATTTTGGTTTTTCTTACGGATATAATCTGGAAAGCCACGAGGGAACCTCAGCACCTGTATGACTTAAAATATGACAAACGCAGTCCCCAACTTCTCCCCTCCCCTGGAAGGCGCGGGCTCCCAGGCCAGGGCCAAGGCAGAGGAGGGGCTGCCCGGTGTCCGAAGGCCATGAAAAGCCGGTGCCCCCCACGGCAGGAGCAGCAGGGGCCGTCTGCTTTGGGTGGAAGTAAAGGGTCAGGTCAAGAAACTCAGGGTGCCGGGCGTCCCCCTCCTTGTCCCGCTTGGGCTCTTGCGCACAAGGCCGGCCTCCCCGCTCCAGACTGACGTGCCGGGTTCGCTTCACACGAGATGCAATTCAGGGGTCCCAGGAGACATCTGTCCGCCACACGCCCCTTGCTCCCTCCCCACCTTTTGTGCCCCCAACTATGTAAAACCCAGAGGGCTGATTCATGACTGCAGGCCGTCCGGGTGGGGATTTATGGCTTTGCAGCCGGGTCAACAACCATGACGACAGTTTTCAAGGGGCCTGGCGGGGGCAGGGCAGGGCAGAGTAAGGTCAACTGCAGAGTCCAGGGGAGCCAGGTGGGTCCACTTTCCTGCCTGTCCCATGGGCCGGGAGACACTCTGCCCACCCCTGTCCTCTTCCCTTCTGGCAACCGGCCCTAGTGGCGATGGCGATGGGGCTGATGGATGCACCTCCTTGGCAGACCTGAAATCTCGCACCAAGTGGCCCTGACACTTCCATCCTTAAAATGCCAACCTCGGGGCCTTATTGTGTGTGTCCCTGCGGGCCTCCTCCCACCCCCAGAAAGCAAAGAGGGAGAAGACGGGAGGGGACGGCCATCGAGGGGAGAGGGGACCTGAAGGCCTGGCCTGGCTCTCTCCTCTCCTTTTTTTGATGGTGGTGTGAAATCAGCTCGGTCATAAACACAAAGACCCCGCCAGGAGCAGCGCCTCCTTCCCGGGGGCAGAGCTGCGGAGGAGCAGCTGGGCGGGGGCGCCTGCGCTCCCACCCGGGACCGGAGGGAAAGCGGTTCCCCGAGAACACACATCTGCAGGACGTCTAGACGGTCGCGAGGAGGACAATTAGGAGGAGAAGAAAAGCGGCTGCACACCCAGCCACTGTCCCCGCCCAGCCACTGTCCCCGCCGGGACGAGCCTCCCGCCAACTGCCCGACAGGCGAGAACCCATAAAAACAAGAAAAGCCCGCGTGGCGGAGGCCGGGCCGGGGACAGCAGCCGAGGAGCCAGTGTTTTGAAATCCCACTTGAAACAAGCCGGTAAATGAATCCAACCTTGGCGGCCCCCCCCCACGCAGACCAAATATTCTGCTGGCGTGCTGTCTAGACACATATAACAAAGGACTTTTTACAGCGCGGAGACGCGCTGACAGAGTAGCCATTTAAAGACGCAGTATTGCTTTCTCCGTCTAAAACGATTTGTCAGATGGACTTAAATGAAAATGCTAAGTTATCGGTCTGGTTTGGGGTCTGCTGCTGGACGGGCGGGGGAGGGGCTGCCGGCTGCGGAGAAGAACATTCTCTGCCTCCCTTGCTCCCGGCGCAGGGCTGAGCGCCCTGGCCCGCAAACACCTCCCGCCCTCCTCCTCCCGGGGAGCCCTGCGACCTGTGCCTGGCGCCCAGGGGTGGCGATCTCGCTGTGGCACCCTTCACTTAAAGGTGGGGTGACAGCCAAGAGGGTTGGATGAAAATGTATGTGTTTGAGAGCAGGCCCCCCGCCCCCCGCGACCGCCCAGCGGGAGGGAGAAATCTGCGTCACCTCTCACTTTGCAGGGGCCTTGCTCCTGGGTGGCGTCTCAGCAGTCCTTCCTTCCTTCCCAGGAAAGGGCCCAAAGGAGGCAGGTGGCCCAGGGGTAAACTGGGCACTCGCTCCAAAGGATCCCAGCCAGGACCCCCAGGCCCTCAACAGACCGGGCTGACCTCTCCACCAGGCCGCAGGGGGGCCTCTGGTTTCTTCCTCTGGGGACACCAGCCCCTAACCCTAACCCTAACCCTAACCCTAACCCTAACCCTAACCCTCCTTTCCTGCCTCTCAAATATTCTAGAGTCCAGACCAAGAGCCAGAGATCAGAACCTGGCTACACCACCGTCAGCCCCGTGGTCCAAGGTCGGTCACCACCCTGAGCTTCAGTTTCCCCAGCTGTGAAGTTGGGGCCCAGCTGCCTGTCCCTGGGGTGCAGAATGGAGGACCCCTGCCCAGCAGCCCGCGGGCCTCTGCACAGAGAGGTCCTGGCAGGCCCAAGCTCTGTGCCCAGTTGATGGCACTCGTGAGGACCTGCCTTTTCATGCAATGACAAGGACGGGTGGCGGGCATTCAGGAAGCAGGAAGGAATTCAGGAAGCAGGTCACACCAGGCCCCCATAAATGAGGCCGTCATCAGGCTTGGGGTCCCCGCCAGGAGGAGAGCACAGGATGGGTGCACAGGGAGGGCAGTGTGCAGAGGCCAGAGCCTGGAGAACCTGGCCCGAGTGTCCGGAGGCAGCCCTGGAGTGGGCGAGGCCCGGAGACAAGGGACGAGGACACCCTTCCAACAACTGCTTCTCCAAGGCTGCTCTGGATTGGCACCCCTGCAGCCAACAGCCTCGGCTCTGCCACCCGGGCGGCGCCTCTGGCTCCCCAGACACAGGCGTGCGGGTTCTGGAAGACGCCTGCTGACAGAGGACCCAGATCAGACTTGGGACTTGCACTTTTTTGTCACGGGGCTCTGGGGGGCGGTTTCCTCATCCTACAGCAGGCCAGGGCTCTCAGTGACAGGCTGTCAGAGCAGAGACGCCAGATGACCCAGCCCTGCCTTGTCACAGACAGATGCCACCGACAGAGAGGCTGTGACCTGCCCAGGGTGGCCCAAGGCAGAGAAAGAACCTGAGACCTTTTCATTTGCGATGTCCCCTACATACACTGAATGGCACCCCTTGCCTAGTCACCTTGGCAGGCAAGACTAATCCAACACTGCACCTTCTCAGAGAGCCCGGCCCGGGGACCCTCTCCCCTGTGTCCCAGGGGCTCTCTCCATTAGGCAGACCAAACTTTTCTGGCCAACTCTTCCCCAGATATAGTCACAGGGATCTTTGGCCTGAAGGAAAATAATAAAATGTTCAGGGGACGTCCCAACAGGACAAGATCAGGGCACCTCGGGCCAAACCAAAGCATCTGGATTCTAGGAACCACCTCGGATACCCAGGCTTGTCCAGGTCAGCTGCCCTGCCCACACCGGGCTCTGCCCACGCCGGGCCCTGCCCTGCCGGCCTTCTGATCCTGCCAGCTTCCCTACAGTCTGCAGGCCCCAGAGGACTCCCCAGGGTGAGTCCCTCTTCCCCACTCTGTCAGCACCACAGGTCACACTGGGAAGTCCAGGCCCCTCTCAGGCTCCACCTGCACCCCACCTAGAACTTCCCCTCCTCCTGGCCCAGCCACCCTCCCTGTGCTCTGGCCGCCCCTTCCTTCCAGCCACATCCAGCCCATGCTCCATCGGAGACTGACGATGACATCAACTGGACCTTGTCACCGGCCTCTGCAGGGCTGCCCATCCCCGAGTCACCCAAGATTCTCTAAGAGTGTGTCATATTAGGTTCACCTAACAGTCCCCTGTCCCCAACTGTCCCCTCTTTGCCTGTCAGCACCACGCCAGCACCTCTGAAACTGCAAAGGACTCCACACTTTCTCAGAACTCGGTACAAACCTCTGGGTTTCTCCTGGGCCTGGAGAGCTGCAGGGGCCTTCTGGGGGTTCAGGCCATTCAGAGAGGGCAAGTGACTGGCTACATCACACAGCAGACAGGGTCAGCGCCAAGTCCCACTGGGCATGACTCCTGTGCTGGGGACGCTTGGGGTTGGCCATCAGCATTCACAGACCCCCCTCCCCCAGCACCGTTCTCCACTCTGGGCGCTCATCTTTCTGACCAGCAGCCTGGCCACCTTGCAGTGGCCTCTGCAAATGCCCCTCTGGCCTGAATTCATGGAGAGGTAGGTGCTAGACCCTTTTCCCCGTTCCTAGGCCCTCTGTCTTCCCACCCAGGGCAAAGCCACCGATTTTCTATTTAGCCTCATTGAATAATTCAGCTGGGGCGGTGTTGGGGAGGGGTCTCTGGAGCTTGGAACGGGTTCCTCCACCTGAGCATAACGGTGCTTAGGGAATGGACACTGGGCACTGTGGACGTTGGCTGCATCTTCAGCCAGGACCCAACGAATGCCACCAGCATCCCCCTCGACTTCCCAGTTTTGACAACTGAAGTTGTCTCCGGACACGGCCAGTGGCTGAGAACCACTGGGTTGGGGTACTAGGAGGGGACTGGGTATGGCCAACAGGAAGAGCTGAACAACTGTAATCAGTCACCAACACCACATGGTCACACTGCATCCCGGCAGGGAACGTGGCTGAGATGGGGCAACCAGGGATCAAGGAGGCACAGATCCTACTCTGTGGTCTAGAACCTGGTCTAGAACCTGGCTCTGGAGCATCACACCAGAGGCGCCTGCCTCTGGCAGGGAGCACACACCGGGCCTTCCTGTCACCAACTGCCACAGCAACAAGGCAGCTTTGGAGTTCCTTTCTCCTTGGGGACCAGCCAGCCTCTACCCTCCTCAAAGCACCTAGGCATGGCGCACCCCTGGGCAGTGGAGGCCAGCAGTGAGGCTCCCTTGCCTCTCTCCCCACGGGGCCTTCCTTGGCTCAGACCTGGCTGAACACTGTCTCTGTGCCTTGATTCCCGCTGGCACCCGGCCCCAGACGTACTGGCACGGGATGTGGGGTTTTATTTAGACAGTGTCAGCTAAGCGGCTCTGGGCACCTCAGCCCAAGTGGGCATCCACTGAATTGGGCTTCTGAACACCCTGGGTTACCGTCCAGGAGCAGCCGCGACCGTCATAGATCGGTGCATTTTCTGATGGTGGGGTTGGTCACCGCCCTGCCTCCTTTGAAGCCAGCTTCCCCTCACTCACCAGCCACCACCTTTCTTCGTCTTGGCCCAAGTCCCTCTTCCTGGGTCCTCTCCCTAATCCTGGCCCTTGGGAACAAAAGAGAGCAAGGGCGTCTAGATCGCCAGTCTGACCGTGCCGCGGGCTCCTATGCTCAGGACAGAGCCTGGCCTCTCCAGGCAGAGGGTCTTCAGGGAGCAGAGAGAGCAGGGTGCGGGCGAGGCAGCGGTGGCTCAGGTCCACACCACCTCTGGGTCACCACACACCACCCCAGCCCTTCTGGGTCAGAGACGCAGCTGGAACCCAGTGCAGGAAATGGGACCTGGGTCACTGCCAGAGGGGACACGGGGACTCCTCCCTATCACTAAAGGGACTGGTTCAAGGAATGTCCTCAACACGTGCCTGCACCCAGGAGCCACCCAGCCACGCCAGCTGCCTATCATCATCAGCTGGAAGCACCACTCGCAGCCCAGGCCAGGGCGGCAAGGGGACCAGGGTCTTCCGGTGTCTGGGCCAGAGACCACCAGGATGAAGGCCTTGTTCCAAGCAGGGAAGGCCCAGCCATTCCTGAACGCCACTCCCATGTGTCCAGGAGAAGCCCCAGAGCTGGGATCACGGGGCCTGTTTCCCACTCAGACCAGCACCCTGGGGAAGGGGGCGCAGAGCCCGGCCTCTCAGGGGTGGAGGCTTGTGCCGAAGCCAGGAGACTGCAGGACTGGGAACTTCAGGGCCGCTGGGCAGCCTGCCAGCAGGATGACCTTCTCTGGGTCTCAGAGACCCCCAGTTACAAACAGAGGCTCGGATCAGATCATGGTTTCCAGGCTAGATTTCACCCAGAGGCTCTGATTGTCAACGAAGGTCTCACTCGGAGCTCTCTGCACCGGCCCGTGAAGACGAGGCTCTGCAGTCTGAGGCGTGTCCCAGAGCGGGCGGGCTGCGTCGCCTCGCCTGGCCGAGGCCTCCCGGCTGCTCCCTGTGTGCTGGGCACCCTGCCCGGCTTCTCTGCATGGGAGAGGGACTCCATGCGGGTGGGCAGCACCCCACCTGAGAGACCAGGAGGCTGAGGACACGGGCTGGCTGCCCCAGAGGCCAGGTCCAACCCAGGGCCAGAGCTGCCAGAGTGCCGGTCACAGAGACAGGGCACTGACAACCTGGTGGGGACCTTTCCTGGTCAGCAGCCTGCTCTCCCCTCCACAGCAGCCTGTGTCCAGCCCCAGGGCAAGTGCATCTGAACCACATCTGTGGAGCAAGCCGAGCCCGGGGCTGGGACCCGGCACGCTGACTTCGGTCTTGGACGGTTACCGGATGCTTTGACTTTCTGGTTAAAGAAGGCGCGCGCCCCTGTGAAGCACAGTGGGAGGGGCAGGTGGCCGGGCCTCGCTAGCAGCTGCACCTGGGCGTGGGCAAACTGCTCTGGGTCCCAGAGGGTGGCGAGCACCGGAAGCACAGCAGGGCTGGGCACACAGGCCCGCCACACACCGCAAGCCACTCGAGGCCTCTCAGCACCCGGTGCAAGGGACACGCTGGGCACTGTTTAGGGAACAAGGACAGAAAGTGTGTCCATGTGGCTCAGGCCCCCTGTGTCACCACAGCCCAGGTTCCTTGCCACCCCTACTGTGTGGCCTTGGACAAATGTGCCTCTCTCTGTGGATGGGGAGATGCCATCCTGGATGCGACAGGCAGGGGCCGGTGCCCAACCTCACTGACAATCCGCCTCTCTGGGTCGGTAACGCCTACTCCCACCTACCCTGGAGCTGCGGTGCCCAGGCCCTCTCCTCTGCCTTTGCACAGGGACTCACATTGCCACCTTTCCTCCCAC
Source organism: Glaucomys volans (assembly GCA_020662805.1). Taxonomy (NCBI): domain Eukaryota; kingdom Metazoa; phylum Chordata; class Mammalia; order Rodentia; family Sciuridae; genus Glaucomys; species Glaucomys volans. The sequence continues at coordinate 625,877 of JAJEJO010005738.1, forward strand.
CTGGGCCACATCGCAGGACAGAACAGGTACACTCCTCGAGCTGCAGAAGCGCCTGGCGCTGGGCTGAGCACTTGCCCCATATTATCTCATTTAATTCTCACGCTCTGTTGCTTGGGGTGATTATTATAAACCCCACTTTACACATGAGAAAACAGAGGCTCACGGAAGGGAAGCAGCTCACAGAGGCTCTCCTCTGTGACGGAGTATGGACGCCTGGGCCACTGCCTCCTCCTTCCCGGGACTGACAGTGGCTGCCGCACTCCCCGCCCTCACTGGAGGGTGCAGGCTGCTGGGTTCAGAGCTGGTGAGTGGGTGGAATCATGAGGTGGGGGCCGAACAATAGGGCTGTCATGGGCAAGGGAGGCAGGAAGCCATGGGCACCGAGACAGGGGTGGAGGCCGCAGTTCACGCTCACTGGCTCTCAGCACTCCAGGCCCGGCCTGCCCACCAAGCCCCTCCCTGCTCAGGCTGCTGCTCCTTCTGAGCTGAACCTGCCCCAAGCCTGTGGCCAGCAGGGGCGAGCATGGCCACTATGGGCCCCAGAGGAATTTCAAAGGCCAAGGCCGCCAGCTCGAGAAATAGGTAGGGCAATTAGCCCATGGACCAGAGTGACAGACCTCAGCCAGGCCCTGCCCTGCTGCCCTTCAGACTGGGGCTGACCAGCAGCACTGACCAGCTCCAGAGGCCAGAGCCGCTCCTCAGCTGAGCACTCAGCCAGAGCCTGCCAGCCGCCAGGGGCCCGGGCTCGGCGTCCAGGTATGGGGGGTGCCCAGCGGCCATGCTACGGGCCAGGCCGGCCAGCTCTCAGAGTCACGGAGAGGCTGTGTGGGCCCAGGTGCTGTCATGACTAGGGTCCTGGCTGTCACACCTCGTCAGGACGGCTGTTAACTCAGTCCCTGCTGTGGGTCAAGTTCTCCCAGGAAGTGATCAAACCAAATCAAATCAGAATCAATCCAACAGACGAAGCACAAAGAAACATCACAAAACCCGACAGGTCCCGGAGCTGCGGACAAACCGCGCCAACAGTGGGGGCCACGCCTAGACTCCTGCCCCGTGCCAGGAGCTGTGGGTCTGAAGCCCGCCCACCCTGCGCTTCCCAGGCCAGGAGCCCGTGCCTTCCAGCTCCCGCAACGCCCCGTGGGCTGCAATAAAAATTCCTAGACAGGTAGTCAGGTCAGAGGCAGCAGCAGCCGAGCAGAGGGAGGAGGTGCCTGCCAGCCCCTGCTCAGCCTCAGGGCCAGACCCCAGCCCAGGACCCAGGGGCTGCGGAGGGCCACCAAACCCAGCCAGCAGTCAGGGAAGGCGGGAAGGAGGTGGCGGAGTAAGGCAGGCGCCCTGCACCCCAGGGCCCTGGCTTCCTCCTGCCTTGCCATCCAGTCCCCACCCCAGAGCTGGAAGGAAGGTGCCCGGAGGCTAGGGAGGAAGTCAGGGATCTGTCTGAGAACAGCCAGCACTTCAAGCGCCTCAGCAATTAAATTGAGATTTTTAAAAGAGAACATGGAGCTGTCGGCTAAAAACAGAGAGGATGTGTGTCCCTGTCCTGGGGCAGTGTGAGGGCCCAGGGGCATGGCGGGCTCCCAGGAAGCACTCACTGACCTGCTGGCTCCCCCACCATCTGAGAGACTCTGAGGTCAAGGCTGAGCCCAGCACCTGAGATGCATCTCTGAGCTGCCCCTTGGCAGGTGAGGCTGGGGTCCCGCTTGATCCACCTCCCCCCACCCCGCCTCCCTGCCCCTCGGTGGAACCCCGCCTGGGCCACAGAGCCTCACCCCACCCGCTCGTTCCCGCAGGATGTGACCCAGTGACCTTGGTCTCATTAGAATCCAGTTGACCCTGACCTTTGAATGGTTGGGTGACCTTAGGAGGCCAAAGGGCCAAGTGCTTCCATTCTGAAAGAGAAGCCCGAGTCTGTAATTGCTTCTTAAAGGCCCAGGAGGGTCCTGGGACACGGTCCCCAATGTCACTCTCGCCTCCCTGACTTGCCATCTCTAAATGCGCCATGAAAGGAATTACAGCTCTTCAGGGTCCTTCTTTCCCACTGAAACACGCACTCAGCGGATCCCCGTTCCCTGGTCAGCCTGGTCTCAACAGCACTCTGACGTCGGTCACGGCCTGCTCTGCTTTCCGAGCGGACAGTCAGTGCACACTGCCCTAAGCCCGGCCACGTGCCATCTGCCGCCTTCCCAGGGGCCACCGGACTGCTCTGAGCTTGCAGACCTTGGTAGGGCTACATGGGCTACGTGCCCTTCTGCCCTTGGGGCCAGGGCCTTGGCCTCCCCACCTGTACAGTGGGTTTGGTGGGTTCCGCCGGGTGGCATGTGGCTCTACCCGTGCAGCCAGCAGGCACTCAGTGGATCAGAGTGCTCGGGAAGTGAAGCCCAGAGGTCGGGGCTTTGAACCGCACGCCCCTTCCACGCGAAGATCCTGTCCTGGGAGCCACAGAGCTGCAGCCTGACTCTGATGGGCACCCTAACTTGGGGCCACTTGCTGTTCTGTCTTCTCCGAGCTGCTGGAGCCAGGGCAGGGCTCACGGAGGCCCCGTGCGTGCACACGGAGGGCCAGGCCCCACCCCAGAACACGGCCCTGTCCTGCGGTCCGGGCTGTCTGGGAGGAAGGCAGCCCCGGCGTGCACTGCCTGAGTCACACCTCCCGAGACATGACTCACACCTGTCTGGGGTCACCCACATCCTCGTTCCCTGCACAGGAATGCGGGCCAGGTGAGACGGGCGGGCGGCTCCAGGCTGGCACCGGCAGCGGTCGGGCTGCGCAGTCCCAGAAGCGACTCTGAGGCTGTGCCACCGCCGCCTGCACCCCCACCGGCTGGGGCTGGGATGCGTGCCCAGCCCTGGGCACCTGCTCACGGGGCTCAGATTCAGTTACAAAGTGTTTTCCCTCAGCGGCACCTGGAATCTCACCACTGGCCCAGCCTGGCCTTTCCACAGCCCTCTGCCCGGCTTAAAATGGCCACACTGCAATGTGCCACCAAACAGAAGCCACAATGGACACCCGCAGCCACGGGGTGGGGGGTTGTCACCGGCTCCAAGGTCGAGCAAAAGCACAGGCAGCGCGGCTCTCGTGCAGAATCTGCCAAGGAAATGTCCTCTCCGGTGCAGGGCAGGTGCTGAGCGGGACCTGACCGAGGCGGGCTGTGCACACGGCTGCCCGATGCCCGGGGCGTGCCTCGCACCTGTGAGCTTCTCCTCTGCAAACCACCGCAGGGAGCAGGGGGCTCGGCTCCCAAGGGAGGAGGCATGAACTTCCACCTTCCGGGGCTTCCAGTGTGGTCCTTGTCCCAGAGGACCCTGGGGTCAGGCAGGCCCTTCTTACAGAGCAGAAATGTAAGAGGAGAGGGCAGGCAAGGCAGAGGGAGGAGCCTGGGCTACCTGGGTCTGGGGACAAGAAAACCCCAAGCTTTGGAATCGCCCCTTCCACTGGGGCTGGCTGGCTCCTGGCCCTGCCTCTCTGGGATTCTCTGTCCACCTAGAGCCTGGTGCCCGGTGGGTCACAGTGACCCTTCTCCCTTCAGCTGCAACCTGACACTGGCCGATTCCTGCTGCCTCCTGCTCCGAGCCTCGGGGATCAGCCTGGTGACCCTTCCAAGGGAAGCATGTGGAGGAGGGGCAGGTGCCAGCCAGCTGACCGGGACACGGGCCCAGCTGGAAAAGTCCAAGAGGGCAGAGGCTCACAGGCCAAGTGCAGCCTCCTTTAAGCCCAGTGACAGGTGTTTGAGGCCCAGGGGAGGCGGGGTCATCCCCGCCTGGACAGGCGAAGCACAGGCTTTGGAGTCCCGGCCCAAGTTCAAAGGCTCTGCTGCTCTGTGCTGAGTGAGCTCTGGCTACTGACTTAGCTCCACCTCCTCCTGTGCCCTGAGGATTAGGGGGCGTGCAGTGCACCCTGTGGGCATCCGCTACATCTACAGGAATGGTGAGGGTTGGAAGAACCCCTTGGCGGTGGTGAGCAGCGAGAAAAACCTCCAAGGAGACGCAGCTGTAGGGCGTGGGGTTTGTTCTCCAACTCCTGACAGCCTCGCAGATTCCCTAATCCACCCCCACTCACCTTAGTCTATTCTGGGGAGAGCCCAGGGCTCACTCTCACTAGAGTGGAAAGGACTGCTGCTACACCATGCTTAGGGAAGAATCCGGGCCTCCGCCGAAAGAGGCAGGCAAGAAGACAGGCGACCGTGCACATTTGGGTCTGTGACCCCAGTTTTAAAGAGAGACTTTAAAGATTCTCAGGGGACTGAGAAATCATGTAGTGGTTAGCTGTCACTCCAGATCCAACAGTGATCTAGCAAGATCTTTGCTCGCCATTGCACTTGGATGTCACCTCACTAGAGGGCTTGGGGGATCTCTGGTGCACCCTCGGAGGGGCATCCAGGCCTGAGCACGGAGGCAGGCTAGGTCATCCCCTGCAGGTGGGAGGGGGAGCATCCCTGGGGTTACTGGAGGACTGCCCTGGCTTGTTAAGCAGCCCAGGGGGACTCCACAGTGACAGGAGCGGCAGGCGGGGAGGAGGTCCTGGAGTCTGCATGCAGGGGCAATGCTGCCTCCTGCCAGTATCTCGGCAGCCTCTGTTGTTCTGCCAGCCATTTCCCCCTGCAGACAACTTCCCGTTTTCCTGTGAGGCCCATCTACATCCGGGATGGCCAATAGATTTCCTCACTCAAGCCCACAGAACACGCCCGAGCACCACCTCCGTGAAGACACGAGCCCAGCCAGGATGGATGCTATAATCGATTAGCAATGTCTGCCACGGGCAGCAATCACATGCTGGATCGAATGCCATGCCCTCAGCACCCCTGATCTATACTGGGGAAGTCTCAAAGCAGCTTGATAAATCCCGATTGGGTCCACCTCTAATTACGGGTTACCAGCACATTTCTCTTGCAGGGAACTTTCTCACAGCTAGTACCTGGACAGACAAGCACTGCCCTTGGCCCTGGTCTAGGAGATGGAGATGCAAAAACACCTAAGCCAGGTTCTGATTCAGCGTGCAGGGTGGGGGATGCGGGGAAGCTGTGCAGGGGATCGGGCTGGGGAGGGACTGCAGGAGAGGAGTACCCACAACCAAACAGTACAGGCAGGCCTGGGTTTGTATGGACGAGTGGAAGCTGGACCTATAATTACACCCCCGGGCTTGTGGCAGGCAACTCTCATTACCCTCCAGATGGGAGGACAGTGACAATTTTATTTGGGGCCCAAAGCAACTCATAAAATCAGGGAAACCAGTGGCCTTGCACCTAAGTTCACGCACCTGACGGAACTGAGCGCAGACCTAACCACAGCATGTCAGAGGGAAGGAGGGGCACCTAAGCCTGGACACTGGAGGATTCGGTCAGCACGGTGGTCAAGATGGCAACCATCTCTGCATTTGTGACTCCCTTTAGACTCCCCTCCAGGTCCCGGGGGACCCCTGAGTGCCAGCCTGCCCAGAGACCACCATCCACAAGCCTGGGGAGGCACACCTGGACGGGGTGCATCTGTTGGATCTGTGTTCACATCAACAGCAGCCCATGGTGTGGCGTCTCAAGGGGCTGGTGGCACTGAATGGGCTGTTTCACCAGGGTGACCGACACCCTCTCCTCCACCATCTCCGTATCCCACCTCTTTCTCCCATACCATAAACAGATTAGGAGAACAGTTTCCTCCCGTGGCCACGACCCCACGCTGCTCGCTCAGCCCCAGTGAATCACCCTGGCTCACCGCGACGGCATTCTCCAGCGACTGCTGGAGAGAGAGGCGGCAGAGACACCAATAAATGAATCACACCTTCCGCAAGACCAGACCTTGGGCTTCACAGACACCAGTTACAAAGGGAAGGGAAAAGAACAAAGAAATTACTCAGGCTGTTTGCGCAAAGTTGATTCATAGGTTTACAGAATTATCACCAACGAAGTCGGTAGTAGGAAGGCAGCCGGTGCCAGGGCCAGCGGGGTCAGCAGGACAGGGCGGGCCAGGTCCCAAACTCTTGTGAGGTTCTTGTGAGGCTTGAGTGGACCCTCCCCTGCACTTTCTACCACCTTCTAGAAGGTCACTCAAGACCCCCCTCAGTCCTTCCCAGGTGTAGCTGCCCACCTGAGCTGGGCAGAGGAGGTCTGCACGTCAGCACCCACCCTCCGCTGGTCTTGGAAGAGTTCCTTCAACGTGGCAGCTGTGATGGAGGACACAGCCTGCCTCTGACGGGGACCCTGAAGCACTTCAACCCCACCAGGCTCTCCCGCCTCCTCTCCATGACATCAGCCGCCTGCCCCAAAACCCAGGCCCAGAAAGAAGCAGGGTTTGTGGTGGCCACGCACAACTTCCCAGGCTCCCCCGTGGACATGAGGCCTCCGGTGAGTCACCATAGGGCTTGGGCTGAACCTGGTTACCCGAGCACCTGAACCATAAGGGACTGTGTCCCACATCTGTCCCTGGGCCAGGGATGTCCAGTCTAGCGGGAAGCCTGGTGCAGGAGGGGACGAGAACCTGCTGACACCTGGCTCACGTGCCAGCATGCTGTTGCCCACCACCGTCTACTGAGCACCAAGGGCACTGAGCCCTGTGCCAGGCGGGACGGACGATCTCTTTCCTCACCACAGGGCAGGAACCCTGAAGCCCTGCTTACGAACATGGCAGCTGAGGTCAGAGGAGTGCCTCCCGAAGACCTCACAGGACCTGGCAAGAGCCTGGTGCCCTGCAGGACTGCCCAGGGGAGCGGCCTGCAATCAGGAGACCAGACCACTTGGCTGGAGAACCTCAGGGAACAGGGCAGTTTGCTTTGCCAGATCTTCTGGGAAATGACTGGGCTGCCCACTGCCCCTCTGCCAAGGGCAGAGCCTGGGAAATGGGTCTCACCTGTGGGGGACTTGGGGTGAGACTGGGAGGAGGCAGGGCACTGAGGCTGCTGGCCCTGGTGGATAGTCACACATCCCACTGGTGCACGGGAGTGTGAATGTGTACCTTAAGACACAGCACGATGTGCCACGAGGTGACGTTTCAGCGGTCACGTTCCCTTTTCATTCTCAGTCACTGACACCTTAACAAATCATTGTGGGATTTGTCATTTTTGCTCCAAGCTCTCGAAGCCAGGGGTGGACACATCACATCCTAGTGACCTCCCATCCCTGGTCGATGGAATCCACGACAACCTATCAGTGACAGCAGAGGGTGACAGCTGCCTGACAGACCCCACCAGGAACGGCTCTTCACCCGCCATCACGCACACCCCCAGTGGCTGTGGAAGACCAGAGCCCTGCGCCGCCCGGAGAATGGGCAGCTCTAACAGCCCAGCGGGACCAGCGACCTGGCCACCCCAACACCCACGTCAGGGACAGACCACATGGGACAGTTTCTCAAAACCTGAACCACTCAACTGTTGAGAGGCTTGGGGAGAGCCCAGCACCGCCACCGAGCAGAAGCGGGAGGCGTCAGTCCTAGGGGACAGCGGAACTCCAAGGGTCAGCTCGGAGAGAGCAAATGCAAGCTGTCTCCAGGTGTCCCCATGCCAGAGCCAAGGGGGGTTTGAAGCTGTGACCAGATGACCAAAGCTCTCCCTCCTGCCAGCAGAGCCATCTCCAAGCCCGCTGGTACCATAACAAACGGAGTTAAAACCCACGAGGCGGACAGGAAAGCAGAGTCCCCACTTCCCAGCCATGGACGCCCTCCCACGTCACCGCAGGCCGTTCTGAGCGGCTGTTTTCTAAAACAACACACCGGAAATTACAGGGATCTCAGGAAGATCTGAGCACAGGTGAGTTCACAGTGGCCTCTCAAGGTCACGACCGAGCAAAGGCAAACTCCTCGCGTGGCTGCCAACCCCTCGGGAAGGAGGGTAGCCCGTGGGGCTGAGCTCTGCAGCAAGGAGTGCAAGAGCCACCCCGGAAACCCTTCTCGGGGCGGGGGAAGGGGGTAGGCCCTGGCAATGCGTCTCGTGGTCCCCAAGCCCCCGCACCTCGGGGCGGAAGCAGGAAGGCACAGGCCTGTGCCGACTTCTGTGCCCGCCCTGGGTTGGGTCTGGACATCTTGGAGCTGTGGGAGGAGGCAAAGGCACAGCTTCCTGCGCTGACGGTGAAACTTCTTCAGAGCATTAAAAATAATACTCGGAGCCAGGGGTGCTCGTCACAGCCCAGCCAGCGTCCCGACAGCCCTGGAAGTGGGTGCAAGCCCCTCCCCCAACTGCACAGAAAGACAAGACAGGTGGGAGAGGGACACCCGCCACGCTTGTCTTCAGACTGACGGTCTTCAAAGCCAGTACCTGGACCACCCGCCAGCCTGCACGCCCGCCAGCCTGCTTCTTCACCTCGCCAGATGCACGCCAGGTGCCTGCCAGGCTGGGGGGCTCGGTGGCTGGAGGGAAAGTGTGACCAGAAGAGCCACTGGTGCTGCTGGACCCCAACGGTGACCAGTTGGGGGGCCTTCCTGGCACACACTCGTCTCCGTACCCTTCCTGCAAGGACTCACGCGTTCTGTGTCTCAGAGGGCCGAGCGTGCTGAACCCACAGGAGGCCAGCAGGCAGGTGACAGGTGCTACCAAATGCCCAAGCACCTAAAGATGCTGTGTCCCACAACGCCCCATCAGGCCTTGATCTGGTCACTCCAGGGACATACCCGAGCCATGCACCCGGCAGCCACCAAGACATCTATTAATTCTGGTGTCGGGATGCACCCAGGCACTGAGGGTGGAGCCTGGCTCCTCACGCAGCCTGACACGCATGTGTCCAAGAATGTCGGCTGGTTCCTTGGAGTGGACCGGGCTGCTTGCTCCAGGGGTGACTGATCTGTTAGCATTCTTCCCTAATGGACGGATGAGCCAGTCATATTAGGACAAGACCTAAAATCCCACTACGACGGTGAGGCTTGCACAGAGGCTGGGGCTCAGGGGCTGGGTGTGGTGTGCAGGGAATGTGTGCACAGGCTTGGGCTCTGGGCCAGGGAGCCTAGGTGTGAGTCCAGCTGAATACCAGTTCCCGGCTCTGTGACCAGCAGCAAGCGTCTTACCCTCTCTGGTCCTATTTTTGCATCTACACACTGGTGACAGCCATAGGTTCTCGCAGGTTGAGAACAACTGGCCAGCAGTACCTGGCATACGCATCTCTCCGCATCGAGCTGGAGACAGCAGGAGGAACAGTCTACCAGCCGCCCGGGAACAGCAGGGAAGCCACCCTGACTCTCGGAGAGTGGAGAGATGTTCCAAACTTTCCCAGGCTCGCCCCACAGTGCCAAAGCTCCCGCCCCATCAGCCAACCATTCTGTGATTTTTCCCAGCTTGGTGACAGACGCTTCTGCCAGTGACTGACAAGACCCTGACGAGACCCCAGAAGTGTCAGGGTTTGGCTTTGTAATGTCACCCGATGGGAAAGGAGGCTGGCTGCCAGGCTCTGCGTTGCCATGGCTTCCCGCAGGGGAGCAGCCCACCTGGGGGAGGAGGCGCAGCCAAGCTGGGGAGGGAGCCGAGGGTGAGCGGCAGGGCTGTGTGGAGGGAGACCGGAGCCAAGGTCCCCGGTTGGTGGTCTGCCTGTATGGACACACACTCTCCTTAAAAACAGAAAGTGGCTTTCAAAACTGGGCCCTCAAGCCCTCGCAGGTCTCTGGGCTTTCTGTTCCCGCCTGCTCTGTGGACTGGACAGCAGGTACCCGGACGTCAGGGTGGGCTGACGGTACCACTCTGCTCTGTGCTGGCCCCTGGGCACTGAGGCTGGTGGTGGATCAGAGGTCCCTGCGGACAGCCCCGAGACCTTCTGGGCCTCCGCACCAGGGAGGCCAGCTCAGTCTGCCGTGGGCCTGGTAGAAACAGGGAATGGGACAGACAATGGGAATATTCAATGACCTCCACATTCAAGTCAGGGTCCCCGGGGGGCCTCTTGATTCCAGTATTCCCACCTGGTCCCAGGATGGGGAACGCTTTTCCTCTCGAGGGTGGTCTCCTCAGGCAGTGTGTCAGAGGGTGACCTCCAGAGGACCAGGCAGAATGGACAGTGGGGTCTACTCCACTGTCACCCCCATCCTCTGAACTCACAGCAGTGCCAAACACCTGGCCACCCTGAGGATGATCTCTGAACACCAGAAACAGCATCAAACGGCACCACCAGGACCCCACTGCACAGCCAGGCCTGGCGACTGCGGATGTCCATCCATCTGACCCTTGGTCACACTGCAGGACAGGCCACTAGACAAGGCAGACTGGGTCTGCGGCAGTTTGGTTTCATTTTTTGCATTTTTTGCAGTTCAACCGGGGGGTTGAACCCAGGCTGCTCCACCACTGGCTTTGGCCCCTTTCTGCTTTTTATTTCAACACGCATCTTGCTCAGTCACTCAGACCAGCCTCAACTTGCGATCCTCCTGCTCAGCCTCCCAAGCAGCTGGGCCGACAGGCGTGCACCACTGTGTCCACCTTGGGGGCAGATTTTGTAGGTCCTCTCAGTGAGGAGGAAAAAAAGGAACTGTTGGTATTTAAAACCCAGAAGTTAGGGGGCTCGGCCGCAGCTCAGTGGTAGAACACTCGCCTGGTGTGCGTCAGCACCCTGGATTCCAAGCCCAGCACTGCAAAGAAACACTAAAAAATAACAACAACTCGCAGAGTTTTACATCAAAATCTGCCTGCCAGGCCCCTGGAGCTGCAGGCCCGCGTGGGGCCCACAAGCAGTGACGAGCTCAGTGGGAGCAGGAGCCCCTTTATTTTATTTTATTTTATTCTATCTACTTTAATGTTTGCAGTGCTGGGGATGGAACCCAGGGTCTTGCCCAAGCCAGGCAAGTGCTGTGCCACCAAGTGCAGGTCCCCCAGCCTGCAGGAGCCCCTTAGGACAAGGACCCCCCAGCTCCCTGAGGTGCACCTCAAAGACAATGAGTTTCCCCGGAACCCTGTTCTCCAGCCCTGGGTGGCCCTGGGCAGTATGGGGCCACCCTTGTTGCTCCATGAGACACACAGAGAGCAGGCGCCCCAGACTCTCGGCCCCACGTGGGCCCACCATGCCCGAGTTACGCAACACCTTTTAAAAAGCAAAAAAAGAGGAGCCTCCAGCTTTGATCCCCTCTCAGCCCGGGCATCACACAGGAGCCTGGGCTGGCCAGCCGACAGCCTCCAAAGTTCAGTCTGTAGGAGTCGCTTCCCTGTGGGCTGGATCCCAGGTGCCCGACTGCTGCGAATTCACGGGATGGCCTCCCAGGTCCTGTGGCCTGGGCACTATCCCCACCCAGGGCCCGCACATCTCCTTACTTTTAAATGGTTTGGCATACCAGGGACATCTCAACACTCTGTCCTGCTGTCCACGCACAGCTGAGCCAGAGGCTCCTGGGGGACAGCCCCTCCACCACGTGCACCTCACTCCTCCTTTGAAGGGGGAGCACAAGGATCTGTGGACTTCCTGGGGAGCACATTCTTTTCCCTCTTTCCCTCCTGCATGCCTAGATGCTTTAACCACTTCCAACCCAAACACGCTGGCAGGGAAGGCAGGAAAGGAGAGAAGCTGTGAGCACGTGTGTGTGCAAGCACACATGCACACGCGTGTGCAGAAGCGGTCATTCTGCATCTTGACAAGCTGACAGCCCCCAACCCTGCTGTGCGGCGTGGCTGGCAGAGCACAGCCCCTGGAAGCCGCGGCGACTCTCTGCTCTAAGAGCGAAGCCGGGACACTCACCTCCCTTGTTGCACCATGACCTCAAACCCAGACAGCCAGGAGCCTGCGGGCAAGAGTGCCCGGTAGAGGCCCACAGGGCAGAGGCTGGGTGGACAGTCATGCCTTACCATCTCCCCTGGTCCCAGTGAGGGCCAGGACTTCATCTCCAGGCGGGACCCTCCCTCCCTCCCTCCGGCACACAACAGGTGCTCCACAAAGGCTGAGGACCTGCTCAAGTGGCGGGTGCCAACGTGGAGAGTGAGCTCCCACAGGCCTTTGTAGGCACTGATTTCTGACGGGAATCGAGGTCTCCTCTCGGGGAAACAGACAGTTGAGTAAACAGTGGTTCCCAGGCAGGGGCACCGACCATGTCTGGAGACACCCCCGGTTGGCAAGTGGGAGAGGGGTATTGGCAGGGGGCGGGCAGGGGGCAGGAGGGCTGTAACACCTCCCCTGTGCAGGATGGCCTGTCCCTGCCACCAGCAGAGTTTATCTGGCCCAGAATGTCCTAGAGGCCCACACACCCTGGGTTCAGGCAATGGCAAAACCTGGGCAGCCGTGCCAGAGAAGCCAGTGGAGAACTGGCGTCCCGTGAGTGGCTAAGGTTTGGGAATGTTTTTCTGGAACGGGTTGGAGAGGAGAAATCCGAGAATCAAGGGCCCCAGCTAGCCGGCAGGGCCGACCCAGGGCAGCCACCGCAGATGACGGCACAGAGGCAGGTCCAAGGCACAGGGCACCCCACACGGGGCCAATGCAGTCTGACCCACAGTCTGGGCTGTCCAAGAGCATGCCTGGAATCTACCTGCCACCAAGATTCAGGCTGGAGAGACACAGGGATACTTCTGAGAGCTTCAGGAGAACTGAAAAGAAGTCCAAGAGAGCACCAAGAGCGACGTGAGCAGGAGGCCCTTCCTCAAAGGGCCGAGAGCGCACAGCAGCCACTTCATTCCCGCCGGCCGCGTGTCCATTTTCTCATTGGGTGCTTTGGAACAGTGCGTCCCACCTCTCAACTGTCAGAGAAATGGGATCCCCGGAATACCTGATTAAAACTCCCGCTCCCAGGTTCAAGATGCATCTGCTCTGGTCCCAAGTCCCCAGTTCAGGAGATAGAGGGTGCAGTTCACATAAATACAGGACCCAACTCGGGAGCAGGTTGGGCTGAGGACCTCGGGCAAGCTCTGCACTGACTTCCCTCATCTCCAAGCCAAGGGTTCGAACTCCAAGCTCACCAAGGCTCCCCCCAGGCCTGAAACAGGGCCACACAGAGGAACCCCTCGGTAGGGAGGGAGCCTTGTCCAGCACCGCAGCCTCCAGCCCCTGGACAACAAAGGCTGAACCCGGACAGACTGCAGAATTTCAGACTTCAACGCTCCTGGCCTTATTTCACAGGTGAGGAAACAGGCCCAGGGTGGCTCAGGGGGCCTAAGAAGGTCAATCTCCTTCAACAGAAGTTTTTTCAGAAAGGAACCTAGTGGACACTGCCCTGAGGCCCAACTCCAAATCCATCTTCCAAGTTCTATGAGGGGTACAACAGCTCCCAAGACGTATGAGGTGGGACTCACCTGGCCCTGGTTAGTTTCTTTCCTTCCTTCCATTTTTCCTCCCTCCTTCCTTCCCGGCCTCCCTTCTTATCTTCTGTTGTAAAGTAACTCCAGGGAACACCAGGCCTTAAGGCGCACCCGCCCTAGTCTTTCAGGGAAATCTGATTAACACTTGCAACAAACTGTTACATTATACCCACATATTATAGATGGGTTCCCTCCCTGCCTTGAGGCCTTCTTCCCGGAAACACAGAGGGAGGACCTAACTGGGGCATCCAGGGACAGGCCCGGGTTTCAGGCACTAACCCCAAGGGTCCCCTTCAAATGCTGTCTTTGGGAAGTGCCCAGAGCCTGGGCAAGGGGTTTAGCGTGACATCATGATGTCCATGAAACTTCATTAGGGCTGATTAGCCTGAGAAGGGACAGAAAAACTGAGGGGAATGTAAAGTGAGGACAAGACCAGAACGGTCAACTGCACCTAGGCCCTGGAATGCGGGTGACACACAATGTGGACTCCTCGCAGGGGAGCCCCTCCCCCCAGACAGCACAAGGGCACTGAGCAGCGGAACGAGGGCCAGCCTCTCCCCAAACGTGTGCCGACATATTTTAATAATATCCTGATGCTTTTCATGACCCCCACCCCCACCCCCACTGCACACATGGCCTCTGGGAAGCAATGGAGCCCCGTGCAAGGCACCTTCCTATGGCTGTCTCTGGGCAGGTTCTCCTGGACCTCAGGCAGGCAGGGGGTTGGGGAGGGTGGGGTGGGGTGGGGTGGGTGGACCGCAGGCTTTCAATTTCAGGATGGGCAGGAAGGGTGGGTGGGTGAAGGGGTGAGAGGACCCACTACTGAAGCCTGGCCACTCGCCCTGCCAGGCTGGTGGTGAGGTATTTTTACCTCTTGCACCTCACTGTACAAGCTCAGGGGCCCCAAACTGTGGCAGCCGCCTGCGGAAACTGGCTTATGAGTCACCTAGCGACTGCCCTCATTCCTAGCGACTGCCCTCGTTCCCTGGCAGTTGCCCGTGGGCTCCTGGTCCCAACTGGAGGAAGGCTGGCATAAGCAGGAAAGAGCTATGCCCCTGTACCCAGGGAGCTTAGAGACAAGGCGGGGAAACTACAGTTCAGAGAGGCAAAGGGTCCCCAAAAGGGTGGGTCAGGGGAGGGGATGAACCAAGGAGTAGGGATTCAGTTCCCACTCAATCTAGTATCCACCTGGGTGGGCTACTGAGGAAGGAAGCAGAGGGGGCTTGGCTCAGCTTCTGGTTGTACAGGATGCGGAGGAGCCCAGGGTTCAACACCTGCTCCCCACCCACCCCTAATCCACTGCCCCCTTCTGGGGCAAGGCAGTCCCAAACACAAACAGTCCCAAACTTTGACTCATTTGTAACCACGGTCCCAGCCAGACTGAGCCAAGCAGTCCAGACAGAGTCTATTTATAGGTGCGTCCGGGACACAGACACTCACAATGACACGAACACGGGATCCACGTTGGGCCAAATGCACCACGGCTGAGCCCTGGACCGCAGACACCTGGGCAAAACCGGTCCTCAGATTCAGCAGATCTCAGACCGTGCCCCCAGAGATGCACACTGGCAAGGGAAACGGCCAGATCCCGACCCAGAGTAGCCGATTCTCAGGGAGACTGGGAGACACACTCCTGGGACAGATGCGCCTCTCAGACCCACAGACGCCCCGAGATGCACGGAGACCCAGGCAGATACACTCCTGAGACGACCGGGCCCCAGACAGACACGCCGAAGCGCACACACCACGGACGCACCGAAATGAACTCCCTGACACCGCGACGAAGCGCCACAAACACTCCAGACACACACGGGGCCCCAGACACTTCGCAGACCAGACAGTGTCTCACACGGCCGCCCCCTCCCCCCCCGCCAAAGTTGATAAAGAGCCGGCCTAATTGCGCCAGTGCGACTGCCCCTCAGGGAAATAAAATGGAAACTTCACGGATTCGGCCGCCCCAGCCCTCCCGCGCCGCGCGCGGCCGCTGGGCCCCGGGTCCGAGTCCGGCGGGCGGGGCGCGGGCAGCGGGGGCCGTGCCAGGCTAGCAGCGCCGCGGGACAAAGCCGGGCCGGACGCCAGCTGCCGCGAGCCGGGAGGGCGCGCCCGGGACGCGCAGGGCGCAGCCGGGACGCCGGGCGCACTGCCCGAGGGGGCGCGCACCTCCCGGGCCCCCGCGCGCAGCTGCGCCCCGACTCCGGGTCCGAGTCTGACGGGGCCTCGGGGAAGGGGCGCGGGTCACTCACTGATCTCCATGCTCTGGAACAAAGAGCGCTTGCAGTTGCACGTGCACGAGACATTGGGCTGCCCGGCGGCGGCGGCGGCGGTGCTGTTGACCCCCATCAAGCGGTGCATGGACGGCGCGGCGGCGCGGCGCGGGGCGCAGGGGGCGCGGGGGCGGCCGGGGGGGGCTCCGGCCGGCGCCCGGTGCTCGGGCCCCGCATGCAGGAGGCGCGCGGCGGGGGAGGCGCGCCCCGGCTCGCCTGGCTCGGGTCGCCGCCAAGTTCCCGGGGCGCCTCCGGGCTCAGTGAGCCGGGCCGCGCTCCTCTGCGGCCCCCGGCCGCCGCTCGGCAGCCCCGGGGGCGTCGGCAGTGTCCGCGGGTGGCGTCCGGAAAATGGGCTGGCAACCGGGGCGCGCGGTGCCGCCGGGGCTGAGCCTCTGCCGCTGGCTTCCCCCAGCCGAGCGCCTCCGCCGCCGCCGCCGCCTCCTCCTCATTCAAGTCCAAGGAGATCGGGTTTCGCTCCGAGACCGCGGTCGGAGGCAGGCAGACGGTCTGACGTCAGCGCTAGACGGGGCTGCCGGTTCCCACCGCGCGGGGGCCGGGGAGGGGGCGCGCGCTGCGCCAATCCCCGCCGAGGTTCCCCCGCACCCCCTCCCCGGGCCGGGGGGCGGGGTGACGGGAAACGGGGCGGGCTCTTAAAGGGCCAGAGCTCGCCGACCCGGGCAGACCCGGGACCCGTGCGGCGGAGGAGGGGCACTGTGCGCCCTGCCCACTGGAGTCCGTTTGGATCTCGGGTCCCGCACAGGCTGCGTCCCCACGAGCTGGACTCGCGGGAGTTGCTTGAGCCCTCCCCCCACTCCCACCCCTGGGGTCCGTAACCCAGGCTTTGGGGTAGGCTGTCTCTGGAGAGCACCGTGTCCCTGGGTGCAGGGCACCGGGGTCAGAGAAAGCGGGAGGAGCCCCCAGATCAATCACCCATTACGGGATATCGCAGGGGACTCCGCCTCGGGTTCTGCAGCCGCGAGAGGATCCTAGCCCACTAGGCCCCCGGAGCACTTTTACCCGAGTCGAAGGCAGTCGATTTGGAAAGACGGGAACTCGGGTAGACACGCCCGGGACTGCTCGGAGAAACGCCCGGGGGCCCTTGTCATGTAAATACGTGTCCCGGACTAGTGTATTGTCGCTGCCCCAGCCGGCTGGGCCCGGGGCGAATCCACACCCATTGTCTGCTGCCCGAGGGGCCCCGGACTGGGGGGCATGGCTCCGGAGTTCAAAGTGGGGGGGAGCGGGGGTGTACTTTTATTTCATTAAGTTTTAATTACAAGAATGCAAGAGGAACACATTCTCCTGGTTTAAAAAGATATTAAAATATTACATAAGAGGCCTCCCCTCCCCAGCACAACTGTAACCTCTCAAAAATGTGGCGTGGCGCCTCTTAGACTCTTCCCTAAATCGCCACTTATTTAACAAGCACTTATGGAGCGCCTACTGTGTGCCAGAGGGGTCCAGATATGAACTGAACCCCCACAACAACTTGGAGAAGCAAAATATTATCGTCTCTATTTTGCGAATCAGAAAGTTGGCCAGCACAGCGGTCCCCAGAGGCCGCACGGTAGTGAGAGTGGAGCTCCAGTCTGGGTCCCTGGGTATCCGCCCCTCCACACACACATTTCTAGTTCTTTATATATCCACGTGCAGTGTTCTATAAATCCTGGAGTTTTATTAATGAGCGAGGGTTCCTTTTGTATTCAGAGGGGAAAAAAGGCTTTTACAAGACATTTTATTTTTAATAGACTGGATAGAGAAGGAAAAGCAAGATCTGGGAGGTGAGGGTGGCACTGAGATGGGGAGGCCTGCGTGGGTTCATCCTGCTGTCCCGTAGAAAGCCAGCAGGCCCTCGGCCGCTTCGGCCAAGCAGCCCAGGCTGATGCTGTCCAGTCTTCCCGGGATGGCTGCGCAACCTGCCCTGGAGGGTTCAAGCCACCAGTGGATGGCTGGCCAGAGCTCTATAGGGAAGTCCAAGGTGTCCAGTCAGAGGGCCATTCACAGATGCCAAAGGCCATCTCTTTGGGAAGGGAAGCTGTCGCAAAGCCACAACCCAGCCCTAGGACAGGACCCAAGTCCCTACCAGTAAGGCGGTGCCTCTGCCGTGGGGAGGGGTAGTTTCTCCAGAGGGTCTGTCACTAGGGAAGGTGATATGGCTCCTGAAACTTGAAGGGATGCAGGGGAATCCTAAACATGCCATGGAGGGCATCGAAAGTATTGGTTGGGCCTCCGCATGAACCCAGTTCCACTCATCTCCTAGGCCACGGGGACCACAGCCACTGCCCCTCCCTCCAGTCATCCCTTCATTCATTCACTCAACAAACGTTCAGTGCACTCCAGCCCTGCCCGGAATTCAGCAATGCCAGACAGAGCCCCTGCGCTCCAGGAAGTCTCTTGGAGGAGATCTGGCTCTGGTCTGGCAGCAAGAAATCACACTTTGTCTTGGAAATGAGGCAGCTTTTACACAATGGAAGGGGACACCAGCGGCAAATAACCAGTTAATTCATTGGATTGACAAAAACAAACCTCCCGCAGCACTTGACCTCCTGATCTGTCTGGGACAAGGCAGTGGCTGCTTTCAGCAGTGCCTCAGCGCAGCCCCACCTGCTGCCGGTGCTGTGTGGGAATGGCTTGGTGGCCTCTGCTTAGTTCCGCAGACTCCACCTGCAGGGCTAGGTGTCCGGCATGGGAGGAAGAAGCAGGTCCCCAAAGATGAGTGGGACGTACTGTGTCACCTTGGCCGAGTGTCTTCACCTGATCTTAGTTTTCTCCTCTGCAAATGTGGCCACTGACAGCACCGTCAGGTGGCGTGACAGTGAGGAAGGAAGGGCAGAGAGCCGAATTCGACCTTGGCAGCCCCCCGGGGGTGGGGGGAGGACTTGCTGTCACCGCACTTTCCATTTTGCAGGATGAGCCATGGATGATTTGCCCCCTGACAGAGGCCCTGGCTGAGTCGGGTCCTAGAAAACACAAAATTTCTTGGAAGGAACATTGACGACACTGCACTCACTGGAGGCTGCATGGGTGCCTAAGGCTGCCACCCAAAAGATGGGAGACCTGGTAGATGTGAATTTCAGATAAACCAAGGAGGCTTAGTATAAGTATATCACATGCAATATGTGGGACATACTTAGACTAAAAATTTATGTGCTACTTACCTGAAATTCAAATGGGGCGGTCACCACAGGATAGTCGGATTCCGGGGAGAAAGGCCACAAGTCAGGGAAAGAACTGTCCATTCTACAACCTTCTACGAATACTGTGCTTCCATTCAGTGCCAGGCCGCTCAGCCCAGGGCTGAGAACAAAAACAAGGCAAAACTCCGTCCCTCATGTGACATCATGGAGGGACAAAGGAACCACAGAGGCACATGTCATTTCAGATATAATGACTATGTGCTAGAGGCCGGGGTGAGGGCAAAATTAGGGAGGCCTTCCAAGAGGAGGTGCATCTCATCATACCCATGTGACTGAGCACCTGCCGAGGGCCCTGTGCAAATCCTACCCTTCTGGGGCTCCTGTTCTCCAAGACGAGACGGGCAGCCCAAGTGCAGGTGTGGGAATCCTGGCACAACCTCGGAGAGGGACAAGAACTAGCAGAACAAAAGGAAGAGGCTCTGGCAGTGACCTGAGCCCAGGGAGTCAGGGACCACTTTGGCAAGGTGGGAGCTGGATATGTGAGGGAGTGAGGAACGGCAATGGGGGGGAGGGAGTCGCAGGCCAGGGGCAGCAGGCAGTCAAGGCCAGAGACCTTGGTGGCAGGGGAGTTAAGTCCCAGAAAGTGTGTTGTTTGGGACGTGTTTCTCAACCCGCTCCGGTCACTGGATTGTGAAATGCGGTTGTGTCCCTGGGTGACTGTCGGGACAGCCTTTCCGGGACTCAGACAGCGTGCGTGGCGTCTGCCCTGGCCACGGGCTGGACATTTAGAGAGGAAAGGTCTGTCTGAGCCATCCGGGAGTTCTGCCGCAGTGCACAGGTGGGTGGGTGCCGCCAGCCTCAGGTGCAACCCCTGCACCCACGCGGCCCCCACTTGGAGGGGCTGGGCCCAGTTCAGTGCCTGGGGGGTTGAATGCTGTTTTGAAATTTGTAATAATTTTTGAATAAAGGGCCCCAAAAATTCTGTAGGCCGTCGAGCTCAGACGCCAGGCCAAGCCGCTGCCAGCTGGGAGGCAGTGGGAGTCAGCGTGGGGTTGGGCCTCGGCCATGGCTGGCCATGGCCTGATGGTGCCCCGGCTCAGGGTGTCTGGGCACTGTGGACGGTGCCCTGCAGGGGAAAGGCCTGCACTGAGAGCAGCCGGGGAGGGCAGGAGGCAGGCAGGTGTCCGAGGACCTGGGACCTGCTGCCTTGTCAGGAGCAGATGTGGGCAGCCTTGAGCAGTTTGACGACCCTTGACCTCTCCTCCAGCTTCTCACCCCAAGTCCTTCCTGCGGTCAGTTCAGCTCCCGGCTCCTCCTGGTTGGCATCTCTGGGTGTTTTTTATTTTTCCTTTTCCTTTCAAACACCAAGAGCTGGCGTTTCCTGGGGGCAGCTGCGTGACCGGCCCAGGTCTCCCACTTCTTATTCTTGCACATAATCAGGCAACGAACACACCGCAGGGTCCTACAGTGGCCAGGGCTTCACACCTGGGTGCCTGCACAGCCCTGGAGGTCCACGCTAATACTGTTCCCCTTTGACAGAGAGGGACACCGAGGCCTGGGTCCCACGAGGACGCAGACATTTGTCCAGCACTACTGTGTCTGCTGAGCCCTGCTGCGCCGAGGGACCCAAGCACACCAGTCCCTCCGTCCCTGGGCTGCCATTTGTCTTCAAGAAGCTCATTCGGAGGACACAGAGCAGCTGTCTCCTGCAGAGGCCTGAGGCTGGGCAGCTGGGCAGGGAGCACCTCCAGACACACACCCCGGAGCCCCAGGTGGGGGATCTGTGCAGGTCTTCGCCTCGCTGGACTGTGTCCCCTCTACCTGAGTGGGGGTGGGAACCGCAGAGCCCAGGGCATTGAAACATGTGCTTGTGACTTCAGATCCTCTCCACTTGGCTGGCCGCCCTGCAGAGCAGGCCCCACCCCCTCCATGTGGCCTGTGCCCCACTGGGTCCTGGTGTCTCAGTCAGGGTCTGGTGAGCAGCAGGGGCTCATCAACCTCTGTGGAGAGGGCACCTGATGGCACCTGTGCACACAAACATGTAAATCACATTTCGGTGACGACCAGCCTCTTTCCCCGCCTGCTCACCTCCTCCACCTCCAAGAATCTGGGTCCAGCCAACATCTGGAAGCCAGAAGCCCGGGTCATCACCTCCCAAGGCAAGTGCAGCAGGTTCTTTCCTGGAACCAAAACCATACCAGAGGTCTTAACCATAAAGGGGCAGGGTGGTGTGTGTGCGTGCGTGGTGTGCATTGTGGGTTCCTGGGTGGATGTGTGGACGTGTGTCTGCATGCTCAAGCTGTATGGTTGTGTGCGTGTGTTGCGTGTTCTTGGCTCTGTCATGTGTGGCTGGATGCAGACACAGGAGCTTAGTTGCTGAACAAATGTCCCAGAGCTGAGCTCAGCCGGACTGGACACACCTGTCCTGCCCCAGGGCACCTTCCCCTGGGCAGGGTCATTTCCAGGAGAGATGCTTTCCCCTGGGAAGACAGGAGGCAGGTAGATGGGAGGGACAGAAAGGAGCACTGAAGCCCATCTGGTCTTCTGGGAGGTGAGCACACTGAGGCCCACAAAGGGGCGGGGCTTGGGTGAGGACCTGCCCGTGAAAGGCGGAGCTGAGCCCAAGTCCAGCTCCTGACCCCAGCCCCAGCCCTGCAGAGCTTTCTGTTACTTTAAATGGCATAGCACAGGGACCTTTCCATCACAGAATGAGCCTGGGAAGGGCCAGGAAGATTCCAGATGCTCCACTTGTTCCTAAAACACTTCCTAAAATAACTATTTGTTATTCAAGCTGATTTCATGGACCAGAAATACGGAAACTGAGAAGTTCTGCCTCTCTGGCCATAAGAACCGTGCACACGGCCGGTATCAGTCATTGATGATGTAAAATCGCGATTCTCAATGGCAGGGAGGGCGATGGGGCCAGGCTGGGCCCTGTGCTCTGCTAGAGAGGCAGCAGGCAAGGCCGAGTGGACAGCAAAGGCCGAGCCAGCCACAGAGGACCGAGCGAGGTCGTGTCTGCCTGGTTGGTGCCGTTGCCAGCAGGGTACCGAGCCTGGTACGGAGACTGTTCTATACTTCATGCAGGAGCTACAAGAAGCCTTGGGGACACAGTGACCATGGCAAGCCAGGCTCTGTCTTGCCCTCTGGGAGTCTCACTCATTCATTGGTCCATTCCCCAGCACTGTGAGGTACACGAGTATACTTCACCACTTCTGTGTGACCTTGTTTGGGAAAGTAACTACTCTGGGCCTCAGTTTCCTCCTTTTAAAGGTGGAGATCAGAGAAGAAACCTGCTGTCAGGATGTTTGCTGTGGCTGGACAGACTACATGGGGAACTTCCCTCAGTCGGAGGGCTGGGCTTAGAAAAATCTCTTGGAAGACGATAGCTATCATGATCGTGCCCTGGAGGCTCCCTGTCCCACACAGACCACAAATGAACCCTGGGTTCCATGTTGTCCCTTTATCTCAAATTGCAAATTCTTAAAATGAATTTGAGAGCTGCTTTCACCCGAGCCAAACTGCCCCAGTGTCTGGTCCCAGGAATAGATGCTCAGCTCTCTCTAGGCCCAGAACGTCAGCAAGCTCTGTCAGAAGCCAGAGGCAGGGGCCCCACAAGGCCCCAACAGTCCCCACACGTGTTTTACACGTGGCACAGGAAAACATCCTGTCCCCTTCATCTGAAGCCCCTGCCAGGGTCAGAGATGCCAACCTGTGCCCTCCATCTGCACTGGAGGCTCTCTGTTGGACACTGTTCTCTGCTGGGGGTTCGGGGGACAGTGTCCAAGTCCCAACTTCCAAGAAGAAGAAGCTAGCATTGCACTGTGAAGAAGGCACAGGCCGCATGTCCTTGTTTGCTGCATTCACAGGTCCCTGAAGTCACCGGCCTGTGTAAGTGCTCGATAACACGCTCTGGACGAATGAAAGGAGAGTGACTTTGCAGTGCAGATCAGGCCCTTAAAACAAGTCTGTCCTCACCCAGTGGCCTCATTTCCTGGACATCCTTTTATAAAAATAGTCAGTCAGTGAACTGAACGAAGTCTTAAGAAAAAGAATGTGAATCTTACCTTTATTTGTAAAAAACAAAAGTGCAATAAAATAAAGGAAGAAAAGAAAAAGCAATGGTTAAGCAAAGGTCAGAGACAATGAAAGTGTTTAGAACCAGATTTTTAAAGACTATTTGAGGCTACAGAGAAGTCCTTTTAAAGTAAAACTTAAAAAACGGGTGCAGAACTGATCACAATTTTGTACAAATATAATTCTTAGAAAAAAGAAAATATGTCAAAATGTTAATAGCCGTTAGCTTTGTGTAATGTACTAAATGCAGTCTGTTTCTGTTATATCATCTGCTATATTTTCTACAATGCACATTAATTTTAAATTGTTTTGCAAGGTTACCTGAAACATGCCTCGGAAGCAACACAAGCCTGCTCTACCCGGCGGCCCCTTTAACAGTCAAGACACCTAAGAGGCGGAGTGCCAGACAGGGCTGACGTCATAGGCAGCCCGAAATGACACAGCAGACGGACCAATCACAAGTTTGGATTCCGGGAGACGCCCGTTCCATTGGACACAAGTGCTGGACGCCTTGGCCAATTGCAGAAGAGGGGCAGGACCCGGCGGCCCCGTGGGTTTTTAAATCCACGTGGTGGCCGGGGGCCCTGCGCTGCGTGGCGCTAAAAGGTCGGGGGCGCTGCGGGGCTGCAGCTGCAGCTCAGGGCGCCTGGGGAAGGTGGCTCCTCTGGCACCTCTCGCCCAGGTGACTCAGCCTGGCTGGGTCTGGTTGTGTCCTATGAGCTCCGCACGCTGACCCACGCAGGGCCTGCCAGGAAAGGTCGCACACCAGAGAGGGCGAAACGCCCCTGGCTGCCTCTGCAGTGACCGCCCAGCAGCGGCTTAACGCGACCTCCCCCGTCGTCCACTGCTCATCCCTGTCAACTCCCATTTTGTCTCTTCTACAGGGATGTGAGGTCGGGGTGGGCCTGCCAATCGCAGGGAGGGCCAGCACCTCGTGGAGGCCCGCCCACAGGTGACACTCAAGAGGTTCTCGTTGGCGGCTCCTTCAAAGACCAGATCTTGGCACAGTGCTTGTCACATTGGCGGTGCCTGCACCTGGCAGCCGCCCCTGTTCCACCTGGAGCTCTGGATCTCTGTGCCTCCACAGCCGGGGTCTTCCACTGGCCCCTGGGGTTTTGTGGCCTTCAGTTTGCACATCTGAAAACCCCAGCGGTGGGTGGGTGCCAGCTCCGAGTTAGTCCCCGATGAAGTAACCAAACCTGCGGGGCCTCAGTCCTCTTCCCTCCTGGCCGGGTTGCTCTGACAAGCCAGGCCAGGCAGGATCAGCACTTGGCAAGGGGTAGGCACCCTGCGGGCCCTTTATCTTTCTTTGGGAAGCTGTTCAGGTAGGGCCATTGGCAGGCACTTCTCTCTTAGATGGAGCTGAGGTCTGACGGCTTTGTAACCTCCACAGTTTCTTGCTCATGTGCTTCTCTTTCATAGAACAGTCCAGAAATTTAGGACCGAGCTGAACATCACAGCTTCCTATTCAAGACTAGCTACAAAACTTGTGGAACCCAGTGCAAACTAAAAACTCAGGTTGCTTGTTCAAAATCCTCTCTTAAGAATTTCAAGACGGCAGTAGCAGAGCTCAGCCCCTCCTGAGACCAGAGCCCCATGTCACAGCCCGTAAAGCTCACCCTGCCCCACTGGAGGTCCAGTCTGGCAAGGTCTTCCAGAACTCCATGGGGTTGGCGGGGGCGCTGCCTGCAGCAGGACAGAGCAAGGACGGTTTCCAGCTGGACCCAGGGAAGGCTACTGCAGGGTGACCTGTCGCAGCTCCCTGTGGGAATCCTGTTCAGAGCCCCAACCCCGTCACCTCTGCACAGCTGCTCGCTCCCCTCCATTCATTTTACCTTTTGATGGATCATAGATAAAGTGCACAAATCCAAAAGCACTGTGGCTTTTTATGCTGAACCACCTAGGTAACCACCAGCCAGATCAAAATAGAGAACATTCTAGAAACCTTGGTTTCTAGCTCCCTGACACTGCTACAGAGGTAAGCACGATTTGACTTCTTTCACATAGACCAGTTTCGCCTGCTCTTGAGCTTCATGAAGATGAAGTCACATGGCCCATGTTCTGTGGGGTCTCCCTCTTTCACTTCTCCCAGCCTGGGGCCTGCTGTGGGGTTGCGGCTCATGTCTCTCATGGCTCTGCAGCTCTCCTGTGTGACTGTCTCATGTCGCTCCATCTCCCAGCTGCTGGCTCCACCAGGTGGGCTGCCAAGAATGTTCCTTGGCGCTCAGGCCCCTGACAGCCAGGTGGTGAGCAGCACAGACCTCTTCCTGCTCCTGGAGCGCACGGTCCAGTGAATCGAAGGGACTTCTGAGTCCCCCAGTGCTCTCCTCTTCCCTCTGAGAATGGAAGTCAGTTGATAGGAGGCGCACAGAACCCAACATGCCCACTCTGGAATGGCTCACGTCTCACCTACAGCTTGAGAAAGCAGTTTGAGATTCCAGAACCTGCTGACCGCTGGATAAGAAAGTCACCTTTCCCCACTAAGGAACAAGTCAGGCTTGGCTCCAGCTGCGTCTGGGAGACAGACAAGGCCTCCTTTCAGTGAGTGACCAGGTGAAGAGTCAGGCCCCTTACATTCTGCCTCTGTCCACACCCTTTGCCCACACTCAGGGGGGCCACGACCCAACCAGCAATTCACCTGGCCTCAGTTCTTCCTGCGTCCCTCTGTGCTGAGTCAGCTGTTTCCTGCTGTGACTAAAGGACCTGGCCAGCACAACTGTAGAGGAGAAGAGTTTATTTGAGGGCTCGTGGTTTCAGAGGTCTCAGTCCATAGACAGCTGGTTCCATTCCTCAGGGCTCCAGGTGAGGCAGAACAACGTGGCGGAAGAGTGTGGCAGAGGGAAGTGGCTTTCGTGGTGACCAGGAAGCAGAGAGACTCCACTCTCCAGATAAAAACACACACCCGCCAGGCACGGTGGCGCACGCCTGTAATCCCAGCACTTGGGAGGCTGAGGCAGGAGGATTGAGAGTTCGAAGCCAGCCTCATCAACTTAGCGAGGCCCTAAGCAACTCAGTGAGACCCTGTCTCTAAATAAAATACAAAATAGGGCTGGGGATGTGGCTCAGTGGTGGAGTGCCCCTGGGCTCAATCCCCAGTACCAAAAAAAAACAAAAAACAAAAAACAAAAACAAACAAAAACAACACACCCAAAGCCAACCCCATCCCCTACCTCCTCCGGTCACACCCACCACTTCAGTTGCCACTCAGTTCATCCCTATCAAGGGAATAAATCGCTGTTTGGGTTGAGACCCTCACGACCCAATCACTTCTCCTCTGACCCTTCCTGCACTGTCTCACACGTGAGCTTTTGGGGACACCTCACATCCAAACCATGACACTCTTGCTCAATGCCCGTTGCTGTATGGCCTTGAATGTGACCCAGGGCCTTTGCCCTTGCTGTTCCTGCTGCCTGAAATGGTCTCATCATTCTGGGCTCAGCTCAAATGTCACCTGCCTTGGAAGCCTCCATCACCTCCTGCCTTGTCACCCTGCTCCCATTTTCCCCCTCGGGTCGCCTACCTGTATGAAACACATGGATTCGATTTCGCTGCACTCGACTTAACCCCCGTGAAGGCAGGGACCTGTGGGGCTTGTTTGCCATCCGGGCTCCCAGCACAGTGAAGGCTCAGTGGAGATGTGGCACGTCACATTGACACAGAGCTCCCTTCACGAGGAGAGGACCTGGCCTCTGAGGAGGCTGTCCCCGTGTGCCGTTGTCTCCCACGGGCCGGGTCACGGAGGCCCAGGTTTATAGCACCATTTGCTTTGGCCCCTTTTGGTGCCGCCCCAAAGCGACCAGGGGAGCCTGTGTGGGGAGACGGGAAACAGCCTCGGGGTAAGAGGGCGCCCAGTGCCCCTGCAGGGAAGAGCCGCTGCCTTCAGGGGGAGGCTTCGACGCCCAGGGCCGCCGGCAGCCAGGTGCTTTCCTGGTTTGATCTTTGGGGGACTCGTGGCACTGCCGGGGTGGGTGACAGGCTTCTTTGTGTCCTGGAGGGTCTGGCTCCTTTGGGGGAAGATCCTGGGAGTGTAGAAATAACACCACATCAGGGGCCAGTCAGTGCCTCTGTGCTTGTGGCCAAGGACTGCCGACACTCTGGCCTGGGGGCCTGAAGTCATTTGGTCACATGGACTTGGACAGGAGGGACAGAGAAGGGCAGATGGCTTCCATGGAGATTGTGCCAAGTGGCGGATGGAGCCCACACCTGCCGCCAAAGCCAGGTTGAATCAACAGCAGCAACAGCAGCAGCAGTAACAGCAGTGACTTTGACCTGAGTTCCTACTGTGCGCCGAGCACCGCGCACCCAGTTCTTGTAAGAACCCTCTGTGGTGCGCCTCGTCATTCTCATTTTATAGACAAGAAATCTGATGCCCAGAGAGGGTGAATCACTTGCCCAGCGAGGAGTCAGGACCAGAATCCAGGCCGCCTGACTTTCAGATTGTGCTCAGGGGTGGCGGTTGGCTCAGTGGTAGGACGCTTGCCGAGCATGCCCAGGACCCTGGGTTCCAGCCCAGCAGTGCAGAGAAACAAAGACCCAGAACAATGATAGGCGAAGATCTCACCAGTCACAGCAGGAACTCAGATCTGGAATCGGAAGATCAACCAGGGTGGGGGCAAGGGGGCAGTGAATGCCCCCACCCACGAGGCCAGCCCCGGCCTGGCTGCCTCTCGGAGCCTGGCTCTGCCCTGGGTCCTGTGTTAAGTGCCTCATGAATTTTGCTTTATTCTGCCCACGCACAGGGTCAGGGTCAGTGTTCGTCACACATTCTGGTGCATTCTGGACACAGGGCCACCTCTCAAGGTCGCACCACCTAGGTCCCGAGGCTTTGATCAGCCCTGCCCCCGCCAGTGCCCAGGGCTTATCGGGAGCCTGGCTGCTGCGGGACTGGCCTCAGCCAGTTGCTGGACAGCTGGAGCCAGTGAGGGATTTCCATTCCATTTCCTGGCTCAGGGTAGACGTGGCTCACAGCAGCGCAACCCCAGGCTCCCAGTGCCTGGGGAGGTTCGGAAATGCCACAACGCGACCCAGAGAAAAGCACTGAAGGGGGAGGGTGACCAAGCACGTTGTGCAGAAAGAAGGCCCACGGGATGGAAGACCAGGGCTGAGAGACGCCAAAGCAGACAGCGTGTGCTTCAGGTGGCAAAGACTGGGCACCTAGGAGAGGCCAAGGTGCGCGTGCCACCTGCCAGCAGATGTCCCCGTGCTGAAAGCAGGGAAGATTAGAAGGGGACTGTGGTTGGCCCAGGGGAAATGGCTCCCACCAGGCAGAGCCAGCCCGGGATTACCAAAGATCAGGTGGCAAGCCCAGCCCCAAGTGTGGTGGCTGCTGGGGGGCCCGGGTCCCATCACAACCAGGTGGTCTCAGCCTCCAAGAGGAGATGGTGTCCTCGAGGCTGGGACCCTGGGACAAATCACTCCACCTCTCTGGGCTTAGTCGAGTCCTCTGTAAAATGGGTGTAAAACGAAGCATGATTTCATAGGGTAGAGCTCAGAGTGCCCCAGGCCCAGAGGCACACCCTCTTCCTGCAGCTGGGACGAGGGACAGGAAGGGCCCCCAGAGCATGCTGATGGGCACCGGGTCAGAGGCTCCCGTTGGTGCCGGCTGGCTGTGGGACTCCCTTTCTGCCTCAGTGCCACCCAAGTATGCCAAGGCCTCAGAGTGCCCCAGGCCCAGCCTTGTAGACCCTCAGACTCGAGGGGCGAGGAGGGGACAGCAGCAGGTGAGGTGGGCTGGCTGTGTCACCGTCGTCTTGCCCTCCTCGGCCCAGCCAGGGTGGTCCTGGGGAGGCAGGTGCAGGGCAGCCCTGCGTGTCCGTGGCGGGGCTCCCACACGCTGAGCCCTGAGGGGCTGGGTGACGTGCCCACCACAGGCGGGGTTCACCTCCAGGCCCGCGGCTCAGGGCCCTATCCTGGGCACCGTGCGGTCCTGCAGCCGCAGGAGAGAGGCCTGTGTGTCCTCAGCGGCCTGGCGAGGAGGCTGGTCCTCAAAACGGCAGCGTCAGCGCAGCGGCGTGGCGTGTCCTGTGGCTCCTCGCTCACAAATCCTTTATTTTTGGCCTGAGACAGCTAACGTGTGGCCAGCGTATCCAAGGAAACCCGGATGCTCAGCGCAAGCTGCACCCGTCTGCCCGCTCCCCGCGGCGGCTAATTCGGGCCTCCCAGCCAGTTATTTAATTATTTTTAGACCCCACGTATCGTTTTACACTCTCCTAACAAGTGCCACGCGGACGTGTGTGCGCCCGCGCCAGCCGCATGCCTGCTCCTGCCCGGGCTTTTGTGTGAGGTGTGTGTTGTGGTATGCGGTTTTGGTGCGTGTGCGTATGCTGTGTGCCTCTACCTTTGCACGCGTGTGTGTGAGTGGCATGGGTGTACATACATGGTGCTGTGTTTATGTGCGTGTTGTGTGTGTGTTTTTGTGTGGTGCAGTGTACCTGTGTGTGCTGTGTGTGCTGTTTCTGGATCTGTGTATGTGTTGTGTTGTATGTGCATTATGATGCACGTGGCAGGTTTTGTGTGTTTTGTGTTGTCTGTATGTGTTGTGTATGTCTGTATATGAGTGGCATGTGTGTTGTGTGTTGTGTGTTCATGTGCGTGTACTACGTGTGCTGGGTGCTGTGTGTAGTGTGTGTGTGTGTTGTGTCTACGTATGTGTGTTGACGTGGATGTGTTCTGTGTCTGTGTGCATGTTTGCTGTGTGCCATGTTATTCGTGTGCGTTGTGTGTGAATGTCATGTGTTGTACATGAGCCGCATGCTGCGTGTACATATGCCTTGATGTTTTGTGAGCGTGTGGTTGTGTGCCTGTGTCGCACGTCTGTGTATTGTGCGTGTGCTTTTTATGTGTGTGCGTATCTATGACATCTGCCTGTGCATGTGTTCCATGTAGGTGGTATGTGGTTGTCCTTTGTGTGTTGTGTGTGGCGTCTGTGTGGATGTGCTGTGTCTGTGCACGTGTGTGTGCTGGGTGCACGCACGTGTTGTGGGGTGTGCGTGTGCGGGTGTGGGTTCTGACTGGGGGCCGGTGGCTTGGGGCCCGGCCCACCAGGCCCCAGCCTCCCTCTGGGCCTCTCCCGCACCCCCCAGGCCTGGCCCTTGGTGGTCACTTCATGCTGGCCCTCTTGGCATCTGAGGCCACTTTACTGTCAGGGGCCTGTTCTGACGCACAGCAGCATCCCTGAACCTACCTGTGCCCCTGGGTCCCACCCTCAGGACTGTCCCCAGACATGGTCACAGGCTCACTGGGTTGGGTTTACTTGATAAAAGATGACTCCAGTTACATTTCAGTCTCTGATAATTCAGGAGACAGACGTTCTTCAAGTAACCTCAGAGGAGCAGTAAATGAGGCCGGGACGAAGGCTGGCCTCCCTCGCCCCTGGGGCTGCAAAGCTGAGGTCCCGTGGCCCTCCCGCCCCCTCACCCGCTCTGCCCGTCCATCAGCGAGTCCTGGTTCTACTTCGCTTTCCTAAGTAGCTTTGCCGAGGCGTCGCTGGATTATAATAAGCTGCTATGTTTAAGATTTGGCAAGCTCTGATTCACGTGCAAACCCGTGAGCCCATCATCTCTGCCAAGTCCCTGTCACCCCCAAAGGCTCATGTCCCCTGATGGTCCCTCCTTCCTGCCTCCCGTCCCCCAGGCGACCGCTGCCCTGCTTCCCATCTGGGAGGCTGCATTTCCTGTTCTGTGGCTGGAGCCCTGCGGGATGGAGTCTTCTGGGCCTGGCTTCTTTCCTCGACCACCCCCTTGAGATGAGCTCGCGTTGTGTCTGTGTTAATGGGTCATCGCCGTGTTCTGCTGTACGGGTCGACCCCGCCTCCTCCTCAGGCCCCTGTCGATAGCCCCTCTGGCTTACAGTGCAGTTACTTGCGGAGACACAGCCCGTGTGCAGAGAAGTGCCCAAGACACATGTGACCAGGTGAGTGGCTGTCCACCAAGGGGACACCCCGGCCCAACCAGCACCAGAGAAGAAGCAGCACTGCACCCCGGAGCACCCCGGCCTGTTTCCACCCCCATTCCAAGGCAGCCTTGGCCCTGTTCCCTAACATGGACCCGGCTGAGGTTCTGGAACTTTCCATGAATATATCACGTGACGCATTCATTTGCTTTTGCTTCTGGCTGCCTTTGTTCGACACTGTGGCCATGAGTGGCCTCCGAGTGGTTGCATACGTATGCAGGGAGCTCGCTGCTTTTGGCTGCTGAGCAGTCGCCCCCAGGTGAGCACACTGCAGTGTTCGAGGCGCTTCTGCTGTTCGGCCATTCTGAATAACACCTGGTGGACGAGAATGCTGCTGCCTCTGGGAGCCCTGCTGTCGTCTGTGGCCAGGAGTGTTGCTGGCCGCAGCCTCTGCACACTCTAGTAGGTATTCTAAAATTCCTTCCTCCCCACCACCACCCCGGCCCAAGATGCTGTCGTCTGCACCTGGCACCTTCAACAGCCTTTGGAGAGGACCTTGCCTGCCCTCTCTCCCCTCTCTTCTCCACGTGGAAGCCAGGATGGGTGGGATTATGCTATTCCCCTGCTCCAGCACCTTCTCACAACATTGGGGTTCAATCCAAACCCCTGGCTGAAGCCACAGGCCTGGGCTTCTGGGCACATGGAGGCTTGCAGCCCCGCATAGCTACCATCTGAAGCTCAGGAGCCAGAAGTCTCTCATGGTGAGTGGGGCTGCAGCCCCCGGAGCTCAGGGCAGGACCAGTCCCTGGCCTTTCTTTCTGGAGGCAGTTGCCGTCCTGGCCCTCCCATGCCACAGGCAGCATTGTCTCTTCGCGGTGGCCTCTCTTCCCGTCTCACATCTTTGCCACCCTCTCTTGCTGCTCTCTAGCAGCGCTGGGGGAAGGAAGCTGGTCTCAGGTCAGGGAGCCTGTTCTGGGCTGGGGACCCCTGCCCACCTGCCGGCCTCTCCCCGACTCTGCGGCCCCAGGTCCCTTCCTCTTCCCGTCAGGCTCCTGTGTCAGCCAACTTCATCCCTTAACTGCCTGGTGGCCCCAGTGCTGCCCGCAGTCCAGACGTGAGCACTGAACCACAGTCATGTTGACTTGGTCACATGGTTGGGGGACAGAATTTCAGTTGAAACCCCCACTTCAGACTCTCTCACCATTTATTTGTTCACACATTCAGCAAATGGGGAGCCCCTTCCATGCCCAGCTCTGTTTTCAGAGTGGGAGATGGAGTTGGGGACCAAACAACCATAGCCCTTGTTTCAAGGGGCTCCAGCACACAGGGGACAGTGCAACAGGTTTTTGCCACCAGAGAGAGTCTGATGAGACCATGCACAGGTCACGGACAGGCAGCCAGAGCAAGCAGAAACCCGGGCCCACGGCAGCTCATCCTTGGCTCAGGAGCCCCCTCAGGGTAGGTGGAGCCTCGCTGTGCCCATCACCCAGTTGAGGGGCCCTGGGCACCATCTGGCTTGCTGAACCCAAGTGTTGCCGGCCATCCTGGTCTAGGGGGGACAAGGACACAGTCTGGACTGTTCTGGTCAGTTCTCCAGATCTCAGGTCTTTGCATTCTTGACCTCCTCTACAGTTATTTTGGGAACTGCATGGGGCGGGGTCTGGCAGCAGGACTGACAGCAGGGCCACCAGGGGCTTGTCCTCCTGCAACAAGCGAATAAATCCATCTCTCTCTCTCTCTCTCTCTCTCTCTCTCACACACACACACACACACACCCTCACACACACCCTAGGGGCAAAAGAAAGCCTCTTTCTAGAAGTTACAGCAAAAATTCCAGGGTTAGTGCTCATTGGTCCGGCTTGTGTCACATGCCTATCTCTGAGCCAATCACTGTGGTTGTGGGGATGGAGCACTGTGATTGGCCAAGTTTAGCCCCACCCAGGAAGCCCCACCTTCCCCACCCAGGAAGCCATACCCACCCTATCACGTGGACTGGGAATGCTGATGGGGGTGAGCTGGGGCCCCCCAGAACATTGAGGCATTCTTACCAGAGTGGTGAAAGACGCCCCGCGACCTTGGTCTGTCTGTGGGGTGGTGACACCCCCACACCCTTCTCCAGCCCAGACCAACTCTTGAGGCCCCAAACCTCCACCCCACTCCCTCCTGGCCAACTGTGGCTATGGCCCCTGAGCGCCTCCAAACTTGCCTCCTCCTCCCCAGACCACCTTCCTGCGTCCTCCCGTCAGCGGCCACTGGGGTGGGCTCTGACCAGCTCCACCCCTCCCAGGGCTCTACCAGCAGTTTGCTCCTGGCCCTTCCATCTCACCTTTACCTTTCTGAATCACAGGTCAGGTCACTCCTGCACCCACAGCACCATAGTAACCCCCTGGGGACGCCCCACTGCTCCCGCCCACAGGTCCCCTGCACCATGGGCTTGGGGCCCCAGCCTCTGCACAGCGCTGGACTTGCTGAGAGGCCCTCTGTCATGCTGACCACTGGTGGCAACACTCAGCAGCGTGTGACAGGCTCCGTGGGCGACCGGGAGCCTCTTCAAGCTCTTGCCCGCTCTCTGAGCTCCACGCACACGTGTGCCCTGCCTCGGGACCGACCTGGCTGAGGTGTCTGCAATCTGCAGGCCGAGGGTTGCCCAGGCCTTCCTCCAGGAGGCCTCGGCCCCTGGCAGGCTGGACGTGCGTGCCCCCCATGCCTGTGCTCGCTCGGTGTGGGCAGGCGCGGTGTCCGCCTGTTCCTTCCGCCCTCGGTCTTTTCTTCTTTATTTTGTATTCTTTCCTTCTCTTCTGCCTCCTTGTCCTCTGCTGGACATACTGCCCTGGAGGGATAAGACTGTCCTACCTTGGTGACATGGAGGACAGTCACCAAGGCTGTCAGGCAGGGTGGGCTTGGTCTCAGGGGCAGGAGAGCAGTGGGTGGGAAGGGTTCCCCTTCCTGGGTTTTGGAACAGGACAATTTTGACCCAGGAGACTCAAAGCACAGGGCAGCTTCCATTCAGGGGCAGGCGTGAGGTGCTGAGAGCCTGGTGCAGAAGCCAATGTCCAGGTGTCCACGTTGTCCCCGCTGGGCTGGCCCTGAGGACTGTCCCCCTGGACTCTGGTGTGTTCCCACGGTCAGACTCACATGCTCAGCCATAGCCTTCTGGGGTTGCCAGACCCAATGGAGGACACCAAGCTCAATTTCACTTTCAGATAAACAACGAGTAACGTCTTAGTATCTGCCAAATATCGCGGGACACCTGTTTATTCTAAAAAAGTATTTACTGTTTAACTGACCCCAAACCTCCCTGTGCACCCTGGCAACCCCACCTAGTGAAGTGAACGAATGAACGGACAGCTGTCGTCGCGACCTGGTGCCTGTCACAAGTCACCGTGATCTGCGTGGAGTGGACAGTAGGCCTCGTCCTCTCCCTGTCCCATGGCCCAGGAGTCCAACCTGGCCTGGCCGAGCACTTTAGCTCAGGGTCCGCCAGGTGGGGGTCAGGTGTGGACTGGGGCTGTGGGCCCAGGTGACATCACGGTGTGGGTCTGGGAGCCAGTCAGCTTCCGGGCTCCCTGAGGTCCTCGGTGGAGCGCCTCCCTGTGCGTAGGACTCGCGGAGTCCCTTTCCCAGGGCCACAGGGAGAGGAGTGGGATGAGCATGCTGGCAGGGGGTCCTCCAGTGGGGCGTCGCTGGTGGCATCAGCATGCCACGCTGTTGGTGGCAGGGGGTCCCAGGCCACCCCACTCTAGGGATGGGTCAGGATGCCGGCGGCAGGGAAGCCTCCCTGTGTGGACTGCCCTGCCTGCGTCTTCGTGCTGCCCACTCAGTCACTCCCACCAGCAGGGTCACTGCCCTTTCTTACCGAGCAGACCCCAAAGATCATCTCCCAGTCCTCACGGTCCCCGAGGAGAGCGGGCCACCGCGCCGTGGTTCTCCCTGTCCCTCAGCAGCTGCTCATCCTTTGAGTCTGTTTCCCGCCGTGAAGCAGGGAGAGTGGCAGGACCCATCTGGCAGGACAGTTCAGGGTCCCCGAGACTGCTGAGCCACGTGCTCAACTCGGGCAGGGGCTCCAAGAACAAGGAGCCACGAGCCTCGTGCTGGGCGCTGCTGCGGGCGCTCCCCAAGGTCACACCATGGCCATCGCAGGGCCACCCTCCTCACCCAAGCAGTCGCTTGCTGAGAAGTGGCAACCCCGGCTGGACACGTGTCCTGGGCGCTTTCTTAACTGCACATATAAACATTTTTCAAATTGGATTTATTTTTGGTCCCTGGGAAGGTGGGCAGGGAAGGAAGTATTTGCCAAGTCTTCCTACGTGCCAGGCGCTCCTGGGCACAGGGCACCATGGTAAAGCCATGACGTGCAGGGCGCAGGGTCTTGCCGGGCTGATGTCTGGGACTCACCTGCAGAGCTCTTGCAAGGCCGGTGTCGGGGTCACCTCGGAGGTCCCCTGTGTCGGCCTGGCGTCGCCCTTTCCAGACCCAGCGAGCACCTGCCCTCCCCGGGGCGCCGTTGGCAGCTGCAGATGCTGACTCAGCAGGTCTGCGTGGGCCCGGGAGGCGCGTTCCTGCCGAGCGTCTGGGGCTGCCCCGGCTGCTGCCCTCGGGGGCTCGGAGGAGAATGGCGTTGTTTTTATTAGGATTCCACCACGGCTTGGTCAGAAGCAAACCCGGGGGTCCTTCACCAGTGCCCCCTCGGGGGGTAGTGCCTGATCCCCCCACCCCCAGCTCTCTTCAACTGAGGGGACGTGGTATGGTGACTTGGGGACCTCGTGTGTGAAGGCCTGGAGGGCACGGCCTGGCTGCCCTTGGACGACCTGCTCCGGGACATCTCAGGAGAACACTCCAGTGGCCGAGTGCAGAGGCCCTCACGGCCATGGCCACCGGCACATGCGGGCCGGTCCTCTGGGAGGCAGGTCCTGTGGCCTCCAGGAGACAGGGACACCAATAGCCTGGCAGCCTCTGGATACGCCCCAAGCCAGGACCAGACTCCCTTGCCTGGCAGCTGCTGTTTCAGGCCAGGTATGGCCAGGGGAGAGAGCGTCCTCCAGGAGGTGTGCCCAGGAATCAGTGATCGCTGAAGGTCCTGGTGCTCAGCCTGAGGGGCCTGAGAAACCCTGTGGGCGGGCACAGCACACCTGGGCGCAGACCCGCCTGCCTGGGTGGGTCCCGCCTGGCCGCGCCCCGCAGCTGTCCCATGCCCCCCACGCCGCCCCCGCTGCCCCTGGCACCCCCTTGGCGGGCTAGATGGGAGTGGTCTCCGAAGCCCTCGCCCCCAGCTGGTCTGCCCGTCCCTGGGGACCGCTGAAAATATGAGGGCACTTCTGTGCTTTAAGACGCTGCGGGCAACACAGAAAGAGGCCTGCTTCACCCGGGCCCTGGGGAGGGCCGCGCTTCGTCCCGCAGGACAGAAAGCAAGTTGCACATCTCTGAAAATGAAAAGAGCTGGATTGTTTTTTCTCCATCCTCGCCCGCCCCCATTTACAAAAGCGGTACATGTTCACGGCAAAAAATAGAGAAAACAGAGAATCACAAGGAGGAAGGGTGGAAGGGAGCCAGCGCTCACTGCCCATCAGCGCTGCTCCTGACACTTCCACGGCTCCCTTCCAGCCTCATCGCTATGCGTATTTGCACACATGGGCGTGTGTGTGCGCACGTGTGTATTTTAATATATATTGAAGCAAAAATAGAGCGCACTGGAGCACTGCTGGCCGGGCGCTCCTGTCCCACCTAACGACCGAGTCCCTGGCTGGTGACGAGGGCTCCTCGCTGTCTTTCACGGCGACCAGGCACTTTTGGCCACGTGCATTCGGGGCAGTCCCCTGCGGTTGGACCCTGGGTGCCTTCTGCTTTGTGGTCACTGCATGCACGGTGCTGCTCCTGCTGTGTGTGCCCGACTCTGCCTTGCTGCCAATGCCCACAGGTGATGTGACCACGTCCAGGGATGGGCCTGGCACACTGCGTCCACCTGGTGACTCACGGTGGGCTCTGGAGTCAGGGCTGGGGGGTCTGGGCTCTTCTCAGCGACTGTTTTGTGTGGGGCCTGCTGGGGGCTTTCCCGGGGCCTCTGTGTCCTCAACTCTAAAGAGAGGAGGTCAGCTGAAAGGTGCCCTGGGGCCCGGGGGGGACCCTGCACTGTGGAAAGCACTTGGGGATCCCAGGACCAGTGTCAGTAGGGCCCTCTTGGGAGCCAGGGGTCCCCATCGGGAAGGAGCTGGGGAACTTGGTGGCTGTTGGGGCGATCCGAATCACAACAGGAGACACTGATCCTGTCTTGGTCCTGCCCCAGGCCCGGCCCTAGCCCCTCACAGACTCCTCCCACCCTCACGTGAGTCCATGAGGTGGGCACCAGGGCCCTCTTTTCCAGTGAAGGTGAAGCACAGAGCAGTCAAGGCCCAGAGACACGGAGCCAGGACTCAGAGTGCTGTGCCTTATCTCCACCACAGTGCGGGGACAGAGTGAGAGGGAAGAAGCACTGGGTTGGAGAGACCCAGGTTCAAACCCTGGATCTGCCTGTCATGGGGTGGGTGGGGAGTGAGCTGTTGAGGGGCTGAGTGAGCGATCAGCAGGGGTTGGGGGAGACAGGCAATCAAGGAGCAATCATGTCAATGAATTGCAGTTTGGAGTGCTGTGGGGCTGGACATGGAAGTCTGGGA
Source organism: Glaucomys volans (assembly GCA_020662805.1). Taxonomy (NCBI): domain Eukaryota; kingdom Metazoa; phylum Chordata; class Mammalia; order Rodentia; family Sciuridae; genus Glaucomys; species Glaucomys volans. Next base: position 663,053 of record JAJEJO010005738.1, read on the forward strand.
TGGAGGAGAGTAGGTGGGGTCTTGCTTTGGATTTGAAGGTCTGGGAGGGATGTCCCAAGGAGGAGACCTCTGAACTGAGACCAGAAAGACAAGAGAAGAAGTCACCCTTTGCAGGAAGCCAGGGTGCAGTGAGCATCCTGGCAGGTGCAAAGGCCCTGAGGTGGGTGAAACTTTGGTGAGTCTGAGACACTGGATGGAGAGCCACTCTTGGCACAGCCAGAGAAGGAGGGAGTGTGCAGTCTTGGCCTCCCGTGGTTTTGGAGGGGAAACTGAGGCATACAGAGAAAAGCAGTCTGCACACGTTCCTGGTGCTGGTAAGCATCCAGCAGGGCTGCCGGTGCAGGGCCTGGATGGCTGAGTGCAGGATGGGAGCCTCGCTCCCCAGCCTTCTGGATGGTCAAGAGAAGCCCAAATCCTGATTTTTATGTGGAAAGTCCTAATATTTAAATTTTGGCAACCTGTTAAAAAAACAAAATAATTCATGTGGAGATGTGACCCCCATGGGTCCGATGCAGCCACGGAGTGATTTGGTGTGTTCTGAGGGCAACTTTGCACCTCTGTCTCTTCTTCCAGCCTGTGGGGTGTGTCTGTTGGCTGTGGTTCCTCAGGGAGAGGCCAGTTGACAGGCCTGCCTTCCAGCCCAGGTGCGTTTCCCTGCATTTGGTTTCTGTGTCCTCTGTCCCACATCTCTCACAGTGGCCTTGGGACAGTCACTTTCCTAGAATGGACTCCTCTTTTGCCTGGAAATGGATGGATTAGGAGTGGTGAGTCTCCGGCTGTCCTTCCTGCCTTCTCCAGCACTGTGTGTGTTTCCTGCAGCTAAACCTGGACGTGGTCACATTCAGGCCACTACCCCCTCGCCCGGGAATCCAGGAGGGTCGTGTTGCCTTGGTGCCCGGAGAGCCCAGAGGTAAGAACCTGGCAGCACTCCAGGGGACAACGAGGGCCCAGAGGTGACAGGACAAGTTACAGTGGAAACCCAGGGATGGTCCCCGAGGCGGGCAAGAGCAGGGCTCACACTCTGGCCCTCGGCCCAGCCTGGCTGCTGCCCACTTCTGCACAGGACGTGAGCGGGCTCCCACTGTCTGTTACGGCCACTCCCAGGCCACCCTGCAGGACGAGGACCTGGGACCCATCACGAGGCCCACGAAGCTGCAAGTTTACTTTCCAGAAAAATTCTCCGACCCCTTGTTTACATCAGTAAGTACCAAGAGGGAGGCCCCTGTGACCTGCAGCTACGCGGAAACTTCCAGAAGAGGGGAGGGGAAGGGTGATTCGAGCTCTCGCAGACGTGGGCCTGAAGGTGCGCTTGGGAGGTGCCCGAGCATTGGAAAGTCCATGAGAATCTGAAGAGGCCGCATCCTTTACTGAACACCCAGGAGGCGCCAGACCTGGGCTGAGTACAGATCCTCTCCCTGCGATTTACAAGACAGAGCCCTTTCCACAGATGAGAAAAGGAAGGCACAGAGAAGACAAGTCACTGACCTAAGTCACACAGCTTTCAAGTGGCAGAGCTGGATTAGAACCCAGGCCTCTCTGTGGACCCAGGGAGAAAGAGAAGCTTGCTTTGCTGTACCCACGTCTGTGTGCCCGACAAGCACGGGAGAGATCAAAATATGAGAGGCCATTCTCAGGGAGCCGCTCTGGTGCTTCCCCCAACCTCCTCGGGGTTGTTCTGACATGTGGGACTCCTGTGTGATTTTTCAGAGGTCATGGTCAAGATCTGCTTTAGCGAAGGGCAGGGGCTGGGAAGAGCGAGGCGGGGGCAGACGCAGGGGTGGAGTCTCCCCTTTCAATCTGGGGCTGGCCAAGCCGAGGACATTTGCAGAGGGCAGGAAGCTCGCCTGTTCCTCCCAGATTTTCCAAGACTTTGCAGCTCGTGAGTGTTATCAGATGTTGACGTTTGGAGTGCAAGTCGCAGGGTTGTTGTTAATACTGATTTAATGGTGCTAAAATGATTAAGCGTGGCAGGCTTTTAAACAATGAGGTTCATAAAAGGTGTTAATAACCCTTAAGTGCCTCAGTAAGATTCCGCCTATCATAAACGGCTCCCAATTAAGTCTCTTCACTTTTCTTTGCTCAAGGAAACAGTGAGGAATCTGCTGGAAGGTCGGATGGAGCCTTCTAGAGCAGAGGGAGCGCTATGTAGAGTCAGAAAGCCCAGGGAACCGGGCGCGTGCATCCCGGGGGAAGCCACGGCAGACTTCTCAGGGAGGACCCTGGCCTGGGAGCAGGTGAGGGGACAGGGCCTGGCTCAGGTGCTGCCCCAGGGCCCTTGGGGGCATGGTGTCCTGGCTGCTGCCTTCAAACCCGGCCCAGCCCGGTGTGGGAAGGGCAGGCCGCTCCTCTCTGCGCACGTGAGCAGTGCTCCCTCTTGGAGGGCAGGCGCTGGACAGGACCGGCTCCTGCTTCCTTGGCCTGTTTCCTTCTCCATGCCCCCTCCCCCCAGTGACTCAGACCCACACCCCCATGGAGGAGGATCCCGGGACCCGGGAAGTGCCATTGCCTCTTGGTACCAACAGCTACTAGAACCGAGCCTGGTATGCAGTAGGCGCTTGGTGATTGTCAGGTGACTAGCCTACGATGGAGGGATGGGTGCCCGTGAAGGAGGCTCAGCCCTCTCTGCATGGTGGGAAGCTCCACCTGGGAGGGGCTGACAGGGAGGGACCTGGGGTCCTGGGGTCCTGGCGCAGGCTGCGGAGTCCACTCTGCCAGATTCTCTCGGACGGCTCCCAGCTCCCGGGACGGGGCTCCCTCTCCTGGGCTCCTCCTGGCGGGGCCCATTCTCCCCACAGAGGGCAGCGTGGCCTGCGCATGGCCCGCCCCCCAGGCCTGCTTCCTTCTAACGTACTCGGATTCCAGGTGCGAATCACTTGGGCGACATTGCACTTCCTGATCACTGGAGGGAAGAGGCCCAAAGACCAACCACCCGCTCCCGATGATCTGCGAGGGTGACATCAAACCCGACCTCACCAGGGGTGGGCAGAGTGCTGGGGGAGGGCGGAGGGCGCTGAGCCTCCTGCCCCGTCCTCCGCTCAGCCATCCACAGGACCGTTCTAACATTTCCCACCTGACTTTTTTTTTTTTTTTTTTTTTTTACAACTTTAAACATTTATACAGCATTTAAGAAACAACGAGGGGTTCCGGGAGCATAACCCGAGCTAGAGCATCTGCCCGTGATGCTCATGGTCCTGGGCTCGATCCTTAGCACGGAAAAATGTTTTTATCACGGGAAATTTTAAACATGCCCAAAAGTAGCCCCACGGTCCCGCCCTGCGCACAGACGAGGGCGGTACCGGTGCAGGTACGCACATCACGCGTGTGACGTCATGTTGGAATGTGACACATACACCACACAGCCTAGAAATGACGCCTGTGACCCTGTTAGGAGCGGGTTGGACCAACCCGTCCCAGCTCCTCCCCGCGGCCCCCCTTCCCTTGACCCCCGCTCTCCGCACACCAGCTCATCCCGAAGCAAAGCCCTGACACGCGTCCTTCCACCCACAAACATTCCCCTTCTGTCCCCAAAGGCTCAGCTTCCTGCAAGACTTTCTGTCCCTACACGAGAACTCTGGTCACTATCTTAAGAGAATTTCTGGGTCACTTTCCAGAAATAGGTGGAAAGATGATCACGAAAGTGGCAGGAGGGGTCCCTGCAGAAGCCCCCTCTGGGCAGGAGACCCCCTCCCCGGGGACTGAGGCCTGAGCCCCTGGGGGAGGACCGCCCGGGAGGAGGTTCCCTGGTGCAGGGCCTGTCCTCTTGGCTCCGGACCCAGGGACCCTGCACGACCTCAGCGTGACCTGCCCGTCCGCCCAGGGGTGCAGACCATGTGGGCAGCTTTTGGGGAACCAGCTCTGCAGAGGGGGAAGGGCCTGGACTGCACGGGTCCACCTGGTTCAGGCCCCAGGCACCCCTTCCCGAGGCGGGGCCTGGGCGTGCCATGAGTTGGGGCCTCAGTTTCCTCATCAGTCAAATGGGGAGGAGCAACCTGGCCACACTTGGTCCTGTGGAGGCTCAGAGGCAACATTCGGAGGATGGTGGAGGGGAGCCGTTTTCACCATCTGCAGGGAAGCCTGCTGCCGGTCCTTCCTGGCTGCCCCTGGACGGCAGGGTTCCACTCTGCGTTCCCCTTTCCTCTTCTCGGTGGGGAGACCTCCCCTTCTGTTTCTAGAAGCATTTTGTCTTCTACATTCCTGAAACTTCGAGGCACACGTGGGGCCCTCAGGAGCCCCCAGCCCAGTCCCAAGGCCCATGAGTCACCTCTGTCTGCTGGGGAGAAGCAATCGGGCCAGAGAAAAGCCCAGACTCCCCTGGGCATCCCCAGCTGCCTGCTCCTGGCATGAGCAGCACCACCCGCCTCCCCCATCCCTGCCAGACGGTTGGGCGGGCTGCCAGGCCCACTAGTCACACCCGGATGGCAGCAGACAGCCCCCGCCGCGGGCTTGGCTGTGCGTGTGTGCGTGCGTGCATGCGTGCCTCTGTGTGTGTGTGTGTGTGTGTGTGTACACGCTGCTTTTCCTCCCTTCTTCTGGACCGGGTTGTTTTGCTCTGGGCTGCAATTCATTTTTAGATTCCGGCCGCCTCCCTCCCCTCCATCTCCCGCTTCTATTCTTAGAAAGCAAACTGGGATGTGTTTGGGCTTCGCAGCGAGGGAGGCAGAAGTCGGCCCACGTGCTCTGGCCGCCTGAGATACGGAGGTAATTAAAAAGGAGGCTTTGAGCGGCAGGTTCATTGGCCGGAAACGCAGCTGGCTGGGCCGCCGCCTGGGGGGCCGGGCTGGGGCCGACTCTGCGGGGTGATGGATGCAGCCGGGGCTGCACCGCTTCTGGGCTGGGCTGCCCTGCCCTGGAGGGCCGGGGCCGTGTGTGCCGGTCACACGCGAGGTCTCTGAGCGTGCTGGGCTGCAGAGAGATGTTTAATTAGATAAATAAATTTTAAAGGGCTTGTGGAGGTGGCCTTCAGGAAGCTGAGCCGGCTGAAATGTACTCTGCTGTGGACGGAAGCTGACCCTCCCCAAGGCAGCCTGGCAGAGGGAGGGAGGGAAGGCAGGGAGCGGGCAGAGGAGACAGGGAGGAGGAACAGGCTGGGTGGGATCTGGGGGCTTCAGGGAAGAGCAAAGAGCGAGGACCTGAATTGAGCAGCAGCCCCAGGGGTTCAAAATCCCCTCTGTGCACTTTCTAGCTGTGTGACTTTAGGTAAGGCACTTAACCTCTCTCTGCCTCCATTTTATTCTCTGTAAAATGGGAATATAATAGTTCCCTCTTTAAGGTGAAGCAAACAAAGGGCTTTGGCACTTCTGGCCTGAGTGGGGATCATGAACCCATCTAAATTCCTCACGCAGACAAAAGAGGAGAGAGAAAAGGAGGCTGGTGTTCGCAGGTAGCCATTGCTGATTCCACCTTGGCCCAGTCAATCCCAGGTGGAGGGAGGACAGAGATCCCAACAGGACTCAGTGTTCTGTGCAGAGAGGCAAGGGAGGCCAGAGGGGGCCCTCCTCCCTTGGCTGAAGGAGTGACGAGGCTGCCTCCTCCTCCAGGCAGCCTCCCCTGACTGTCGGCCCCTCCTAACGCCTCGTGTGCTGTGAGTTAGAGTTGTGAGTTTGTTTACTTGAAACATTTTAAAGCATCGTGCAAACACGTTCTTATCAAATCTAAACATTTGATAAGAATGGGGAGGAGGTCGCACCCCCTGAGCCCACACCGCCCATGGTCTGGTGCATGCCCGGGGCCCTGGACCAGCATGAGTGTGGACTTGCACACGCTCTTCCCTGGCACTTGGTGTGTGAGAGCAGGTGAGCTTCCACGCCGAGTCAGCACCGTCCCGCACGGCCCCTCTCACTTAGCGCTCATTGGAATTGACGTCACGTGTTTCCTGAGCCCAGGGTGCAGACCCAGAGTTGTGAAAATGTGCAAGTCGAGATGGTGAGAGTGGAGGCCTCCTGTCCTGGCCGTGCCCGCTGTCGTCTCCCCCGCTCAGGGCCAGCCTGCTGCTGTTCCACGGCATCCTCCCAGGGCCAGCTGTGACGTGGGGCATGTGCCTGTCCCCTGCCTTCTCTGCACACACGAGGGCCCCTCGTCCTGCTCCTGGGTCCTCCCAGCTGTCTCCTGCTTTTGCCTGGGTGCGTGGTATTCCACTGCAGCCAGGCCGTGCACGACAACATCTTCGTGATGGACAAGGGGTCCACAACCCTCCCTGAGCTCTGGACACTCCTCCCCAGGAGAGGCCTGCGCTCCCTCCCTCGGCTGTGGCCAGGCACGGCAATGCCAGCAGCTCCAGGCTGGAGGTCACCACAGAGCTTCTGCCTGTCGGCTGGACACCCTGAGGTCTCCATGCTGAGGGGAAGCCAGAGCCCTGGGGGAGTTCCTGGGGGGCTCTGGGCACAGACCCAGCTGAGGCCAGCCTATGGGTTGCCCTGCCTTGGAACCAGGCCTGTGAGTGAAGAGCCCTCTGAAGATTCTCCGGCTGCGTGAGTCACCTCAACGGAGCACCCAGACTGTGGAAGAGATAAATAGCCCCTGCGATGCCCCATTTGAGATGTTGATGCCAAACATTTCTAGGAAAATAAAGCAGTTGTTTTAAGCTGCTAAGCTTTGGGTAATTTGTTACCTGGCAATAAAAAAATCGGAATAGCTGTTAGTCAGCTTTGCATTGCTATGGCAAAATACCTGAGAAAATCAGATTAAAGGAAGAAAGGTTTATTTTGGCTCACAGTTTCAGAGGTGTCAGCCTGTGGTCCCCTGGCCCACCTCTTCAGGCCTGTGTGGAGCACGTGGGGAGGAAACTGCTCACCTCATGGTGCCTGGAAGCGAAGAGAGAGGGGGAGGCTGGGTCCCGATGTCCCCTTCAGGGGCACACCCAATGACATCACTTCCTTCATGCTCCACCCCTCCCACTAGCACCAAGCTCTGGCAGGGGGCTTCAGGGGGACCTTGAAGATCCAGATGGTAGCAACAGGTTCGGTCCTGTGTGTCCTCACTCCCCTGAGAGTGTGCCTCTGTCATTTCTCAGACGGGAATCATCTCTTACCGATGTTTTAAAACTGAGACAAAATGCACACAACATAAACTCAACCATTTAGGATTTACAGCAGCATCAGCGCGCCCACGGTCTCTGGAACCCCTGCTCCCGTCACCTTCCGAATGTGAACTGAAAGAAGCCCGTGCCTGCCCGACAGTCATTCGCACTGTCCCCTCCCTGCCCTGGGAGCCGAGGGCCCCCCTGCTCCCCACCCCGCGGCCCCCAGGCCTGAGCCCCTTCTGGGCAACTCATGCAGGTGGGGTCATGAGCCTACGGGCTTCCGAGGCCCGTCCTGCCATAGCACGGGCCAGCACCGCCTCTGTTTCGTGGCGCTCACCATCCCGGGGTGTGGGAACCCCGGGCGCCCACCACCATCTCTGGCTCCCATCGCCATCCCCAGTGCACACGGCTGCTTCTGCCTCTCAGGTCTTGTGGGCAGGCGGCTCTGGACTCTGGAGAACGGGTATTTGTTTTAGATGTCTGCTTTGAATTGGGAACATCCAGGAGTGGGTTCCGGGTTACGGAGTGATTCTATCTAAACATGGTGTGTGTATGCGTGTGGGTGCATGCGTGCGCGTGTGCATGTGTGTGTGCATGTGTGTGCGTGTGTGTGTATGTGCATGTGTGCATGTGTGTGCATGTGTGTGTGTGCATGTGTGTGCGTGTGTGTGTATGTGCGTGTGTGCATGTGTGTGTGCGTGTATGTGCGCCACACGCGTGTGCAGTGCTAGGGCTCAGCGCGGGGCCTCGAGTGTGTCCGGCGAGTACCCTACTGCTGAGCTGCATCCCCAGCCCCTCCACCACTCCTTTCTGGGGTCCCCCCACACTGCTCTCTGCGGTCCCTGAACCCTTTCACATTTTGACCGGCGCTGCATTAGAGTGCCGACCTTCCTGCCCCTCACCAGCTCCTGGAGTGGCCCATCTTTGAACGCTGCAGCCGTCCCAGGGGGCATGAAGAGGACTCTCGCTGGGTCTGCATCTGCGTTTCTCTGGCGACCAGTGTCGTTGAGCCTCTTCTCTCAGGCTGGCTGGTCTTTGGAGCGTCTATCGATTTGGGGTCAGGGTGCCCCTGTGGGGTCTGGCACAAGGCAGACTCAGCCCTCTGTCTTGAGGGCCTGGCAGCTGCGCTGGGGACTCCAGCTTCCCCGCATCTTGGCCACCTCAGGGCTGCATGCGGCTGTGCTGCGTGGAGTGCGGGACAGTGGACAGAGGCTCTTCTGCTCGTCTCGCCAGGAAGGGCGGCTGGTGGACAAACCTCCTTGTGGGTCCAGCAGCTCAGAGAAGTGACTGGACTCCCCTGACGCTCTGGGATGGGTTTGTTGCCTGGCCATCTGCCCCCTTGTTCCTGGCTCTGTGCGGGTCCCTTGGTTTCTAGAGAGCCCAGGCCACAGCTTAGCCAACCCCATGAGTCCAGCAGGGTCCACCATGTGCGGTCTTGGACTGCTGAGGTCAGGGAGAAATTCTTCCCTTGCTTCCAGGATGATGGACAGAGCTGAGGCACCCGTGGGGCTCATTAGGTGTGAGGGGTGCCTGGGAGGGAGATGCTGGGTCCCCCAGGGCTGCACCCACTGTGGGAGCCCTCGGCTGCGATGGGCTGCACCTCAGGGAAGGCGGCGGGGGAGGGTGGTAGAGGAGTGAGTGCGGGGAGCCGTGCTCTGGGGCCTCCACGGCTGATCCAGGGCTCGGTGCTGGAGGGAGGCTCGGGAAGGAGGAGGATCTGCAGACGGTTGGGCTGCTGCCTCTATTTCTTAAGCACTTTTTAATTGAAGTCTAACAAGCCCAGAGCAAAACTAATTAATCTTATTTGTACAGTTGATGAATTCTCCATGTGCTCACCTGTGTGATGTTCCCGTAACTCCAAGGACTCCCTGTGACCTCCCTGGCAGGGCCCTGCCTGGTCACCACCCGCAGGGTCCCCCACTCTTGAATGGACCATGCAGCAGGGCTCCCTGCTCCTCCTCTTCCTCTTCTCCTATTTCTGTCCTGCAATGGTTCCCAAGAGGAGTGAGCCTGCGCCCGGGGCATATTCAGCCATGTCTGGAAACAACAGTTGTCACACTGCTGGGGGTGCCATGCAGGGGGTAGAGGTCGGGGTGCTGTCAACATCCTACAGCACAGCGTAGCCCCACAACAGGATCACCTGGCTGGACACCCCGGGGAGGAGGTTGAGAAGTCCCACTCATGGCGACTCTGCGTGGAGAGCCACGGTTCCTTCATCCCACCAGCTGATGCCGGGCCGGTTGTTTCCAGTCCCTGCTGGCGGTGCTGCTAAGGGCGCCTGGCCCAGGCCTCTCCGCGCGCAACGGGACTGCCCTTGGGCTCCAGGAGAGGCGTGGATGGCAGGCGTAGCTTGCGCCACAGATCCTGTCACCATCCTGCAAAGTGGCCAGGCCACCTTAGCTGCCCCCTCCTGTGGGCATTCCCACAACTCCACGCTCTGGTCTGCACCTGGCGTCCTCGCAGCACGGGGCACCTCCCTCAAGTCCCAGGGGACCAGAGAAAGACCCAGGGAAGCTCAGGTGCCTTTGTGCCTGGTCATGTGTGCAGTGCTGTTGGTTAGAAGAGGTCACCGTGCAGCTCAGGCCCAGGGCAGCGAAGGCTCCTCCGCCTCTTTTGAACTATTTGAAATGACCACGGGACTCAGCGCCTCTCCGTCCTTCTGCACGGGTCCTGCATGGAGGACAGGCCACGGTCCACACGCTCTCCGTGGGCACCAGCACCCACATCCTCCCACCAGCCTGGAACCCTCTGGGGGCCAGGAGCGTTCTGCTGAAGGCCATCTCCGCTCATGGGAGAGCGAGGACCACGGCTCCCCCCCCCCCCCCCCGCCGGGGCCTTCCTGGGACCTTCCAGGTAGGGAGGCCAGCTCTCAGCAGGTAACTCAGGAAGGTTCTGGAGACGTTTCATGTAGACCCCTCCCCCTGACAGGGGACTCGCTTGCTCCCCTGCACACATCCCAGCCGTGGGAGGCAGTGTCACTGGCACCGAAGGAGCCGGCCACAGGTGAGGGGGCTCGCCCAGCTCACAGGGTCAGTTGCTGCACTCGTGGAAAAGGTCTGTTTCCAGGAGAATCTTCTGGAAGACTGGAACTTGCTGATCCTGTGTCCCGGACTTCTGGAGCCCCTCTGGGGGCCGGGAGCACCCCTCCACACGGAGGCAACATTGAGCACAGGGGTGTGAGCTGGGGACTCCTAGACCCCCAGTGACCTATGGGCTGGGCTTCTGTAAGACCCTCCCAGCATGAAGAATCGGAGTCTCAGATTCCTACGTCCAGGGCCTGGTGGCTACTGGGTGGCCATGCTGGGATCCTGTCCAGCCGGCCTCCTTCAATCTGGCCACTGCCTCCCTGTTAAACAGCCAGCCAACCCTGGTGTCCAGCACAGGTCCAGCCCGGGGCAGCCACAGCCTCCCTCACCTGCAGCCAGGACTCCAGCTGATTGACAGTGTTAGCAGGATGTGGATGCCGGGAAGGATGGAAGGGCTCGGGCACCTTCTCATCAGCTCATGGGCAGTGGAGAGCTGCCCCGCTAAGTCGCATCTGTGAGAGTGACTGGCAGGCTACGGGGAGCCATCCGTCTTGGCTTCTGGATTTCCACTTATCGCTCAGTGATGCATTTCATCTTGGCAGAGAGCAGGGCTTGTGGCTCCTGCAGAGGTGGGTGCGCTGAGCTGCACTGGGCTTCTGGACTTTTCCACATGTTGTGTGTGGCCAAGCAAGGGCGGCCCGAAGTGCCTGGGGTTGTGCATCCCATGTCCCCAATGTGCAGTTCTCTGCGAACCGGGCCCTTCTTGCCTCCTGTGTCCTGCCTCGTGCGTGCCCTGCTCCCCCAGCCCCACGGGTAGCGCCTTCAGCCTCTCAGGGCCTCCTGCTTCCTTCCGAGGCTGCCCCGCCCTCTGCTGGACATGCCTGCCGGAGGAGACAGCTCTGAGCCCCCAGGGGATCAGCCTGCGTAGACTTTGAGGCTGTACCTGTGAGTAGCCAAGGAGAGATGGGGGGCCACTGATCAGGACCAGAGGAGGCTGCTGAGTGTGGGAGCCTCAGCCTGTAAGTGGGGGCGGCTGTACCCCCACCTCCGGCAGGGGAAAGGAGACCCTGGAGTACCAGTGATGGGGCCCTTCTTCTCTGGAGGTCACGGAGGACGAGCCTGACTCCCTACACCACGGAGACCTGCAAGAGGAGGCGACTGGGCAGTGGCCTCAGGCAGGAGGCACGGTTGCCACAGGGGCACCAGCATGCCGCCCAGGGCTTGTGACAGCCGGGAACGAGTATGTCCCACAACCCAGACAGCCACTGGCACACAGGAGCCAGTGCAGGCCACCTATGTCCTGTTTGGGAGGTCACCTGGGGTGACTACAGAAGGAAGCAGCCCCAGAAGTCTTGCTTAGGGATCCCAGGGTGGGGGGTCCCCTCTGGCGAGAATGAAGGTGAGTTTAGCCAGCCAGGCAACTGCAGGTAGGAGGCTCAGCAGTCAGAGGCTGTGCCTCCAAAGTGCCTGCCAGGGAGAGTCAGGGAGGCCAGGACATCAGCCAGCACAGGGCAGAGGCCAGTGACTGAGAGGCGGGAGGAGCAGGAGGTGCGCCCCCTTCCCTTCCAGGCAGGCAGAGCAGGCAGCAGACCTGGAGCTGGGGAGGGACACGTGCTCAGGACACACCAAGGTCAAAGCCTTGCTGCAGTGTGGGTTTTGCTGTGCGACTCCAGGAGGGAAGGCTCTCTATCTGGTCCCCGCAGAATGGCTGGAAAACCCTGAGACATGCCCCAGTTTTCATCCAGGGTGAGATTGCCCCAATAAAGAGGAGACAAAGGTGATGACGTCGCAGTCCTCTCCAGCTGTGCTTGACCTCTGTGCAGACTGCACACGCAAAAGACGGTGGTGGCCAGGCCTCTAATCCCAGTGACTCAGGAGGCTGAGGCAAGAGGATCACAAGTTCAAAGTAGCCACAGCAATTTAGTGACGCCCTAAGCAACTCAGTGAGACCCTGTCTCTAAATAAAAAGGGCTGGGGATGTGACTCAGAGGTTAAGCACCCCTGGGTTCAGTCCCCAGTACCAGAAAAAAAAAAAAAGATGAAAAAGACGGCACACATAAAACATAAATAAAACCACATGATGCAGAGTAGGACTCAGAAAAGATGAACAGGTTCATGTGATAGACTGGTGGGGAGATTGCTTGAGGTGGGTGCTTGGGAAAACCCCTTTGAGGTGGTGACCTTTGAACTGAGGCCCCGATGGTGGAAAGAGCTAGCTGTGAGAAGGTCTAAACAAAGGGAATTCTGCAAAGGTCCTGAGGCAGGAGCCAGCTTGCAGCAGGTGGCAGCAGGGAAGCAGAAGTGGAGAGACGCTGGAAAAGAGTGTCAAGACTCTTTTCCAGCCAGGAGAGGGGATTTTGTCCTAGGTGTTATGAGAAGCAGACAACAGAGGACTTTGAGTGGGGAGGAACCTGGGATTCTTGCTCTAGGAAGGTCAGCTGGCTGTCATGGGAAGGATGGACGGGGCTGGGGCTAGAGTGTGGCAGGCAATAGAGATGATGGTGGCTTAGGCTGTGGTGGTGGAGGTGGTGGGGGAGGCAGTCGGGGTTGGAATGTACAGCAGTGTAGTGATGGAGCCAACAATTAGGACTTGCTAATGGCTCTAGGTGTGATGTGAGAGGGTGGAGGACCACGGTGACGGTGATGTGAGGGCTGCTGCCTGTGTAGCTGCCTGGCTGTTGGTGCCTTTTCTCGCACAGAGAAATTGGAGAGGAAGCAGAGTAACCCGGAGAGGGGAGTCAGGGCTCCTCCTTTGGCTGAGAAGCATGTCGGGGCCAACCACAACTAGTCTGAAGGGGCAAAGAGGGGGCAGACCAGGAATTACGGTTCTGGTGTCAAATGTCTGAGCTTAGTTGTATGATCTTCGGTAAGTCACTTAACTTCTTTACAATTTTCTCAACTATAAGGTAGAGATAAAAATCACTGTGCCTGCCTGCCATGCTTATTGTGCGGATGCTGAAACTGTACCAGCAGCCCAGCCCCAAGTGAACACACCAGATGGGAGCCTGTTTCTATCTGCCACATTCACAGGTGCTGCTTTGGGCTGGGTGGAGAGCTCTGCTTAGGACGGCTCTGTTTTTATCTGCCACTATTTCTCCTGAATCCCTGGGGACCTGGTGCCAACCTGCAGGAAAGCTGGTTCTTGCAAACATCCCTCACTAACTCTCCTGCCTGGAGTTTCCTTTGTGGGGAAGTTTTTGATAACAAATTGCATTTCCTTAATATACATAGTCTACTCAGGTTTTCTATTTCTTCTGGTGTCAGTTTTGGCAAAATGATTTTTAAAGAAATGTACCTATTCTGTCTATATATAAATAATAAAATTGTTCACAATATTCATCTATAATACACTAAATGTGTGTAGGCTGTGGAGTGATGCCCCTGCTCTCATTTTTACTGGATCAGCCTTATGAATTTTATTAATCTTTCCAAAGAACAAGCTTTTGATTGCACTGATTTTTTTCTATTGATGTATTTTCCCCTTATTTATTTCATTGACTTATGATTTTACATTATTTCCTCTTTATACTTATAATAGGTTTAATCTGATCTCCTTTTCTTAATTTCTTAAGATAGGACATCATATCAATGATTCATTTATTTCTTCTTAGATAATAATTTAAAGCTATTCATTTCATTCTAAATCCTGCTCTAGCTGCCTTCCACAAATTTTGAAATGTTGGAGTTTCACATTCATCCAGTTGAAAAATATTTTACAATTTCCTCTGTGGTTTCTTCATTGACTGTGAATTGGACCAAAAAAAATCATTGTTTTTTTTTCAAATAGGTAATATTTTCCTAATTATCTTGTTATTGATTCCTAACTCAATTCCCTTACTGTTAGAGAAGATACTCTGTATGATTTTGGTCATTTAAAATTTACTGAGACTTGTTTTATGGCCCAGCATGTGGACTCAGAGTAAAATACACCCTGTGCTCTTAGAAAGAACGTGTCTTCTATTGCCCTTGGATACAGTGTTCCATAACTATCAGTTAAGGTGGTTTTTAGTGATGTTCATGTTTTATATATGTGATGACTTTTTAGACTTCCTTGTTCCACCAATGCTGAAGGAGGGGCATTGGAAAATCTCTCATTATGATTGCATTTTCTCCCTTTAATTTTATTGCTTTTTGCTTCATCTAATTGCAGGTGCTATTAGTTGCAAGCACACATATGCTTTTTATATCTTTCAGATGAAGTACCCTTTCATCATCATAAATGTCTGTCTTTATTTCTGATAATGCTTTTTGTTTTGAAATCTATTTTATTCCATGTTAATATGGCCTCATCTGTGTGCTTACTGTTTGCACATTTCATTTCTTCCTGTCTATTTACTTTCAGTCTGTTGGTGGCTTATTATTGCTCTTGAGGACCATATAGTTTGCCCCCACATTCTTCTGGTTTCTATCTTTTATTATGAATGTTTACTTCATTCATGTTTAATGTAATTACTGATATGGTTGACTTTGCCATTTCATTATTTTTCTGTTCTGTTTGTTTCCTCTTTTTGTTGCTGTTGTTGTTGTTTTGTTGTTTTGTTGTTGATTTCTGTTTCTACCTTCCTGATCTTTGATTTTTGGATTATCTAAATATTTTTTAGAATTCCATTTTTTATTTTCCTGTTGACTTCTTTTTAACTCTCTTCCATCTTACTTTTTAAATGCTTGCTATCAGGATTAGAATGCACATCCTTGGCTTTTCACACTCACAGTTAATATTGTACAATTTAGCATAAGATACAGAAATCGTGAAATCGTCTCAGTTTGTGGTTCTGCATCTTTTATGTTATGGTTGTTATATATTGCATGCACATGTTATAAAACCCACAAGTCAGGGTTATAATTGTTTTCTTTAAATAGATCTATGGATTTTTTAAAAAAGAAATTGAGAGGAAAAAGGGAAAAGAAAGTATAGCCTTTTGCAGATACATAGATCTTTAGCATTTCCTATTTTCTGAGGATCCAAGTTTCCACAAGGTATCATTTCCCTTCAGGCAGAAGAACTTCCTTCAGCATTTCTGGGAGTGAAAATCTACTGGCAGCGAATGCTCTCAGCTTTCTCTTTATCTGAAATGTCTTCGTTTTGCCTTTCCTCTTAAAGGACATTTTTACTGGACATATAATTCTTGGTTGACAGGGCTTTTTTCCTTTCATTTCTGTAAAGACGCTCTCTATACCTTTTGGACTCCAAGTTTTCTGATAGGATATCCGACAAGAACTGGATCCTTGCTCCCTCTGTTTAGTGTGTGATTTTTCTCAGATGGTTTCTAAGTTGCATTGCCTCATTTGGCTTTTGGCAGTGTGTGATGTCCCTTGGTCTGGGATTCTTCACTTTATTTCATTTGATGTTTATCAAATATCTTGTATCAGTACATTTTTTTTACTAAATTGGAAAAATTTTGGCCATTATTTCTCCAAATATCATTTCTACCCCATTCTCTCTCTCCTTTTAAGAATCCATTTACAAGTATGTGGGGAACTTTAATATTCAAATAAATTTCTGGGGTTCAGTTTCATTTTTTTCTTAAATCCATGATTTCTTAAATCATTGTTATCATTGCTGTTCTTCATGCTGAATAACTTCTATTAATTTAACTTCAAGTTCACTTACTCTTTTCTTCATTTTCTCTGACTATTATAGGTTCACCAAGTGAATTTTTCATTTTAGAGATTAAGTGTTTTAGTTCTGGAATTTCTATTTAATCGTTTCTGTGTTGTTTCTTATTCTTTGGAGAGATTTCCTGCTTTTTCACTCATTAATTGTAAATCTCTATCTATATCTCTCAAGTTCATTAAATGGTTTGAATATATGCTGTAAACTCTCTGTTCCCGAATGTCTGGTTCATCCTGGAGTTTATCTCAGTTGACTCCAGATAAATTCTGAGATAATTTTCTTGAGAATATTCCATCTCTTGTTTTGTTTTGTTTTTTTTCCTAATGAATTTCTCGGGCAGTTTTTGGATTGCATGCTAGGATGGTGAGGATGATCACCATCTTCCCTCACCTCTGCAGACGGTCCCCAGGATCTGCGGGTCTGTCCCCTTACATGACAGGGGGACTTCCTGTGGTGGTCAAGGACTTTGAGCAGGGGAGGTCGCCCTGGGCTGCCCAGTGCCCACTGCCATCACAGGGAGCAGGCTGGTCGGTGGCGGCTGGAAGGCCAGAGCCATGTGGCCTGGGGCAGTGCCTCTCAGGCTGACAGGGGAGAAGAGACTGTCCCCAGAGCCCCAGGGAGAGCAGCCCTTCCGTTGCTCCCCAGGCTCCAATGATGAAGCTGTGTGCAAGATGAGGAGCGCCTGCTCTAGGTCACCCAGCCGCTGCCCTGTGGCACCCCCGTGGTGGTACTAGGCACCCAGGGGCAATGCCTGCTAGTCCCTTGGGTCCCGCGACAGGGACTTTTCTCTCTTGGGTGCCATTTCTTGTATTTTTTCCAGGCAGCTAATTGGGTGCGTGTGGGGGATGGGGGGGTTGAACTTCAAACTCTATTTCTAGAGTGGGGGTCCCCATCCCAGATCACATCTTTGTCTTTCCTGCTGCCTGGGGTCTGTCCATGTGGTCAGGGACGTGGGTGGGAGAGTGTGGGGACTTCCCACCCGCGTCCTCTGTGCCCAGGTTCTGCTGTCTTCCACAGCTATGACTGGCCCGCTTCAGCTTTCCCTCCACATAGGTTGGAGGCCAGAATGACCCTGGTGGCCTGTGGCCCTGACCCCTGCTCTTTGCCTCAGCCAGAAGCTGACCCCACGCGGAGCCCCTCTGTGCGGCTGCCTGCCCCCTCACAGCCTCAGAGCTGCTTAGCGGGTCACACTCAGGACTTGCCTTTGTGTCCTGTGGGGGCCACTCAGTGGACCCTCCACAGTGACCAGGTGCCACCCTGGATGGAATTCTGGTGTCCTTTGCCTCCTCGCGGTTGCTGGAGGGAGAAAACCACTTTTCTCGAACTGGGTGCCGGCTTCCTTCTGTGACTCCTCGCTGCGTGCCCTGGGGCAGGGGAGTCCACGGAAGCCTTGGTTTCCTCATCTGTGTGATGCCACATCAGATGGCACTGTCTGGGCGGACGAGAAAACGTGCACTTGGACAGTGCTGGGCCCCAGGCTGCTCTCCTCTTTGTTTTCACAAGCACCTCTTTGTTGCTCGTGGAAGGAGAGCTCTAGAGTCAAGTGCTGGCCTACTTCCTAGCCCCACTGCTTCCTCCAGATGGGCAGGGACACCTGGGAAAGTAATCGTTTTTCCTGCTAGGAAAATGAGACTTTGGCAAATGATGTGTTGCAGGGTGCTGAGGGATTGTGTCGGTTGTTCATTTCCCCAATCGATAAGCTGAATGGATTCTGCTCCCTGCTGCTGCCCACTGCACCCCAGAGGGGCCCAGGGTGTTCCCTGGTGATGTGGCCAGGCTTTGGGGCTTGTACAATCGGGTCCGCTTATTCTGCTGTCCCAGGTCTGGGCAGGACTGGTCTCTTCTGCAGATGCTCCCTTACTGGAGTCCACTGTGCTGGGTGCCGGGGAAGGCATGGGAACAAGCAGGACAGATGTGGCCCTGTCCCTATGGAGTGACGCACAGTCAGAGAGCTGGGCCTGAGCCCACTCCTCACTACCCAAGTGCAAAACCATGCATGTGACAAGGAATGAGGGAGGTCATGTGTGCATGTAAGACAGGGGCCTGGTTTGCCCGGGATGCTGGGGTGAGGCCCTGGGAAGTGACACTTGCTGAGGTCTGAAGGTGAGTGGAATTCACCTGGCCAGGTGGCAGGGCAGGGCTGAAGGAGGCTGTGCGAGGCTGTGGTGGGAGGGGCATGGCAGGTTCCAGGGCTGAAGGCAGGTCACAGGAGTGGGGGCTTGAGCACTGTGGGGAGGACGGGGGAGTTGGGGGGGTGCAGTTTGCCACATTGAGCAGGTGAAAATGCCGGATGCCCAATGAATTGGAATTTCAGGTAGAAGCCAAAGGCGTTTCAGTATAAGCATCTTCCCGGTGCATATGGTACGGACTTAGAAAGTCACACTGGCAAATTCCTGTTGTGTATCTGAAATTCAGATTTCCCTGGGCATCTCGGTACGTATCTGGTAAAACAGGTGCCGGGCCTGTGGGCCAGGATCAGCAGCTGGCTGACGCTCCAGGAGCCAAGGGAGGCTGAAGGTATGAGTGGGGACAGCAGGACCAGGTTGCAGTGCTCTGAGGTCCACTGCCAGCCGTGGGGAGTGGGGAGACGAAGGGGAGGCTGTGGGCAGGAGGAGGCCGCAGAGATCCCAGGCTGCTGACCTGGGGAGGCCCCAGGTCCACTGAGCAGGGCCGCAGCGGGGAAGAGACCAGCAGACCTGCTGTCCTCCAGCCGAGGTTAGAAAGAAAGCTGCTCTCTGCTGTGGCCACTGTGCCCTGGGCATCTGGTGAAGAAGCAGCCAGGCCGGGGCCCTGGCCTCAGGTCCTTAAGAGCCCTGTCCTGCTCACGCCACGCCCCACCTGGGCCAGACGAGGACTTCTTATGTCTATTTGTTTTTGTGATTCAAAGGTGAGTCATGCGCCCCAGGCAGAGTGTGCCCAGGCCTTTGTCCTGGCTGGGAGGGGTGTGGGCTGGTTTTCCTGAGGGCACAGGGTTCAAGGGCAGCCTCCTGGCAGCAGGTCAGTTCATTCACCTGCAAGTGACCTCCAGGCTCTGGAGCCCAGCAATTTGTGTTTGAACTCTGGCTCGGGGCGGCTCGTTCACTTCCGGAGATGTTTTGGGGGTGGGGTGGGTCCTGGGCTAGGTGCTGTTTCAGGGTGAGCTGCGGAGGTTTGCAGAGTCTGCGGAGGCTGCAGGCGCCCTCAGCGTCTCGCCCCCTGGGGCCACGCGGCTGGGTGTCGATACACCGCTCCTGGGAACGGCCAGGCAGCAGCAGTCCAGACCTCCAGCCCGCAGTTTTGGGGGCAGCTCTGCGGGCCTGACCTGAAGGCATCGGGGAGGCTGAGCCAGTGGGCGTGGCTGCGAGCCAGGGAGGCCTCATTTATGGGCTCTGAAACTGGAGTCCAAACAATGTTCTGTGCTTTTCAAACGTCACATGGCTCTAGATCTTTCCTCCAAGCCATTCAGAAAGGTAAACACCAGTGATAGCCCATGGCCACACAAAGACAGTTAGGTGGCAGGTGGCGTGTGGTCCTAGGCTGTGGCTCGCAGACCCATTTGGGCCAGGTTTCCCTCTGGCTCAGATGGAAACTTGGTGCTGCCCTGCCTCTCCTGGCCGGGCTGACCCGACTCCCCCAGCTCCCGGTCACTTGGGCCCCTTCCTTCTCCTGGCTGACTCCCACGGGGCAGGGATGTCCAGCCCAGCTGCTGCCTGCTGTCCCTCCCAGCATTCACCTCCACCTGGGACTTAGGACTTAGGAACAGGCTCTGCTTGCTGGTCCCTGGATCTTCCCTGCTGAGCACTTCGGGAATGCAGGACCCCTGGCCCTCCACCCTGTCCCCTAGGCCCTGCTGAGCAGGGCCAGGTGCACGGCGGGCCTTTGACAAGCCTGTGCGACAGCAGGGGTTCTCCAAGCTGCTTCAAGGCGTGGCCACCAGAGCACGATTTGGACAGACGCAGGAAACTGAGGCACAGGAGCAGAAGAGGGATGGATGGCAGTGCCCGGGGCAGGAGGCACATTGACTCTGCCCTGGAGGGGTGACCTGCAGGCAGGGTCCCTGTGATCCGAACCCCTGGCGGCTGCAGGGGTCCTGGCCCCTCTGCTGCCCCTAAGCAGCCCTGTCATTCGCTCCGCGGGCAGCCCCACCTTTCACACCCACAGGCAGGTGTGCAGAGGCCTGGCTGCTCCCGAGGGTGGGGAGCCGGAGTCGGCCTCTCCCCGGGGCTGGAGCTAACTGGCGCTGACCAGGGCTGGCCTCAGGCGGCTTTCATGCCCACAGGCCTCTGGGATTGAGGCCGCTCTGTCACTGGAGGCTCACCTCCCGTAGCAAGCAGAACATACTACGTGGCTTCCCAGGGCAGATGGGACAATCCACTTGTCCCTGCAGCCCTCGAGGCCAAGGGACCGTCCCTGCTAGCCTGTCCCTGCCACTTCACATCCTCCACCCCCCCGGTCATCCTTCTCCCCATCCCTGGCGCTCCTCTCCCACCCCAGGCTCTGCGTCTGCTGTTCTCTGCCTGGAACGCTCTCCCTTCCCAGTGTGTGGCTCAGCTGTCGCTGTGACACAGGGGCCTTCTGGGAACATCTGCTTGAAAGAATCCTCCCCACAGCCACCCTAGTGGCTCCGAGTCAGGGCAGAGCCCCTCCCCTCGCTGACCACCCACACTGGGCAGGAGCCCCCCAGCCTCCTGGGAAAACGCCAGCTCACAGCCCACCTGGAGCTCCTCAGGGCTGGCCAAGGTCGCCCTTGAGCCTGCTGCTTCCGCCCAAAGCCTGGGTCCCTGGGAGGGCCAGACCCGCATCTCCACCTTGGCCTTCTTCTACTTCCTGCGTGTGGGGACAGGAACCTCCACAGTCACCTCCAGGGCTGGCGAGAGAAGCAGTTGGATCAATTAAAAGAAGCCCCCAGAGAGGCTGGGGGACATGGGGAGCAGCGGGCACTCACCCATCCAGGGGCTGGACGTAGCTGGCTTCACCTCGTGACGCCTCTCTCCTGCCCCACATTCATCCTCCCCGCTCCAGGTGCCAGCCTGTGGGGATGTCACCCCCCTCACCCCCTTTCCTTTCTTTTTCCCAAAGGGACCTTGGTGCAAGGCAGATGAACAGCTGGCTACAAATACCCGCAGAATGAAATGCAGTGCGCCTGACATGCGCAATGCGGGTGCCCGCTAGGGCTAGGCAGGCGGCAGGGATTGCTCAGAAAGGGAACTGACTTGCCCCATGTCACACAGGGGCCACCCAGTGTGCTTGACTCCAGGGTGCTTGTCTACCCAGCCTGCTTGACTCCAGGCCTGGACTCCTTCCTCCTTCCTGGACACCATCTTTGGGGACACACAGCTGGCCTATAGGGAGGGAGCCCGAGACATGCACCCAGGTGGGGCTGGGACAGTGAGCCCTGGTGGGGAAGGATCAACAGAGAACAGAGCGGCTCCTCAGGGGGTCCCCAAGGGAGGCGCAGTTTTGCAGAGCTCTGGGCCCAGCCAACTCCCTCCTATGTGGGAGACAGCCGCCTTTCCCAGCACCCTGGCTGCTTCCCTATCAGGGGACAGTTGGCCACGGGCACAGTGGAAGGGGAGAGGCAGGCCCACTGAGGGGCTCCAAGCCCCAGAATCCCTATCTGTAGGGTGGGTGGCACCAGGCAGGACCCCCTAGCTTGGGGGGAGCGCCCTGTGTGGAGGTTTTAGGGTACAGAGAGGGGACTCCCGAGCGTGAGTTGCAACAAGGACCAAGTGCAGGCGAGGCCTGGGTTGTAAAGCTGGGTCCGTGGTCAGTGGAGGAAGAAGACGTGTCAAAGGAAAAGCAGAGAGGCCAGGCTGGGGCACCGGGGCTGGAGCAGGGTCCTGGGCTGCAGAGTCCTGATGGTCTAGCTACGTGCTGGTTCTGGTCTGCGGGACTTGGGGGCCGAGGCTCCAAGCCCAGCTGGTCTGCATGGCTTCAAGCAGCCCCTGTGCATACCTCCGCCTGGGGCGGGACGGAGGGGCAATGCTCTCAGGCTCACAGCCGGCAGACGGTGGGCTGTGCCAGGGGAGCCATGTGGCCCTGAGGCAGCCTGGCTGAGGTGGAGGAATCACGCCCGACTCCTCTCCAGAGGCAGCCTCTTCCGTTCCTTCCTGGAGGCCCTGGGCCTCTGGGGCCGGGCACCACTACGCAGGAGCGAAGAAAATAGCAGACCCGGGTTTCACTCTTCTCCCAAAGGTCCCAGTGAGCCGCGGCTCCTGCCCGCTCCTCCAGTGGTCGCCCAGGCAGTGGCGTGCCCCTCCTGTGTCCAGGTGCCTATGGAAGGGCAGGTGCGTCAGGGAGTCATAGTTTCTCCTTCCTGCCCACGAACTTGGTGGAGCACCTCTGGGCTGCCACGCATCCTTCCCAGACCTCACAGCCGACACGGGTGCTTGTCACCTGGTGGTCTCTGGGCCCTCACCACACTGGCTCAGTGCGGAAGTTCTCAGAGGCATCCCCCTCTGGAGGTGCGTGTGCAGTTTTTGGCCGCAGGCCCAGTGTTGGGATGGCCAAATTCCCACAGTCTACTGCCTCTGCGCCCGACGGACTCAGGGCTCCTCGTCCTGACATGCCCAGCCCGGCCACCCTGCCTTTGGGACTCCTGTCAATTCCTGAGTTCATTTGCATATTTCTGATTTTTAATGAACTTATGCTTCGCTTTGTACCCTCACCGACCTTTGGGGTTTCCTTGTCTGAGCATTTTCTAGTTCACATCCTCTGCCCACCTTCCCGTGGGTCTCTCTCTCTGCATCTTTGCCTCAGTTCTTCCCATACGGCGTGGCTGGGTTTCCATGTGGTGAGTATCCATCCCCAGGGCCCTTTGTTAGACAGAGACGCCCAGTTCTGCTGTGATCATCACCATCAGGCTCTTGAAATTTCATTCCGACCCCTGGGTCACAAAGTGGCCACCCTGCGTGTTCCTGTGTGCTGTTGGCTTGCCTTCTGACCTCAGCTCACCTGGGGTGCATCTCCCCAGCAGGTGGGCAGGTGCCGGCTCTCGTTCCCCTGACATCAGTATGAAAGGCCCTGATGTCCCCTGGGCTTTCTGGCACCTTGTGGCTACATGTTCGGTGGAAGGTGTCCAGGAGGTGGGTCTCTCTGCTGCCCTCTGGCTTGTGGCTCTGCTCCGCACTGGTCTGCACCAATCCGATTCCCGTGCCTTGTGGTGGGTCTGGTGTCTCCAGGGCTGGGGCCGGGGGAGGCCCGGGCACTTAGGGCTCCCTATTCAGGGAGGTTCAGACCCCAGGGAGGGCTGCTTCCCACTCCTCATTTGCAAAGCGGTCCCGCTCTCCCTGGGCCCCTGTGTTTCCTTATGACTGAATGTCACCTTGATTAAAGTTGCACTGTGTCCCCACAGTCCTTGCAGAAGAGCTGACATTTCTGCACCGTGATGACCCACCACATAGAGCCCGACTCATCTGTTGGCTCAGCTCAGCCTCTACTCAGATTAAAACGCTTCCTGCCTAGTGTTCTTGCTGCTCCTGGTGAACTGAGCTGCTGTATTCCAGTGTCCATTGCTCCTGGAGAGATCTTTCTTAGATATCTTTCCTTTTCTTTTCAAAATTATTTCTAATTGACAAATAGTAATGTATCTTTGTATGGGATACAATGTAATGTTTTGCTCTATGTACACATTGTAGCAAGATTTAATTGAGCTAATCCACATATCCATCACCCCATCAACTTATATATATATATATATATATGTATATATGTATATATATATATTTTTTTGTGTGTGTGTGATGAGAACATTAAAAATCTGTCCTTTAAGCCATTTTGAAATACACACTCTTTCTTGTGGTCACCATGAAGTGCAGCAGGGAACTAGAACTGACTCCTCTGGTCTAATGGAAACGTGGACCCTGTGACCAGTACCTCTCCCCGCCCATCCTCCCCGCCGCAGCCTCTGGAAAGCACCCTTCTACTCGTTCCATGAGATGGACTTTCACCTATTAGCGAGTCCCGCGGTGCTTGTCTTCCTGAGCGACTTCACCTGGCAGAGGGTCTCCCGGTTCCACCCATGTGGACAGGATGTCCGTTCTGAGAGCGGAACGCACCCCCTGGGGTTCTTAGGCCACTGTTCCTTTGTCCATCCATCCACTGATGACCACAGAGGTTGCTTCCACGTCTTGGCCATCATAAAGGTGCGGAGACGGCCAGAGAGGGCAGACAGCCCTTGGAAACCACGCGATTCCTTTGCGTGATGTCTCAAGGGGGCTTCTGGGGCCTGTGTGGCTTTTATTTTTTGAGGAACCTCCATCCTACTTTCCAGAACGACCGTACTAATTCCCTCCTACGAGCAGCGGTCAGGGGCTTCCCCCGCTCGTCTCCAGCACCCGCCACCATTCGCAGTTTGGATAAGAGCCATCCTAGCAGTGTGAAGCCGCTCTCCTTGTGGTTTTCATGTACATTTCCTGGTGATCAGAAGCGTTGACCGTTTTTTCATACATTTGTTGCCTATTCCTGTCTTTTCTTTCGAGAAACATCTCTCCAGGTCCCTTCCCATATTTTAACCAGGTCGTTTGTTTTCTTGGTATTGAGTTGCTCGTGGTCTTTCTATATTTTGGATGGTAACTCCTTATTGGATGCATGGTTTGCAGTCCCTCTCTGTGGACTGTCTGACCCTGGTGATCGCTCCCCTGCCGGGCAGGACCCTTTTAGATGCTGAAATCCCGTTTGTCTGTCTTTGCTTTTGTTGCCTGTGCTTTGGGGTCCAATCCGGGCAATCATCGCCCAGACCAACATCATGGAGCTTTCCCCCTGCATTTTCTTCTAGGATCTTTATAGTTTCAGGTCTTGCATGTAGCAGCCTTTTCCATTCTGAGTTGAGTTTGCACACGGTGCAAGGTAAGGATCCAATTGCACTGAAAGACATCACTCCTAAACTGTTTCCCAGCAAGTTACAGGTGGGATGGGAAGGGCCTTGAGTTCTGCCAGTGATCTGGTCCTAGCATTTCTGGTGACTTCTGTCATCAGTTCTGGACAATGGCAGGCACTGTGCTGGACCCTTGACAGGGGGCTTCCCCACCCTGAGTCAAATGCAGGGGGGAATGTACTTAGGGAACTGAGCACACCAGCAGAGGCAGCTCCAGATGCAGGGAAGGGGACTCACCCCTTCAGTGCACTCAGACTGGAGTGGTCTTCAGAAACCCCTAGCTGTAATTGTGTTTAGGGAATGCAGTGGGGTGCCAGCTTAGACCAAGGCCACTTGGGTTTAGGGGTTCCAGGAGTTATCCCCATCGTGACCACAGAAATGCCAGACTTGTGTTCACACCCCCACTAGGGCTCCGTTCCACATGTAGGGCCACGGTTCCCGAGAGCCCCTGTGTGCGGGGTAAGGCAGGAGCACCATTTCATCCCAACATCCTGTCCAAGACTTGGGGCCTCCATTTGGTTTCCCCAGGTGAAGGTTGTGGCTGAGGCTTCCACCTGTGCAGGTAACATGTCCCCAGACAGACCGCCAGTGCCTAGGTGGGAATCAGGTCTCACTCACCACTGGGGGATGGACACTGTGCCCGCAGGACTCTCCTCTGTGTGGCCCACACCGGGTCCTCTGCCTTCCTCAGCACCTTCAGGCAGCACGGGCAGATCCGAGGTGCTCCAGGCTGCCTGGTTGGGAGATGGGTGAACGGCTAAGGGCAGGAGCAGAGAAAGTGGAGGGTCCCTGCCTGGCAGGTGGGAGGACCTCCACCAGCGCCTGCTGCTTGCCCACGTGAGCCTCTGTCTCCTGGGTGTCACCTGCGAGGGGCACTCTGTCTCCTGTTTCCCTGGGCCACAGTGACACGCAGTTGAGATGGTGCAGGTGGGTGGCTGTGACAGGGCCAAGTGCTACCATACACGGGTGGCGTTCTTGGGTGTGGGGTCCTTCCTCGCAGCCGTGTATTGCCTTTCGCCTGGCGGTACCTGCAGGGCTTACCTGCAGACCCATCGCCCGTGAGTGGGAGACAGGGCCCCTCAGTCCACCTCCCCAGCGCTGTTGCAACCGCTGTGAATACAAAGAACCCAGATGGAGACCGTGCTCACGCAGGGAGCTCAAGCTCAGGAAGGAAAAGCCAGAGAAAGGCAGTCCATGGTCCGCCATGGGAAAAAGGAAAGCCATCTCAACTGCGCGCATCCACAGGGAGAGCAGTGTGGGAGCACCAGCCAGCGTCGCAGCCTGGCTCATCTGGGAAGGACGCTTCTACCCCATCTCCCCAGGAGACCTCCTCGGGCAGGGTCATGCGCCCAATTCTGTCCACCCTGGCCACCTCCTCCAAAATCTCAGCTGCTGGCAGGATGGCAAAAACATCTCCAGGTCAGTGCCACCCGTAAGTAGCAGGTCGCAGTGGCTGACAGCCTGGGGGGCTGTGGTGCTCAGACCCCAGGGGACTGGAGCTGGGCAGATGTGGCAAGCGTGCTGTCACCCTCAGTCCTCTCTGACAGCCACGCTCCCTCTTACCCAAAATGCACTTTCCCACAAGGTAGCAGATGTGGCGGCCACTGATCAGTAGCCCCAAGGAAGGAGGGAGCCACATTCCCTAGTGACTGGACTTTAGTCCCCGGGAGGACTCCGATTGGTCCTGCTCAGTTCACAGACCCACATGTGGACCCTGTTGTCGGGGAGATGGGATTCTGATGGTCAGACTTGGAGTCTCACTTTAAGGACTGTCCTGGGTTGGGTTGCTCACAGGTGGGTCCTAGGAAAGGATGTAAGTATAAGTAATTTGGGGGGAGCTGGTCCCCAAAGGCACTGATGGGACTGAGAGAGTGATTTGGGGAGGACAGGTGTTGGGACAGCCAGTTCCTCTGGTAGCTGGAGCTTCTGTGGGGATCCCTGGGAGATGGTGTGACCCCTCCAAGGAGCAGGGGAGCTGGGCTGCCACTCAGCCCTGATTTGTCACTGAGCAGGGCTGCTCCACGAGGGCAGAGAGGACCCTGGTGGGCAGGGGAAGCCCCCTCTCTGGGGCAACTGGAAATCAGGCAGGGGGTCCTGAAATTGTCACCAAGGGGCTGAGGGTGAGTCCCTAAGAGCCTTTGCTACATGACACCCACTCTGAAATCCTCCCTAGAGGTTGGGGAATCTGCACAGGAGCCAGTGGTCTGCCAGTGAAGTCCCTGTCTCCTGGCAGGACGGAGCTTCAGAAGTCCTGGACACGCCGCTGGATGGGCACTGAGACCGGCCTCTCCTCTCCCCTCTCCCCTCCTCCATGCCTCTGCGGGTGGACCCGGCACTGCCTCTCAGCGGCACCCCTTGCATCTGAACCCATGTTTCAGGATTTGCTTTGGGGACCCCAACCAAGACAGAGAGGTCCCCAAATGCCCTCAGGGCTCAGGAAAGTCCCCTCGGCTAGGTTTTCAGATCCTGCTGTGAAGAACTGGGAGTCGTTCACTGGAGCAAGAAGACAGGAGCCAGTTCTTGAAGCTGGATAAGGGGCAGGAAGCCTGTTGTTTGATGGCCCTGGGAGGAAAGGTCTGTCATGAACCGGGTCTGTGTTCAGATGAGAAAACAGAGAAGGTGTGACCTTGCTCAGATCACACAGCCAGCCACCAAGTACCCAGAAGACACAGAACCCAAACCCAGGTGCAACACCCACTCCACACGGTACTGCAGCCTGGAACCCCAAAAACCCATGACTGGATGACCTCAATGAGCAACAGGAAAATCAAAGTGGAGCAGATCTGAACAGAGACTGGTACTTTCCAAATCCTGATGAGCGTAAGTTTGGATCCATAGGATTTAGCCAGGTGCCACACAATCCACGGGACACATGCTCAAGCGGCACCGCTCTCAGGCCCGCTCTGCCCTTCCTGCGAGTGTTCCGTTCTTCTTGAACAAACCCTACTCCTTTCGATCTTGCGTTGTTGTCCATGGTGTTGTCTGTGAATTTCTTTCTTTGTGGATTTTGAAGACAAGAACCTGGAGAGGAGCTGGCAGGGAGCTGCGGGAGTCTCCTGCGCACTGGGGGGCCTGCCCTCAGCAGCCCCGGCAGGTTTCTCAGCCGGTGCAGACCCCACCCGCCAGCAGAAGTGGAGAAACTCTGGTGTCACCAGCTCAAATGACAATGCGGCTCCTTGTTCAGAAGTGGCCCAGGAAAGCCTCTGCAGAGCACGGGGCCAAGGGCAGGACCCTGCGGAGCACGGGGCCTTGGGCAGGACCCTGCGGAGCACGGGGCCTTGGGCAGGACCCTGCGGAGCACGGGGCCTTGGGCAGGACCCTGCAGAGCACGGGGCCTTGGGCTGCGCCCTGGGAACCTGGTGCTGCCACACGTGTCCGGGCACCGCGGTGGTCTCTGCCGTGGACTCCGGCACCTCTTCTTTGGTGACTTGTATGATCGGTTTTGTGAAGACCCGCCGGTGTCTTCCTCACTGATTTCTTTTCTGCATTCTGAGTGAGTGCCGTGACAGCAGTTTTTGTCATTGTCTTTAAAATATAGCTTCAAAAATGACGAGGAAAAGGAACAGCCAGTGGGAAATTGTGACAACAGGGTTTTAGAACTTTTCAAATCAGAAGAAGTAGCAGAGCAGTGTGGGATAGAATGAGGTGTCCCCAGGCCCCTGCTTCGGCCCGAGCCCAGAGAGGGGGAGCTCAGCGAGAGAGGGAGGCCTGGGTTCAGGTCTCCCTCACCGGTTCCGGCTGCCGCCTGCAGCAGGTTCCTCCTCTCTCTCAGGTGGAAACCAGAATCAGCCTCCTCAGGTGGTGCCGAGAGGATGCAGGGGCTCAGCCGGGCTCTGGCGTGTCTTTTCCTTGCCTCTGGGCAAGATTCCAGGAGGGGACGGAGGGGACAGAGTGGGCACCCATTTGGGAGGCTGTGCCTGTGTTTCTGCCCGCTGGCTGGGCACATAAGCCAAGGTGTGCAGCTTCTCTGGGCTCATTTCCTGGGGAGTGGCGGGGTGGTTTTGATGAGGACCTGGAGGCAGTGGAGATGTCTGCTGGCTGTGGCTCCTGGAGAGATGAGCATGTAAGAACGTCCCCCTCCTGGGCCTGTGACCTGCGCCCTAGCCTCAGAAGGAGCTGCACCTGCCTGTCCTCTTGGACTTGGTCAGTGTGGACCCAGGGTGGAGAGCATTGTGCCTGTGCCCCCCTCCCAGCCCCCACCCACACGGGGCCTTCACGCTGCCCCTGGTGGAGGATTCCTGGAGCCCCAGTGCCCCAGGGAGTGGGACTCGAGCCTGTGCCAGCACACAGCGTCTGGGGCGGAGTGCCAGGACGCCCAGGGCCCCGCCTCCCAGCTGGACGCCAGCTGGCTGCACCCTCGGGGAAGGCCGGGCGCCCTGGACTCGGACCCCAGGCCCCACATGCACCTTCTTTGTGCCTCCCCTGGGAGCCGGCCGGTGGCAGGGTGGCTGGGGTGGGTGTGCCGAGAGCAAGATGACAGCAGTCAGAGCTGGGGGCCTCTGCCCCCCAGGAAGAGTGGCAGACCCGCGTACCAGCTGCGAAACACGAGTGGCAGGATTCCAGAGACGCCGCGCGCTCGAGGACGCCGCGTTTCTGTCTGTCCCAAAGCCGCACCAGGCACCGTGAAGACACAGGTAGAACTCGCACGATAATCTAGATGTTTTCTTCTGACTTTGAATTACAAATAAAAGGCACGGTGACAAGTCCAGAGAGAGGGAGCGGAGACGGAAGGAGGAGGGAGCTTTGCAGCCCAGGACCTCTTATCGACCCCTGTGTTTGTTTTCTGCGGAGCTGGGGCTGGAACCCAGGGCCTCCTGCCTGCCAGGCCACCGCTGTCCCCTGAGCCGCACCCCAGTCCAGTTTAGTGCTTCGAATGGAGGCCTTTCCCTTCTTTCTGAACCAGGGACCCAGCGTTTTTGTTTTGCACCAACCCGGACAGATCACGTAGCAGGAGTCCCCCTGTCTGTCTGTGGCCGGGCGATGGGCCTGTCTGCTGTTGGGACCTAGGATCAGCCAAGGGAGCTGCTGTCCCATGAGCTCTGTGCTTTGTGTGAAGCCCAGATTCTCCCCAGAACCGTGGGAGGGGGTGCCGCTGCACCCCAACTTAGGGATGAAGGCCCTGGAGTCTGGTCTCCAAGGCCCACGGTTTCCCACTACCCAGTGGAACCATTTGCCACGGGCAAGGAGTCTACGGTGGGTCCTTTGCTTTGCAAGATCTGTTTCCTCTCAAACTTTGACTCACGTCTCTGCAATCCCCTCCCCAGCCACCTCCTTCCTGTCTCCACAAAGCGCCACATCCCGGTTCAGAGGGAGGCAGGATGGGGAGGAGAAACTGAGAAAAGGCAGCAGGTTCTTATTTTATTCCTCCCTCCAGGTCTCGTTGGGTCTTGTTCACGCCTGGTTTGAGTCACGTCTAGGCCGTGGGATTGGGGGCTGGAGCCCCGTCCCCCACCCCAGGTCTGGAGCCCCAGTCCAAGAGTTGATTATGTCTTTGCCTCTGCTGTGAGCTCCTGCCTGGGAGCGCCTGCACCTCTTAGGACAAGTGGCAATGTGACATTGGAAGCAGCCAGCGTTCCTGAGCCAATTCTCACGTCTTAAAGCTTCGAAGCATAATTCATTTCTTCCTCTTGCACTTGAGTGACGGCAGGGCTGGCTTCCCGCTTGCCGTGTGACTCCCGGGCTGCAGATGGGGCAGGAGTCTAAGCGCCCGCTTGTCTCCCCGTCTCCCGGGTGCCCAGACCCCCCACTGTATCGAGCCTCGCGGGCCAGGGCGCCGAGAAGATGGATAATTTGTTTTGTGAACCGAGAGACAGCTGCAAACCTCCGGCCTGTAACTGTGAGGACGATATCCCCGGGCGGAGCCGTGGCTGCAGGCAGGGGGGACGCGGGGCTGAGCTTGCACGTGGCAGATCGTGACGCGGAGGCTGGTGGCAGAGGGGCGCCTGAGCTGCTGTGTTGCCGAGGACAGGGTGCCCCTTGGGTTCACCCACATTTAAATCGAGGTGCAGACCACCTGGATCGCACCTGCCCTGGCCAGCGAGCCTCTCCACGGGTGTCCACATAGGCTCGGGCCTTTCTGCACCTCAGTCCTCGCCCCTCCCAGGCTGACCTTCCTGCCGGGTGGCCCCTGCTCGCCCGATGGTCCTGTAGGTTAGTTTTCTGGTTCTTGAACTTCCTGTGGGTGGAGCTGTGCAGCCTGGCCCTGGCTGCCGCCTCCTCCTGGGTCTGGGACCTGGGCTCACCACGTGGAGGCTCGCGTGGCCACGACGACTCTCCTGGGAGGGCACTGGAGCAGCTTCCTGCCCGTGGCCTTGGTGAATTTTGTCACTGTCAGTACTTCCTGGTAAGAGAACCCGCTCCTCTCCCTGCACCCCTGCCGGCCCAGGGCCTCCCTCACTCACACCGCTCCTGCACAGGGGTCCTTACCAGCACCTTACCCTCACTCCTCGGGGGTCCTGACTGAATGGTGAGCCCCCCGAGCCCCTCAGGCAGTGGTCATCATGTCCACGCTGCTGCCTTCGGATTTTGCGCCCTGGAAAATCCCGGCCCAGTTCCTGCAGGTGGCCTCCCTTCTGAGTTCGGTGCTAGACCCAAATAAACAGCTCCGTGTCCGCCAGCCGCCTGCCTCCTCCCGTCTGCCCTCCTCCCATCTGCCCTCCTCCCATCTGCCCTCCTCCCATCTGCCCTCCTCCCATCTGCCCTCCTCCCGTCTGCCCTCCTCCCATCTGAACATGACTTTGACTCCCTGCTGTTAACATTCAGGTCAGTTCACAGAACCAGCCTGGGAAACACAAAGGCCAAGGTGATTTCAAAGCCAGACTCGGCCTCCTCTGCCCACTGGAGGCCTGGAGCAAGTGCTTTTGAGGGGACTCCACTTGGCCAACGCATGTGGGCCCACGTGGCACCTGCCTGGGGAACAGCTCACACCTGCAGGGAGGCCGGCACCAGGAAGCACCAGTCCTCCTGGGCGTGTCTCTGATGGCGCAGAGTGCCAGGAGGATGGGGACAACGGTGGGGGGAGGGGCGGGTGTCAGGGAAGTGCCCGCAACTGAGCCGTCCTTCCTCTCCAGGAGGCAGCCCTGCGGGAACTCCAGGGGTGAGAAGGTGAGTGTCCTTGCTGGAGGGCTGGCATTGGACCTGAGCTAGACCCTTAGACCATCCCACCCCAGGACATCCAGTCCTCCACGGCAGCTGGACTGCCGGATGCTCCAGCGGGGAGCAGGGAGTCTCCGCTGAGTCTGTGGCCAGCCTGGGTCCCCTCAGGGCACAGCGCCCAGCTCCAGTGCCTGCTCCCCTGGCAGAGAGGGAGGGTGCGCCTCCTGCAGGGTCTGGCCCCTCCAGCCACTGTGAACATCGCAGTCTGGGGAGCTTCCCAGGAAAGGGTTAATTAGGGCCAAGGGCAGGGGACATGGGAACACTTGCAGGCACGAGGGCCAGTTCAACCACGACAGGCCGTCAAGGGACCCTGGGAACATCCTGCCGGTGTGTCATTATCCAGACCTCACACACAAGACCTCTCGCCTGGAACACCCACTGCGGAGACTCAGCCTCACGGGACGTGGACGCGGCCCAGCCCCAGCTCCTTGGCCTCGGTTTCCTCACCTGCGACTGGAGGGTGCAGCCGACGAGGCCATCTCCCTCCTCGCCCCAAGCTGTGTTCGGATTCTCCCCTCCAAGTGCCCGAGCTTTGGCCACAGCTCTAGCCTAATGGTCAGGGTGGCCCCAAGGTCCAGATGTGGCCATGGAGACATGAGGAGGAGCCATTCTGAGGAAAGTTCTTATTTCTAAAAAGAGAAGCACCAGGTGGTCTTTCTTCTTCATTACACGTAGTCATGTCTGGATGTGATCTTGGGGCTACAGCAGCCATCCTGGAACCATGAGGGAGCCTCCAGGACCGGGCCCTTGTGCAGAGGTGGGTAGAGTGGCAGGCAGTCTTTCAAGAACACGGTCCCTGGTGACCAAGCCACAGTGGGCCGACCTTGGAGCCTCCCCCCTGGCTTCTCGTTAGGCAAGGACATCGGGGTCCTCTCTGTGAGGACAGGAGCCACCTGAGTTAGGCTCCCTGTGGCTGGTGACCCAGATCATCCTACTGGTGGGAGAGGAGAGGGTGAGGAGGCAGGAGAGGCCGCTGCTCAGGCCAGCCTGGGCCCCAGGCCTCAGTCCTGAGACTGAGGGAACTGAGAGCTCAGGGAACTGACACCAACCCCCACCCCACGATTCCCCAGGGTCCTGTGAGTCCTGCTCGGGCCTCCCTGCCTGGCGACTGTCCTGAGCCCCGCCTTCTTCCACCTGAGCCCCAGTGGCTTCTTTGGTTGTTTTCACAACCAGTGTTCCTCCTGGGGTTTCCGCTCATTGCGGGGGTCCCAGGTGAGGCAGTCGCGGACCTGCGGGGGGCTTCTGGTGTTTTCTCCCTCTGCTCGGGCTCCTTTCCAGAGGCAAGCTCTTACCTGACCAGGAAGGAGACAGAGGGAACAATGGAAGCACCCTGGGGACAGTGCCACACCTGCCCTCAGGGCACTCCAGAACTTTTCCAGGGCCACCTCAAGGACAGGCTGACGCCCCCAGATCCTGGCCACCGCTGTGCTTGCCCAGGACCTCCACTCTGCCCAGCTCTTACACAGGAGCCCCAGGGCCACTCCCTGGGCAGTAGCAGCAGGAGGCTGGGATGGCCTCCGTTGTCACTTCCCTGAAGCTGGAGGTTCACAGCCTTTAACACACGTCACAGGGTCTCTGGGTTCGGGCTCCCGCCCAGCATGCCTCCTGGGGACATCTGGATGGCCCTGAGAATTTGTGTTTGTAGCGGATTCCCAGGTGCTGCCGCAGGTCCAAACACTGAGGCCGAAACAAAGCTGCAGTTTCCAGAGACCCACGGCTGGGGGTGGCTGTCACCCCGGTGCTGGTAGGCCTGGTGGGGACAGGTGTGGCCAGATGGCTGCTCCTGCTTTCCGTTCTTGCAGCAGAGACTGAGGGAGGGCCCAGGTAACTGCTCAGGGTCATGGTCACCGTCACCCAGGAGCAAGTGGGACCAGAGTGCAGGGACCTGGGGGCAGGTTTGCAGGGTCCCAGCAGCACAGGCCTGGGTGGGATCTCCGCCCATGTCCCTCCAGGGCCTCGAGCAAGCTCTCTGAGTTCCTCACATCCAGTGGTCAGCAGGGGCAGGGTGCAGCCGAGCAGGGGAGGACCAGCAGCTTCCAACCGTCTGCAGCCAGCAGGACGGCGACAGATGCCACGGTTAACTGAATTTTCCAAGTAGCCAGCAAAGAGGACCTCGAACGCTCCTAGACCAACAGCCAAAAGGCAAATGTTTGGGGTGATGGACAGTTTACTTACCCTGATCTGACCATTGCACAGCCTAGCCATGCTTTGAAACGCCAGCTGTACCCCACGAACATCTGCATTGTCATGTGTCAATTAAAATATATTTTAAAAATTCCCCACATCCCATTCTCCTTCCTCTGAGAAGACGCAGCAGTATGGGTCAGTGGTTGGCAGGAAGCAGGGGGGCAAAGTGTCCTGGAGCCAAGTCACTGCTGTGTAACCTTGGGCAAGTTACTTAAGCTCTCTGTGCCTAGCTTCCTTCCTTATCAATTAAGAGTACTGGTTGTATCCAGAAGAGACAGTGTTGCATTTTAAACCCTGGAATGGTGCCCTGCACAAATTAGGCACCTTATCCATGTTGCTGGTTTTGCCAGGACGCTCCTACTGTTTACTTGTTGGAGGTGGGGGTGAGGTAAGTTACTATGCTCCTCCCCTCTCTCCCTTCCTCCCCACCCCCTGTCGCTCCATCTATGACTCTACAGGGGGTTAAGGTCAAAGTGCACTTTGACCTAGAAACTGGGGCTATTTCATGTCACCACCATCGATCTTGCCGATATTTAGCATCCGCTGAATGAGTGCTTTTGAGGGCCAAGCGATAGCAGCCAGGTTCTGCGTGCTTGGTCAAATAGGACACCTTCGAGAGCACGTGGGAGGGTTTGTGTTTCGCAGCCCTGTTGTGCACAGGGGAAGAGAGGGGCAGCCTCCTTCCAAGTCCCTGCGGGCTGCTCCTAGGAAGGGTGGAGGCTGGGCTTGGCTCACACTCTATTATGAAAATCATCCACTATGTGGAAGGGTGGGAGGGACAGTGTCGTCGCCCCCGACACCTGTGTCCACACCTCTGTCTTCTCCCCTGGGAAGCCGACATCTGCAGTCAGACCCCAGCTCACCTCAGGACCTTCGGCTGCTGTGATTTTGAACTGGAGTCTAATCGCTTTCACACCCTGCATTTAGTTTTCCCATCACCTGCATCTCTTGAAATCTAGAACGTTCTTTCCTCGCTTTTCCTCCAGGGACATTTTGAAGGGAGTGGAGTGGCCGTGTGGGGACAGCCCCACGCTGGACTCTGGTTCTCCTCCCTGTACTTCCCACAAATCCAGGGTGTCCCCTCATCCCCGCTTGGCGAGCGGGTGTGGTCACTTGGAAGTCTGACTGCGGCCTGCATCCCCTGCGGGGGTGTCCCTGCCGCCCTCGCCTGGTGTCCTCAGCAGCCACAGGTGCCCCAGGGGCCTCCTTCTGGCACATGCTGCTTCGGAAGCTGTGAACGGTGAACCAGGGACGCGCCCTGACCTCCTACCTTTGGGCAGTGGGCGCGGCCACAGGAGAAGCTGGTGCTCCCTCCCCACCTGGGCCCAGGCAGGCCCCCCAAACCCCCTCCCAGGCCTGGAGGTGACACTGTCTCCTGCACTGAGCCCCCTCCTCATGACACTTGCCAATCCTTCACATTCTCCTAAAGCTTGACCTGAACCCTCCTGGGGCCTTCACCAAGGGCCACTTGGAAGGCTTTGGGGACCCCCACCCCCAACAAGAAAACAGTTGGAAATAGTCTCTGGACCTGCCTTCAGGAGGCCCCAGTGGAGTAGGGGGCACTTGCTAGGCCAGTCCAGGGCCTCTGCAGGGTGGCCAAGTGCCATGCCAGGCACACTGCTCCAGGAGCAGCCATAGCTGTGCGGCTTTGGGTGAGTGACTTGACTTCTCTGAGTCTCAGCTTCCCTGCCTTGTCTGGGGGCCCATGATGGTGACGTTTCCTCCGAAGCCAAGTGTGGTGATCTCATGTGACACGATGTGCGGATAGTCCTACTCACGGTGAGACCAATCAAACATCAGACAGTGTCTTGCTGATACAGAGAGCAGCCTGTCCAGGGAGAGGGTCTGTGAGGGTTGGGTGGCTCGCACCGACTGACCACAGGGACTTGCACATGAGCAGCCGAGATGGCTGGGTCCCCATGGTGCTCTGAGTAACTGGGAGCTGAGGACAGTGGAGCCAAGCTGGGGAGGCCTTGGAGAACAGGACCCCCCTGGCTGTGGTGGGATCCCACCCTCCTGTGTCCCTGGGGTCCTACTGTGAAGAAAGGAACTGGGCAAAGAAAGAACTGATCACCTATCGAGCACCTGCTGTGTGCCTGGCAATTTCCTATTTATTTTCTGCCTTTTTTTCTTCACAACAATATTGCTGGAATGTCTGTAGCTCTTGGTAGCAGGAAGGCTCTCTTAGTTGTAACCCACAGAAAACCAACCTCAAAACAGCCTGGGTGAGAAGGGCAGTTGCTCAGGTCTGACCAGACCCAGGGTCTCAAGCCGTGGGACCAGCACTAGCTTCCTTCCTCCCTGTGCTTTGGGCACTGCTGTTTTTTATGCTGGCCTCAGCCTCGGTCCAGCTTTCTCTCCTGGTGCCCAGGTGGCTGTCAGAAGTTTCAAGATTTCCTTTTCCTTGCTATTTAAGTGATAAGAGAGCATTTCTATTCTTCCGGCTTCAGCAGAAGTCCCAGAGAAGATTCTCACTGGCCTGTTTTGAGTGATGGGCATGTCCCTGAACCAATCACTGTTGCTGGAGGAATCTAGTGTTCTGATTGGCCACGTCTAAGTCAGATGCCACCCTCATGGTCAGATGTGGGATCAGCTCTTTCCCACAGAGAAGCACCATGATGTGTCCCCAGAGGAGTGGAGATGGATGCTGGGCAGACAAAACCACACACGTCCCCTGCACTTTGGGGCTGTGGGTAGACTGGGAGTTATGATTGGGGCCGGGGAGTGCCCACATGCTGACCCAAAGCAGAAAAAAGAGCAGAACCACCCAGCAGTGCTCAGAGCAAGGACCTCCGACTCACAGTGAGCTCCCGGTTTAAGAATGGTTTATATTTAGCACCAGGAAAGCTGTCAAGCTTTTAAATATGTATGGGCTGGAGAGCCGGGAGGGAGAAAGCGCAGATTCTGCCCGTGCCGATGAGGACTAATTAGAAACAAGCCACAGAGGGGAGCAGTCTGAAATCTGCTTTGCTTTTGATCTGACAGCAACCGATGACTCTGGGAATTCTCCAGAGCAGCCAGCTCCTGGGCCTCTCCAGGGGCCCCTCGGTGCACTGTGACCCCCTCATGCCCTTGAGAGGTGGAGACTGGGGTGGCCTTCCTCTGCCCAGCACCACTGTTGTGCCTGACCCTGGGGAGGTGGGGCTGCTCCACGAGCCAGGGCCAACCGGGGCTGGGTGTTGGCGGAGACCATCCCAGGCCTGGCCGGCACTGCCTCTGGAGGCCCGGGGTGCAGACCTCCGCTGGGCTCTGAGGCCTCACCCCACGTCCCCCACTGGTACTAACCACTATTCATCTCTAACCTCACCAGCTGGTGCTCCTGGGTTCGGGATGGACCTCGGAAGCGTTTTACAGAGGTCAGTTAGAACCACACCCTCTGAGCTGGAGGGCACGGAGCCAAGGTATTGGCCTTTCAATACCTTGAGAACTGGCCCTGCCCGAAACGCTCTGGGGACTCCTCATGGGACCCAGACTCCTGCTGGGCCCCGAACACCTTCTCCCTCCTCTTCTTCCTGTTCTAAGGAAGGACTCGGCTTGTTCCCGCTTACAGTCTGGGCTCTGCCACTTCCTCTTTCTGGAACTCTCTACCCGCAGGGCTCCACGGGCCGGGAGCTTCCTGATGGATGAACACCCAGGAGCTTCCCAGACCGGCTTCAGAGATCTTCATACTATTTTCCAAACCTTCCCGTGTTTATTGAGATAACTGCAGATCAAATGTAGCTGCAGGAATGATGCGGAGAGCTCTTCCTACCCTTTCTGTTTCCCGCAGGGAACCTTCTGTGAAGCTGAGACGCCGGCACTGGGGACTCTGTGTCTAGCCCTGGTTTATCCAGTGGCCCTTGGGCTCTTTGGCGTGTGTGGCTCACGATACGTGGCTTGTGTTGCCTCCAGCCAGGTCAAGGCGGGGAGCTCAGGACCTGCGGAGCCCCGTGGAGGCTTAGGCCCCAGCCCCTTCCCACACTTGGCTCTGACAGTCACAGTTTCCCAGTTGGTTCCACTCCAGATCCAGGTGCTAAGTGGCAGGTGGGCGTGTGGGCCAGGCGGGTGCTGCAGCTGAGAGCGTCACTCCACTGGCCCCTCGGGCTCTGCTGGCAGCACTGCTGCCTGGGCCCGAGGCAGAGCCTGGAGACACAGGTGGCTGGAGCTCAGGATCTGGAGAGGGGCCAGCAGCCGGCCCTGGAGGCCCTTGTCCAGGGCTTTCCTCATGGGAGTGTGCTGGGGGTCTGGGGCCTGCACCAGGGAAGGCGTGGTGGGGAGGTTCCTGCCAGCCTGACGGTCCTGTGTGAGCCCAGGGCTGGTCACCCAAGCGCATGAGCCCAGGTGTCCCAGCCCAGCCCCGATGGCCAGGGTGCAAGTGGGGCCCCAGGACGAGGTCCCCCAGCCTGGCCAGCAGTGGCAGGTCCCTGCTCGGGGCAGGCCCAGGGCAGGCTGCTCTTAGGTTGGACCCGCCCGTCCCACCTCCTTCTCAGCCCAGGTCTCCTGCCCTGTGGGGGCTCCGGGAGCACAGGTGTCCTGGCGGCAACTCCCTTTCTGCTGAGACCAGCAGCAGTGGGTCTGTCCTGCAGCCCAGAGGCCCGTCCCTGCCTGAGGGGCCTGCCCTCCTTGGCCCTGTGGGTGTGGAGCCCGGGGGTGTCAGAGGGGCCCCTTAGAAGCAGCTCTTCAGGGGCGGGACCTGAGCTTGGCCAGGACGCTGCTGACCTTTGGCCCAGATCAGTGGCAGGCCTCTGTCCCCTGAGCACAGAGCACCTTCCCTGTGACAGGGCCTTGCTCAAAACTCTTGAGGGGATCAGAGGCAGGGGTCTGCCTTGCCCACACAGAGGGGCCTCTGGGACGAGGCTGAGAGGGGCATCTCTTTAGAATCACATCCTTGCTGGTTCCAACCTGCCGTTCCCCAGATTGGGCCCCGGGTCCCTCTGACCCAGCTCCCCATGCCTGACAGCGTGACTTCGATTCCATTCCCACCCCTGCTCAAGATTCTGACTTCATCCGTTTTTAATCTTTTTTCCCTGTGAAGACTGGAATTCAGGGATGTTTATCTCACTGGAAGTTCGAAAGCTTAAATAAAATGAGCTTTATCTGTTGGAAGGTGTCACCTGATAAAGGAGAGGTTGAGCGTCTTCCGATTCAATGAGCTGGCGGCGGGGCAGCTGTCCTGGGCTGGGCGCTTCTCCGCACAGCGTGCCCAGCTCGGAATCACCGTGGCACTTCCGTCTCTGTCCCCCAAACCCATCTGGACATTTTAGACAGCCTGTCAGCAAATAAATTGCTGAATTGCTGGGGACGGTGGTGGGAAGGCGAGTGTTTGTCACGTGTCACTTGGGGTGGCTCAACAGGGGTGGCGGCCAAGGCTGATGTCCTCCAGACAAAGTCCACCCCTCCCCAAAGCCCTCTCTTGGTCAGGGGCCCAGGAGGACATCCTCATTTCCCCCAGTCGCCCTTCCCAGGGGCCCGGGTCTGAGGGGCACACAGGCAGGGTGGAGCTCGGCCAGGGCAGAGGCGGCCTCCCTGGTCACCGCTCTGCCCCCAGGAAATCCTCAGCTCTGTGTGAAGCCCACCCAGGTCACGTCGCTGCTGCCACTGCCACTGCCACCAGCCTCTCCCGGGGCCATCCTGCTCTGACCTCGCCCACTGAGCTCGGTAGTCGGAACACACCGCCTCTCTGTTAAAACCTGGCGCGTTCCCAAGTCACTGTCCCCCAGGACTCGCCGCCTCTCCGGCCTCACCCAGGCCGCTGCACCAGCCCCGCTGCTGGGCCACCCACAGGCTCGCTGACGGGACCTCTTTTCCCAGAAGCCTTGGCTCAGGTGCCCCTCCCGTCGGGCTCCCCCGGCCCCCGTTTTTCTGTGCAGCGCCCGGTGCTCCCCACCCGTCCTGCTTCCTCCTGCTCTTCCTCTGCGGTGCCCTCGGCCTGGAAGTTCACGGCTTCCCCGTTGTCCCGTCTGTTCCCGGTCCCGGGGTCCCCCATCCTCCCAGGGCCATGCTCTGTGACGACTGTTGTCTCTCGGTGTCCCCAGAGCACAGACGGGTCCTCAGTCAAGTGCTGGTGACGCGTGACGGGCTGTGGCTCTCTGGGAAGGGGCGGACTCCCCGCCGAGGGGCAGTGGCGGGACACCCGGGTGCGTGGTTATTTTGTGAAAAATTGTTTTATTTACTGATAAACTTCATGCTGGGAAATGGCCAGATCACTTCCCATGACAGCTGATCAACTCGACATGGGCTCCCAAAGCCTTTCAGGGGGCCCCAGGCGTCCCCTTCCGCGGCTAGGAGCAGAACACTGAGCCACGGCACCAGGAGAAAGGGTGTGGCTGGATCCTGACCCCAAGTGCCGGGTGGTCTGGCTCCAGGCGGGAGTCCAGCCTGGGTTCCTCACCCTGTCGCTCCGTCCTGTTCTCTGCCGTGTCGTCGTCCCCAGAATCCAGTGGTGGCTGCCAGCACCTCCGCACCTCTGCCCTCCCTGCTTCGAGTCCGAGGGAAGGGCTGACTCTCCCCTGCAGGCTCGGCACCCTGCCTGGGAGTCACTTGGCTGGAACCAGAAGACTTGATCAGGCTGGTT
Organism: Glaucomys volans; assembly: GCA_020662805.1. Classification (NCBI taxonomy): domain Eukaryota; kingdom Metazoa; phylum Chordata; class Mammalia; order Rodentia; family Sciuridae; genus Glaucomys; species Glaucomys volans. The sequence continues at coordinate 703,460 of JAJEJO010005738.1, forward strand.
CCGCCCGGGGCCACTGGACACTGGGGGCCTAAAACCAAGGGAAGGGACGTCCCCAGGGAGACTCCAGGGTCCTGTGGCCAGGACAAGGAGGTGCAAATGCTGGTGAACTCCAGTCAACTGGAGTCAACTCCAGAACTGCAGTCAACTCCAGAAAGGTGTTTGGAGAGGTCCTGATGGGCTTTGGGCTGATTCCTGCCACAGTGACCTCGTGGAGCAGGATCGTTGTCCAGGCCATCCTGGTGTCCAGAGGCCACCACTGCACACTGCTCCATGCCGTTGGCTGTGGAGGGCCCGAGTCGTCTTCCTAAAACTCAGTCTTCTCTGGATTCAAAGCACCTGTAACCTGGTCCCGGCTCCTGTGGTCAGCCTCCCAGCCTTGTCCCCGCCATGATGACCCGGCCCAGCCTGGAACCCGCTCACTCCCAGCCTGCCCCTTGGCCACAGAGTACTGGAGTGACCCTTTCTGGTCCTTCCTCTCTGTTTCTGCAGCTTGATTTATTTTTCCAAATCTACCACAGAGCCTCGCAGGGGAACTGCCCCAGCAGCCAAGCGAGCCTGGTGACGTGCCCGGTGTTCCCTTCCTGGGTCATGGACCAGGCAGGGCACCTGTCCAGGTGGGTTGGCCCTAGACAGGCCTGAGGCCCAGGAGGCGGCTGTGCAGGCCACTGTGCCTGACCTGGTCTCCCAGGCCCTCTGCAAGGGGCTGGCTGTTGGCAATGACCCCTCCAGGGGATGCCCTGCTCGCTCGGGTGGCTGGTGAGCCCTTTGAGAATCCAGGTCAGCAGGGCGATGCCGCAGTGTGTGTCCCCAGGGCCGGGGGCTGACTGCCCGCTGGGGCAGACCTCTCTTACTGGGTTTAGAAGCAAGACCGACAGGCGCATGCGGTCTTTGCTGCTGAGGCCGCTGGCCCGTTTCCTGTGGAGACAGCGCACAGCTTCCGTGTGCTCTGTGCACCAGGGCAGCGCGCCGCCTGGATCACCTGCTGCCTGAAGCCCGGCCACCAAGCACGTCGGGAATCTGAGCCACAATGGCAGAGAGCGCCCGCCGGTCCTGTGCACTGTGCACCGGAGCGTGGCTGTGAGCTGCTTTATGAACAGTCCACCCATCACCCGGGAGCCGTGTGATTAGGACTGATCTTTGAAAAGGAAAAAGACAATGAGAAGTACTAAGAACCATCACTGCAGAGTCCTGGTCTTGGAGCGACGTGGCCTGTGACGGTCGATCCCGTCAGTGGCTGGGCCACCACTGCCCAGCTGTTTGGTCAGACATTGCTCTGTGTTTCTGTGAGGGCGCTTTGGATGAGATGAAATGCAGTCAGCGGACTTCGGGTAGAAAAGGCTGACTTCCATGACACGGGTGGGCTCCTCCAGTCTGTGGAAGGCCTGAGAAGAACCGAAATGCCGGCCGTCTGCCGGCCAGACAGGCTCCTGCAGACCACTTCAGGGTCTGCCTGTGACATCAGCTTCTCCTGGCTCTGTGGCTGACTCCCTCTGGACCTAAGTGGAACCTCAGCGATCCTCGGTCCGTGCCCCGAGGCTCACCCTGCAGACCTGGACTTGCTCTCTGTCCATGGTATGCGGTTCCTGAGGTCACTTGGTCAGGGATGGGTCACTCTGCAACACCAGTGCGGACCCAGCCCTCCAGGCCTGAAGGATGAGTGTGCGTCTGGGTTGAGGGGCTCTGCTCTCGGGGTGAGCGGCAGGAGGCTAATCTTGGTGGCTGGTTGTCACAGTGAGCAGTTGCAAGGCAGCATCAAACGTCTGGGGGTGGCCCCATGCCACCTCTGCTTGATCCCGCCCTGTGTCACGGTGCTGAGAGGTGCAGCTGGCCAGAGGTTTCTGAAGGGCAGTGTGGTGGCCGCCATGCCTGAGGCCAGTTTGAGGCCTGCGTGGAGTCTTCCTAAGCATTGGCTTCCATCCACACCTGCGCTCGCAGAAGACGCTTCCTGTATCACCTTCCAGAATCATCCCGCAGCTCCCCCTCTCACCCCGAAAGACTACCTTGCTGAGCTTTGCTGGTCGGTCGGGATGTGCGCCTCTGCCTGATCCTTCTCTTTTTAATTCACAAAAATTTTTTTAAAAGTTAACCTAAAGATTGAAACCATGGAGGTTTAGAAGTCCTCTGCTCACGTTTCCATTTCTTATTTCACGACCCCTCCAGAGAACTGCGGTTGCAAGTGTGGGCTCCCTTGGCCTTTCTGCAGCACACGGCCCCTAGGACACTCGGGGTGCTGGCTGCTCGGGTCTTCCTGTCTCTGTTTTCCATCTTCTGACACCACCTCCTCCTCAGAGATGGTGGTGGGGAAGGGAGGGAGCTGACTAGGCCTCTCCGGGTCTCCTCTGCCCCTTCCCAGTGACGCGCCCCCTGGGTGGAGTGACCAGAGCCCAGGCCCTGCTCCAGGGTGGAGGCAGGAGGAGGCAGACAGGCTGCAAGGAGGAGAGGAGGCAGGAGGCCGCCGTGCCGCCGGGGCTCGGCACACAGGAAGCGTTTCACAGCCTGGTTGTGTCCCGCAGGAAGCTCGGGGGACGGCCACAGTCCCTGCGGGAACGAGTTCTCCTATCTTACTTCATGTTTAAATGACACGCTCGGCACTAGTTCTGACTCTGGAAGAATGTAGCAGTCGCTGTCAGCTGCAGTGACAGAGGCGGGAGCCGACGTGGCCGGGTGGGACAGGGACTGGCCCGTCCCTCCCCTGCCCTCCTTGCCCCAGCCCAGAATGATGGGAGGGCAGTGGAGCTGTCCCTGCAACTCTGGCCACAGGACAACCACACAACGCGTTGGGACAGGCTCGTGGTGCCGTGCAGAACACGCCCACTTGTTTACTTGTTTACAAAGACGCCTGCAGCACTTCCTGCAAGCGCCCAGGTTCCGAGTGCTCCAGGAACAGCACCACGCTCACCCACGCCTCACCGTGAGGCTTGGCCCCTGCTCTCTGCTCCTGTCCTGGACGTGCCGGACAGGTTTCCATGGAGTCACGATGTGGAGGGTCTGGGGGATGGTGTGCTGCACCCAGCCAAGTGCTGCATGGCCGCCCCAGCAGCTGTGGGCCTCGGCTGCTTTTCCTAGCAATGGATCATTCCATTCCTCACTGTGGCCAGCTGGGTCACATGCTCTTCCTCTTCCTGTGCCACTTCCCCTGCCCTTCAGTGTCATTTCCCTGGGACCACATTCACCATCAGCTACCTATCAGTGGTAGGCTGTTTTTCAGGGACTTCCTGCTAACCAGGGAGCAGGGTGCTCCATCCCAGCAGCTGCCATTTCCTTTGCACTCTCTCCTGCCAGGTGCTGTGCCCAGAAAAGTGCAGTAAAACAGTGGCTGAGGAAGATGTGGTTGTTAAAGGGATCGCAGCCATTAAAGAGATGCTCAGTACTTTTCACAGAGTCAAAGATGGCTTAAGGGCAAGGTAGGAATTTGTGAGCCTACACCCATGTAGAAGGGAAAAGTCCTTTGATAGGTGATCCTGGGGAACCCTGCTTGCACGGAACAGGTAGCTTTGAAGTGTTTCACAGTGATCAGCACCCAAGTACTCTGAGGCTGTGGCAGGCACAGTCCCAGGAGTGTCGAATGCTGTAGGATTTGGTGTCATCCAGGTGGTGCTGGTTCTGCAGGAATTCAGGATGCTGGAGTTAAGGGGTCGTGGAGATGTCCACTGAGATTTCGAAGGAAGGCCTGAGAGTCCAGGCAAAACGCAACAGGGCCAGAATCCCTGTGGGCTGCACTTGAGAGGGCAAAGCACAAAGTTGTGAAGGGGAAGATGGAGTTGGAATGGAGATGCCAGGATTTCAGAGATGCCAGTTACATGGACTGCCTGCTAAGTGCTGGCTTTGGAGAGAGCCAGGCTAAAAGAGAGGTCATGTGGGCTACAAATGGAGGGGGAAAGGGGTGTGGTTCCCCAGGCCTTTGGAGAGCACACTGAGCATGGGTCCTGGGTGAGAGTTATGGGTCCTGTGTGCTGGCTGGGTTTAGGTCTTGTTTTGGTCCCATCCTGTTTTCTATGCCCTGTTCCTCCCTTTTGGAATGGGAATGCTTACTCCGTGCCCCTGCTTATTGGCTGGAGAAGGTGAGTCAGTGGGAGTGTGCGCTGGATGGCTTCATCTTCCCTGTGTCCCCTTCTTCCCTCTCTCCGCTTCCTGGCTGCCATGATGTTCTGCCTCACCTGGGGCCCAGGGCAATGGACACAACTCACCATAGACTGAACCTCTGAAACCTTGAGCCAAAGGGGCTTCTCCTCCTCTACGTGTTCTTGTCAGGCATTCTGGTCACCAGGTGAAAAGCTGCCTCACACAGTGTGCATTAGGTCGAAGCACCCAGAGGGCACTGATTTCTGAAGCCACTCTGGGCCTCAGTGTCCACACCTATCAAGGAGGCCTGATCATTTGGGGTCTGGACCCAGGTGTGCAGCCAAGGCCTGGCAGGAGGTGATGACAGGGTGCTCTGAGTGACTGAAACTGCTGGGAGCCAGGAGGACCCTGGTAAGGGGCCAGGGCTGCCCCCACTGCCCTGCCACACCAGAGGAGCTCAGGCCTTCCAGAGGGCTCTCGGGTCTGCATGACCTTCAGGGGCCACTGGGCTGCCTGCCACAGGGGCCTCAGGTGTGGGAGTCCCTCAGCACATGAATTTCCACTATTGCCATAAACTAGGGTTTCCAGAAAGGCTGGCAGGACCGCGGGGGCCTCAGGGTTCCTCTGGCCCAGGGAGTCCCAGCTTGATCCAGGAGGATGGCCAGTGCTCCTTGCGGGTGTCAGAGGCCCCAGCTCCACCGGGGGTGATGAGACTGAAGCCTCTGTCCACTCCACTCGGCCTGACATGGCCTGCAGAGGGCGGGGCCGGCTGGGGACCACTGCCTGCCTGGCCCACCTGGGTCAGACCAGCACATTTTTAGTCCAAATATGTCAAACAGCCCTTTAGACTCTGTTCACTCCTCTTTCCTTGAGTGGGTTGGTGACTATTTCTGGGGTTGATGATGTTGTGCCATCAGGGCCCAGATGGTGTGGAGACTGGAGCCAGAGAGTCAGACATGCCCAGCTCCCACACTCGATGTGAATGCCTAATTGAGCATTGGGAAAGCTCCTACTGTGTGTTGGGCAGTGGGCCCTGGGAGACAGTTGGCCAAAGACAGATTGGCCCCTGTCCTTGAGGAATTCACAATCTATCCCATCATTTGAACTAATAAAAGTTGATAAAACACCTACTATGTGCTGTGGTGGCAGCAAAGGGAGTATGGGACTCAGTCCTTCCCTCCAGCTGCTCACAGCCTTGCCCCTGCTGGAAGCCAGGGAAGGGTGGGTGGTGCCGCAGGGAGGAGGCACCAGGACTCTCTCTGCCAGACGGGTCCCTGATGCAGGGCGAGCTCCCAGCTGTCCAAGTCTGATTTTCTGCACCTGCAGGACAAGTTTTGGGGAGCTTGATGTCTGTGGTTTCAGGGGTGGTGAGTGGGCGCCTTTGGGTCCTTTGCATGTTATCATGTATTTGAACGTGAACTTGGGAAAGCACTTCAGGAGCCCGTTAAGCCCGCTCTGTGAATCCGTCCAGGGGCCATTCAGGTGAACGGGATCGGGAGAGGGCGAGTTAAATGAGGGTAGCAAATAATAGTGTGGGGGAGGCGACCAAGTCCCCACCGGGAGCAAGGCCAGGAATGGGGACGTGGAGGGGCTGGGATGTCACCTTGGTGCTCTGGTGCCCTGGCCCCCCTGCTTGCAGCAGGTCTCGGAGTGGACAGCCCCCTGCACCCCAGCGTGCAGGGTCTCAGGGCAACGGTGGCCCTGGGGAGGGGCAGCCCTGACCTTCCGCAGGTGGCAGCTCTCTGGGCTGTGCCTGGGCTCTGCAGGGAGCCCGCATGGGTCTCTGGACAGCACCCACCCCAGCCCACCCACCCCAGGACACTCCACCACCGTGTGGCCGTAGCCTCCCCTCAGGGGTGAGTGCTCTCAGGATCCTGGCTCCCATGCGAGAGGGAGGAGCAGAGTGTCCCCTCCCGCACCATGTCTCAGGGAGGGTGCTCTTCCAGGAGTCACCGGGCCGCCATCGTCCTCCTTGGTTCATCATGGACTCCAGGCCAGGGTCCCAGTGCCCACCCCAGCCATCCCTGGCCAGCCCTCCAGGCTCCTGTCCTTCCTCTGCTTCCTCCACCCTTGAGGACGATGGCGCTTGGGTTCCTCAGCAGGGCACTGCGGTGTCCCGCACAGGCCCTTCCACCTGCTGCTGCTTCCTCAGCTGGGTCCCTCACGGCCACTGCGCCAGCGGCTCAGCTCCAGCCCTCCAGGCCGTGGTCTGGCGGTCACTGCTGTGGGAGCCCCTTTCCCTCGCAGAGCATGGAGCTCCGAGAGCGGCCTGGAGGGTCTCGGCCCCGGGCTCCCAGCTCAGATGTGCCGCACACAGTAGGTGCTCCACGGTGTCTGCTGAGGACGCGCTGGGCTTGGTGCAGGGTCTTCTGGGGACAGCAGTGCATCTGGGAGGAAGGGTGCTCGGCCCAGGTGCAGACATGGGCCCTGGTCCTAGGAGCAGGGAGGGACCAGGCGGGGCGTCCTCCTGCACCAGTGTCGTCCCCAGGGTCGTGGGTGAAGGCCAAGCAGTGGTGACACCCCGGCAGAAGGAAGGCAGAGCTTCCTGAGTGGGGCCTGGAAGGCCATTCGGGCTTCTGGAGGCCCAGCCTTCCCCCGTTAGACGGAGCAGCGGGCACCTCTGAGCAGCATGCTGAGGACGGGGCCAGGCATGCCAAGTGTCCGACACATCATTGGTGCGTCCACACCGTTGCTGGAAGGGGACGCCACGGGGCAAGGCACCTCGCGGTCCTGCAGGATGGCGTCTGAGATCAAGGCAGCAGGAGGCCCAGCTCTGGAGCCTGGAGGGAGCCTCCTCCGGCCTGCTGGTGGTCGCTGTCTGTGGTGCCTCCTGGAATGTGTCCTCCGACCTGTGACTCTCGGGTCTCCTTCCCTGCGGACACCAGGGCACAGGATCCGGGCTCATTCTATTCCAGAATTGCCACATCTTAACTTGGCCACGTCTGAAATGACTCTTTCCATCCTGTCTGAGGCTCCAGGGGGAGATCACCTGGGGGGACACTATCTAACCCCCCAGTGTCCATCTTGCTTATTCCCTCAGCCAGCCGTGCGGTGACCCCACAAGGTCAGTATCACCACACCCATTTCTCAGATGAGGAAACTGGGGCTCAGGGGCCTGAGAGCCCCAACAGCTGCAAGGGCAGCGGCAGGACTTGGACCCAGCCCCGTGGACCCAGGGCAGGACAGCGGAGCAGGAAGCACGTGGCTGGCGGTGGGCAGGAGCCCCAGGGAGGGGGAGAAAGGCTGCTGGCTGTGCGTTTGCAGCGAACGAGCCTCTCCTGGGAGCCGAGCGAGAAATCTGCCGAGTGCTTTGGGCGGGCGATGCTTCTCGTCTGGACGTGGAGATGTTCAGACGCAGGATCACTTCCAGCCCGGCCGATACAGCAGCTTGCCCAGCGTCCCCCCAGATTAGGGGCGTCACTTACTTCACCTTTGTGAACAGACGTCGCGGGGCCCTGGTTGCCCATGGGAGGTCTCCACCACCTGGATCCCATGACGCTGCAGCGTGGAGATGGTGCTGGCGAGGGGTCTCCCCCGGACGGTTCAGCTGCTCACAATTGAGACGAACGAGGTGGCCAGGGACAGGGTTTCATCCTTGAGGCTGCTCGGCTGTCGGGACCTCGTGACTGTGTGAGGGGGTCATTAACCACAGTTGGCTTTCTTAACTGCCAGGCGGGGAGTGGAGCTGGAGTGAGGAGGGGGCCCGGTTGGCATCTTGAACTGCGCTTTACCTCCCTCCTACTCATTGCCTGGGAAGGTGAGCAGAGCAGCCTCCTGGTGTCACTCTCGGGGTGATGACAAGGGGGACTGCAGCTCCATGCCTTATCTCTTCCAGGCTGTGCATCCTTCAGTCAGTTCCTTCCCATCTCTGGGCCTCAGGTTCCTCACTGATACAATGAGCTCTGGCTGCCAGGGAGCGTGCAGAGCGGGCAAGAGTGGTCTCCTGGACCCCAATAGCTTCTGCAGAAGCCCTGCTGGAGCTCAGTGGGCACGGCTGGGAGGCAGGGGAGGACAGCCTGAGCACAGGGCTGTCCCACTGTGCTCTTCACGATGGCCGTCTAAGTCCTGCAGAGCCTGGTCAGCACCAAGCAGCTGTCCCGGCAGCTGTGGGCTTGGACCCCGTTGTTCTGCCCGCAGGCCTCTCCCTGACATCTTCCCTCCTCAGACATCCTCAACTGTGTCCCAGGCTGGCACTGCCGCTCGAGGTCCAGCTCCCGAAACCGTGGGACTTTGGAGGCTGAGCACAGCAGGGGCGTCCTGCCTTGTCCTTTGTTAACCCTCCACTTGCCTCGTTACCAAGAGTGAAGAGCGTTTATGAGCAGCTACTGAGCTCCAGGTGCCTTTGGAGACTCAAGCCGCTGGTGATCCATTTCCTCCTTTCCTAAAGGGAGGCTATGGCTGGGCGGAGGCTGGGTCACGCTGCCTCCATCACCTTATTTAATTGGAGTGCTTTTCCTCTGATAACCACAGCAAGCCCTCGACGCTCTCCAAGCCTGCCGCAGACGGCTCTGAGCTGGGTGGTGCTCTGTCTGTTCATTAGGCTCTTACTGTCTGCAGGGCCTTGGCCAAGGACTCCTTGTCACCTCCCTTTGGCATCAGAACAATCCTCCATGGAGCGATGCCCTCGACCCCTCTCACAGGTGAGGAGAAGGCGGCCTGGCAGGCCTGGCGGAGTGCCAGCTCCAAGACGCATGGCCCACGTCCTTTGCAGGGCTGAGCGGGGTTAAGCTGCAGGGGGAGGGGAGACAGAATATGAGATGGGCCCGCTGTCCTCTGGAGGGTCCCTAAAGGTGGAAGAGGAGGCAGGAGGGTCCGTGTCAGCGCTGCAGTGTGACGTGGGAAGGGACCACCCCAGGCGGCTTCAAACATGGCGGAAGTCCCACAGACAAGGAGCATGGCCCTCCAGAGGCTGGGAAGATAAGGAAGTGGAGCCTTCCAGCGGCTTCCTGAAGGGACTTGGCCCTGCGACATCTCGACTTTGGAGACCTGTATGGATCTCCTGTCGCCTCCACCGGTCCACGTTCACCAGCGTGTGTGAGTTCAGCTCTGGGTCAGCGGCAGCCACCCGTCGGTCACAGGAGACCCAGGCTGCTGGTTGCTCATCCGAGGTCATACTCCCCACAGACGATGGGGCTGGATTTGAACCTGGACCTCGGCACTTGGTTCAGGATGGCTGTGTGAAGGAGGCTGGCGGATCCAGAGTGGCCCTGGGAGCTTGGCTAGAACCAAGCCACAGTGCAAGGCTACTGTGGGCGTGGGGAAGGCTGCGGTGCTGGGCTGACCCAGCCACACGCCTGGATCACCCCAGCGCTCTGGCCAGGGGTCCGAACGACCGAACTAGGAGAGAGGACGAGCAAGACGCGCCTTCGTGCCCTGAGTACCAGCGAGCCTGAAGCCTGCTCTTTACTCCCAGGAACTAAGGGCCCCTGGCTGCTCAAGCGGCTTGGCTGTGCTTTTCTCCACTTCCAGGTGGATTCCTGCTCCTCGGATGTGACTCTTGAAAGTCAGAGATTTGAAGGTGGTCTTGCTCCTCTGCCCAAACTCCCCCTTTAAAAGAGCTTCAGTGAGAACAGAGGGCGGCAGAGAATCAGGAGGAGACTTGGAATCCTCTGCTCTGACGATGGCACAACCCCAGAAGCTGGGGTCCTTGTTTTATACTTCTTACAGAGACACAGAGGGCAGGGGCTTGCCCACGGCCATGCTGCGGGTAGGACAGCCGGTCCCCTCCTGTCTTGGCCCTCTGCAGTTCCATGAGACCGGGCTTCGAGTCCACAGCTTCAGGAAGCGTTCCCGCTGCGGGGAGTCAGGAAGAGCCCAGCTGGGCTGGGCCATCTCCCAGGGTGGCCCACATTGTCCCGAGGTCCAGCCTCAGCTGACCTTCCTGCTGAGCCTCCCTCCAGCCCAGGACTGGCCTGGATGTCACTTGCTGGGCTGTTTGTCTGCTCAGCTGTGGTTGTGGAGTTAATAGTTCCCAGGACAGGTTTCCTCCTGGACCCCAGGTCAGCAAGATTGATCCAAAACCAGATGTGCCCGAGGCTGGGGCCTGGCTCCCGGCTGCCAGCGGGCCTGGCACGCGGTCTCTGTTTCCTCCTTCCGCTTGGCTCGCGCTTCTTTGTTATTTTTCAGCTGTACCACTGTTTTTGAAAATCTTTTCCAGCCCTTCCTGGGGCTCATTCCAGGGGACTGTCTGGCTCCTCCGTGAGCTCCTCAGAGCAGACTCACAGCTTCCCGCAGAAACCAGAGATGCCTGCGCACGTCGTGGGTCCAGCCCACCAGGTAGGTCCACTGCCCTCCTGTCCTAGGCCCTAGGAAGGCACCAGAGACGTGGAAGACCACACAGCTGGGAAGAGGCAAAGCAGGTCAAGCGTGGTCTAGATCCTATTTGCATTTTCCTATGAAGAAACGGGACCAGAATGGTGAAGCAACCTGCTCGGGCACACAGCACTCGAGGCTGACCTGGAGGTGCCCTGGGGCTCTGTGACTCTTTTCTCTTTCCCCAGGAAACTGCTGGGCACCAGGAGCGCTGGGTAGGTCTAGCAGGTGGACGACCTTCTTCATGGTTTCCGTCCTGAATCCTGCCCCAGACCAATGTGGCTAGAAACCCTCCCTCACCCCAGAGCCATGAGGTGAGTCGACTAGGGGAGGGTGGTGGGAGCAGAGGTCAGAACGCCAGGCCCCTCAGACGGGAAGAAGGGCCGGCCTGCCCACGCTCCCCTGCAACCACCCTCCAACTGCCACTGGCCAAGGGCTGGTCAGCCACTGCCCTGTGACAACCAGTGAGGCAGGAGCTCTCACTGTCCCCAGTCAGCCGAGCAGGCACCGGGGTCAGGGTGGTGACCGGCAAGGCTGTGGCCCCAATGAGTGAAGGAGGCGGCGGCTCTGGAGCCCCAGGTAGAGGCGCCTCAGCTTCCCCATCACAGCATGGCTCCTCTTCCTTCCTCCAGCCAAGCGTTTTGGAAGCTCTCGGAGGCATGAGCCCGCACAGGCTCAGGAGGCGCGGCTCGGCTGGCACAGGGAGCGCCTGCTGCCAGCCCTCCCCGGCGGCTCCCTGCGGCGGCTCCTCGCAGTCCCCAGCTCGGGGGTCTGGAAACCTTCTCAGGGGCCCAGGGCCTTTCAGGGTCTGAGCACGGTGCCCTGGGTGGGGGAGAAGGAGAGCAGGGCCGGGCCACAGGCCACACACTGGCCGGGCTCCCATGCAGGGCTGGGCTGGCTGCGCCTGGGGGTCCTGGGAGCTGCGCTGCTCCCACCGAGGCCTGGGGCTGCCTTGTGAGCAGGGCCAGGGGCCCAGAGCCCGTGCAGGGCGGGCAGGGCGGGCAGGGCGGCACCTGCTCACTCGTTTGGAAGGATTTCCTGACACCCGCTCTGGGCCAGGGCCTCTCCAGGGACGGAAGGCAGCCGCGGCAGAGCTGGTCACATCTGTGCCCAGGAGGCCGGGGCGAGGGAGCAGTCGCACACTGTGCAGAGAGACAAGCACAGACACAGCGCTGAGGCGACGAGGGGCCAGGAAAGGCGCCTCTGCGGAGGTGGCGGGGGAGACCTCGTGGAGAGAGGCAGCCCGGCACCCACACGAAGCCCCGGGAAGGGCCCAGTGAGAGGCCCGAGGGCCTCAGCTTGCCTGCCGCTCTGACCCCACTGAAGCCCGTTTCACAGATCAAGAAGCCAAGGCACAGAGAAGCTCAGCCAGTCACAGCACAGGAAGGATTTGAACCCAAGCCCCTGGCCCCAGGGCTGCAGCGCAACCACCAGGCTGCACAGTCCTACCCTCGATCCTCCAGGGCTCCACGTTAAGGTCCTCTGAAGACCCCTGGGTGGCTCTGACTGTCCCCACCAGGCTGACCAACAGAGCTACCCTACCCACTGCCAAGTGTCCCCTGTCCTGGGCCCTGAGCAGGTTCACGGTGAGTCCACCAACACGGCTTTCCAAACTACCTGCGGCAAGGGGCGGGGGTCCCTGAGCAGGCAGGCTCGCTGGTTGGCCTGCTGGCAGCCACGCCACACAGGACTTGTGAGGTCAGCTTGCCTGGAGGAGCTCTCCCACCTGCCGGCGTGCCACCTGGTGTCCAGTTGATATAAGGGTCTTGGACACTCCCCATTCCTAACGCATCATGGGCAGTGATGGGAAGTCACACCCATGAGGAGGGCCAAGCTGGTGTCCCGCACAGCACGGGCCGCTCATCTCCTGGAGCCGGGCCTCAGGTCCCCCACCTGCGAGGGCCCGTCCCACCACAGGAGGAAGAGCGTCGGCCAGGCCCTGACCCAGGTCTCAGACCCCCACGCTGCCCCAGCCCGTTCAGGCCTGAGCTTCTGTGAGAGGCTGGGGAAGGTCGTCACTGCCTGACTCAGGCCAGAGCGTGGGCACTGCTGTGGGGGCCAGAGGAGTCATGGTGACCCTGTCAGCCCCTGTCCTGGGTAGCCTCTGCCCCCACCTCCTAGTCCCCTTCCCCTGTGCCTGTCCTCCAGGGGCCATCTCCCAGTGTGGTCACCCTCACCCAGGAAAGCCCAGAGCAACCAGCCCTGCCTGGGGACAGAAGGGCGGGTACCTGCCCAGCACTGCCAGCCATGGTGGCTTTCCTTGACCCGGTGGCCGGCAGCAGCCCCCGGCCTGGAGGGTGTCATCAGCCCCAAGCCGAATAACCAACCTGGCTGGGGTCGTGGGGACGTCAGGGCAGCAGGAGAGTGAGGACACAGCACATTTCTCGGACCTGGGTCAGGAGGAGCGGGGCTCGCCCTCGCCCCTCATTCTCTCCTCCAACCAGTGGGCTTCCTCTGTTCCCAGTGGCGCTGATCAAATCCTGCCCTAGTGACGGGGAGTGACTCCAGCCACACCTGGATTTCTCATTTGGTTGCTCAGAGTCTCTCATCCAACGAAGTGGCCAGGTCTGGGGGGGCTCCTGGGCCCCTCCCTCCCTGTGCCCCATCTCTCTCTGTTTCAGTACCAATTACTGAGCAGAGCTCAGGGGCGCTGGGGGCCGGCGTGCGTTGGCTTTGCTCTCTGACCTGTGGCGCCTGCTCCGCTTCAGTAGTGAAGGGTTGTGAAGGCTCTTGGATTGCGGGGGGCGGAGCCGCCGAGGACCCCCCCGATTCTGCAGCCCCGCGAAGCGCTTCAGAATCGCGTCCGTTCTGGAACGTCTGCCAGAAACTTGTTCTACGAAGAGGCAAAGCTATTTGCTAAAGTCATCAAACTGCAGATGAAAAACAATTTTTTCTCCACATTTTTTTTCCGTCATCACCAAGGAAAGTGAAGTCTCAAATGCTGCGGACAATTGCGCTCCACGGAGTGGCATGGGGCTCCCAGCTTCTCCGATGCTGGCGGTGGTGGCCTTTAATTAGATTCGGGGTTACCCATGTGCGGGACTCTCGCGTAATGCCATTTGGAAACTGATCATGTTTAATTAGATGGCACTATTGAGGGACAACCCAGCAAAGGGGACACTTGTGTCACGCGCTGGGGAACTTATAAAGCAAATTCGCCAAGCGCCTGGCGAGATGGGCCCGCCCTTTGCATTGTGTCAGGGTGGTTTGATTGGCTTCCATGCTGGAGAGGCTCTGGGTGGTCCCTTTCCTAAGGTGATTTAATCGTGCTGCAGCTTGGTGGGGCCTCTGGGTCACCCCTCTGAGAATGGAGGGGGCTTAGCATCTGGAGCAATCTGTGCTTCAGCACCAGGTGGGGGAGCAGAGCTCACTTTCTGAGGGTGCAAATGCAAAGAGCCCAGGGCTGACACCCAGGGCCCAGGGGCCTCTCTCCACGCTCAGGGTGCTGGGAACCTCTGTGTGGCTTCAGGATCTGCAAGAAAGGACCCCCAGGACGAGTCCAAGCTGGAACTTGATTGATAGTTAGGAAAGCCACAAGGCCCAGGGACTCTGCCATCTCCAGTGGCTGAGTTTGGATGAGCTTCTTTCTGGGTGAGAAGACAACACAGATGTGCAAAGAGGATCTCTGTCCCCCAGTGTGTGTGTGTGTGTGAGTGTGAGTGTGTGTGAGTGTTAAGTGCGTGTGTGAGTGTGTGTGCGTGTGTGTGAGTGTGTGTGCGTGTGTGTGAGTGAGGTGCAGGTTTAGCCATTACGGCCGTTTCTGACGGCCTCCCACAAGGACCACGCAGATGCCTTCTCTTTATTTCCCATCTGTAGGAAAGGTACCTGGAAATGTGGCTGACTATCTCTAGTCACTGAGGGAACAGAAAAACAAACAAACAAACGAGTGAGTGACGTCCTTGTCTTCAGGGGGGAGTCTCCAGAGGCAGAGCTGGGGGTGAGGGATGCTCTGCGGGAGGTAGGAGCCTGGGCCATGAGGGAGGAAAGGGGGTCGGCAAGGTGTGGGGGAAGGTCCAGTGCAGGGAAGCCGGTGACTGGTCGCCAGGCTCTTGCACTTGGGGACAGATTCCGTGGACAGACCAGCAGTGAGCTCACGAGCTCGTGGCCCTCCCTGGAAAGGCTGCAGACCAGCCAGTCCTCGGGGCGGTCTCCGCACCTGGAGGCCCTGCAAAGTGCACAAGGTCTGTGGCCAAGATGGAGGCCTAGACCAGAACAGAGGCAGGTGCCCGGTCTGGAGGAGCTGTGACCTCCCAGAGGGAGCTGGGGCATCTTGTGCGGCCTGCAGGGCACAGACCGGCTGGCTTCTGGGAAGGTGTGTCCTCACACCCCGAAGCTGAGTGGAATTTGGTGGGAGAAGGGCTGGGGCTCCCAGTGCAGGTGAGAGCAGGCAGCTCGGGAGCCGCGTCCCTCCTGGTCAGTGTGGCTGGGAGGGCAGGAGGCTGGCGAGCCTGCAGGAGGGAAGCGGGAGCCCTGGCACCAGGCCTGGCCCTGGGGAGGGCCGGACCACCTCGCAACAGCTCCCCTCCAGCCCAGGCTGGGCTCTCGGGTGGTGGGCTGCACTCGTTCTCTCTCTCTCTCTCTCTCTCTCTCATCTCTCTCCCCCCTCCCCCTCTCCTTCTGGGCCAGGAGCCCAGGGAGGCTCCAGAGCCAGCCACTGTCTGGAGACAGGAGTGGCAAGAAAGTCCTGCCTTCTTGCTAGACTCTTAACGAGCTACCTCACACCTCGCTGGCCACAGGGGACAGCACTGCAGAGCTAAGGGCTGTCTGGCTCCTCTGCTGACCCAGAATCCTGCAGGAAAGGAGAGCAGGAGAGGGCGGGCAGCCGGAGTGGGGGCCCTGGCTCCTGTCGTCACAGCGGACCCGTCTGGCGGCTGAGGAAAGCTGGTGATGTGAGTGAGGCAGGTCAGCTTGGGGGGCAGCCCAGAGGCAGAAGTGTGGGACCCGGGAAGTCTTCTGCTGTCCCCAATGCTGGCCAGGCAGAGCTCTGCCTGATGACTGGGCTCTGGTGCCCACCAGGATTGTGCCTCCTCACCTCTGATCGGGTCACCTCCTGCTAGATGTGACTGAGCCAGAGTGGCCCACTCCTCAGGCCACAGCGATGGGTCAGGGATGGACATGTGACCCAAAGGGGACCATCAGAAGTCCCAGACCAAGGCTCCCAGTCATGACGTAAATAAATGACAAGGTTCCCGTCACCCAAGCCCTGTCTCTGGGTCTGAGACACAGAATAATGGCCTCTCCAAGCCCCGACTATGGACACTGTGAATCTGTAATCACCTGTGGCAGAGCTGGTCGTGCAAATGGGCATGAATTAAGGAGCCTGAGTTGCAGAGAAGATTCTAGATTGGGTAGCCCTGGGAGTTCCTGCAAGAGGGAGGCAGGGCAGAGGGAGGGAGAGAGGGAGGGGGAGGGGTGCACGCAGAGCCGGAGGGATGCAGTCCCAGCTCTGGAGAAGGGGCGCCATGGGGCAGGCGCGGTGCTTGGCCTCTGCCTCTAGAAGCAGATGAGGATACGGCTCCTCCCCTGGGCCTCCCGAAGGAGGGCAGCCCCATTACACCTCGAGGTTGGCCCAGTGAGACCCATTCCAGACTCCTGACCTCCAGAACTGTAAAATAATCCGTTTGCGTTGTTTTAAGCCAGATGCCCCATAGCGGCAGGCCCTCTCTGCCTCCGTCCTCCCTGAGGCAATGCCCTGTGGCTGCCCCAGGCAGGGGTGCGTCTCACTGCAGCCGTGGATGGTCCTCCAGGTTGGGATCAGCAGGCCTCTGCTGTACGGGGCACTTGGCCTTCCTCCCTCGCGGCTCCCTCCCTTCCCCTCCCTGTGCCTTTCCCAAGCACCACCGTGCAGCCCGGGCTCCAGCGCTGACCAGTGTCACGGGACTCAAACTCAACACTGCCCTGGGCTCCAGCACCCCGTCAGGAAGGGAGCCCGGGTGGAGGGAGTCAGGTCTATCCAAGGTCAGCCCCGAAGAGGACTCTTCAGCTCCAGCTGCTCAGGGGCAGGAAGGGCCTCGTGGGGAGGAGAGGAGGCCAGGAGGCTGCGGCAGGGCCGGGCCCCAGCACAGTGGACACAGGCCTCCTGCGACCAGGGACTTCTGAGTCCTGGGAACCTAAAGGAAGGTCTCCAGGGAGGCCGCCCTTGGAACCCAGACTGCCCCAGGCCTCTCAGCTAGATCGCTGGGGGAGGGAGGGACCTCAGCGGAGGAAGCCTTCTGCCAAGCACAGCCTCGGGACCCTGGGTGGCCACTCCCGCTCCTGCCGCCCGCAGCTCCGCTGCTCTCCCAGGGTCGCCCGTACAGCCCCGAGTGTGACCTGGACTCTGGCTTCTGTGACCCCCACCTCTTGCCCCTCGAGCCTGCAGGCTTCTGTGCCCCGCTTGCTCAGACCTCAGGCTCCGCCCGCTCTGCGCTGGCAATCCCCCACTCGCCCTGCCCTTCTCTGCCGTCCAGCATCGAGCTCTTGGTTATATAATGGTGCCATTTTGGGTTTTGACCTCTTTCCTTAGGTCAGGTTATATCCTCAGTAGGATTTTCTCTTCTTTCCGTTTGTCCTTGGGTGCTTGCTCGCTGAGTGCTTGATTTTCACTAAGCTCTTCTCTAGTGTGGAGCCACTGGGAGCCACCGTCTGTTCCCGAGCGGCTTCTTGGTTGGGCAATCTTGGCTTTTTATGTAACTCTCCCCCGCCCATGCCTTCCTCCTCCTCCTTCCCCTGACGGGCGTGTGGGAGTGTGGCTGGGTTCGCTGCGGGCTGGACGCTGCTGCTCTCAAGTGCCTGGGTGGAAATCCTGGTCCCCAGCCTCTCAGAGCGGGGCCATGTTTGCACACAGAGGTGACAGGTGAGTGAGGCTTTGGGGTGCACCCCAACCCAATCTGACGGTGTCCTTGTAAGAAGAGGAAATTTGGACCCTCGTGCACAGAGAAAGGACCCTATGAGGACACAGAGAGGTAGCCACCTGCAAGTCCCTAGAGGAAGCCAGCATGCCCAGCCTCCAGACCGTGAGCGACTCACACCGACACTGTCTAGTCATGGCAGCCCTAGTGAACCATGCTCTCCCATTTCTTGTCATCTGGCTGCACACCAGCGCACCCAAGGGTTCCTCTGGGCTCCCACTGTACTGTGCCTAAGGCCACCAGGATCTGTGCTGGGCTCCACACGGGGTGCTGGGTAGCTCCCTCTCCACACGGTGCCGAGGCTCGGGAAGGGAAGGGGAAGGCAGAGCTCTGGGTGGTGCCCAGCCCTGAGAACGCTGGGTTCTGCTCACCTGGGCCTGGTCGGCAGCTTGGGGCGTGTGTGTGTGTGTGTGTGTGTGAGAGAGAGAGAGAGAGAGAGAGGGAGAGAGAGAGAGAGACTCCCCTTCTCCCAGGCTTTGCTTGGAGAGGCAATGGCTAGAACACCATTCACGACACCCTTCCCCGCAGTCTGTCCAGCGGCAGGTGCTGGCTCAGGGCCGAGCAGGGCCCAGGGCTGGAGCAGGTCACAGTCCTGCCTGTTATTGACAGTGGAATCCATGTGTCTCCGTTGCCAGGGGTGAAGGTGACTTCACACGTGTCACTGTAGCTGGTGCAGGCACTGAGCTGAGCCCCGGAGTTGGGGTTCCAGGCCCAGCGGGTAGGGCGGGACTGCAGGCTCGCAGTGGATCTGCACTGCTTCCACGGCAGCTCTGTGTGTGGTGCCGGGCAAGTCAAAGAGCCTCGCACAGCTCCGGTGCCCTCGCCGTGGGGCGTGGTAACAGCGGGCCTCGCAGGCTGCGTGTGGTTACAGGGGGGGCGCGGGAAACACCAGCACAGGGAGTGACCTGCAGCTCCTGCCAGTGTCCCCAGAAGCATCGCCCCTGCTCCACCTGCAAGGTGCTGGGCCTCTGTGCCTTTGAGAAGAAGTGAAAGGTGGAAGGGAGAGAGGCAGGGAGGGAGGAAGGGGCAGGGAGCCAAGCGTGGCGTCTCCATAGCCCCTGGGGAGCTGTTGGGGAGGCTCCCTGGGAATCTTCCCCCAGTTTATTTGGAGACCCTCACTGGAGTGCTGTGTGTTCCTCTCAAGATGACCTCCAAGGTCAAGTTCCATTTGCTCCAGGCACATCTGGACCCTGGGCATCTGACCTCTGGGCCAGTGTCCCAGCTCCAGGAACCTGGTCACTCAGGTGGCATCCCGCATAGACCCAGCACACAGTGGGACTTCCACACACCTCCTGTGTGCACGGAGTGTGTGCAGCGAGGCTTCCACAAAGGCCGTGGAGTCCTCCTGAGCCCCAAGCGTCCAGAGTGCCTGGGCTGCTTACCTGGCCCATGTGATCACCCAAGTCCCTGGGAGGGGGGCTGCCCTCACTGCTCTTGTTTGACCCATGATGAAATGGAGGCTCAGAGAAGCCCCGACAGCCCCACGTCACTCAGTGGGTGTGATGAGATCTGTGCTGTCAACGAGGCCCCTGGCTGCTCCCTGCCCTCTCTGTCCTCCCTGCCTGGGACAGAGCAAGCGGATGAGCCGAGGAACAGGAAACAGTGGAACCCGCCCTGTCCTGCTGCCGCGGAGGGCAGTAGAATGCTACGATCAGCTTGGGTACCACGCACTGAAACTGGGACCTGCAGCCCAGTCACCCAGGTGTGATGTCCCTGTGTTCACCAAGATGCTAGAACACCCTCAGCAGCAATGTGAAACCACCCGAATGTCCGTCAACGGCAGAGCAGACAGGCATGATGGATTCACACGGCGCACACACTTGGCAGTGACCGTGAAGGAGCCACAACTTGCAATGAGAAAGCTCCCACTTCTTGTCGGGAGGAGTCCAGGTGCACAGGTGCACGCTGGTGTGGTTCCACTGACACCTAAAAGAAAAGCAGGCAGCACTATCCTGGCTTTCAGGGTTGGCATGGGGCCCCCCCTTGGGGACCGGTGACTAGAGGGCCCAAGATGGGGCTGGGGGCTGCTGCCAAGACTTTGAACCTGGCCCCCAGGGTGAGGATGGCAGATTGACCTTCTCACAGAACTTCTTCCCCCAGTTGCTATTATTATCTAGAGCTTTATGATTACATATAGTAGCCGAGCTCATCCTGACCAAATCAGCATGCATGGAATTCGATTTCAGCTCCTGATCCCCTTTCCTCCGCCCCCTTTCCTTCCTGTCCTGCCTCCCCTCTCCCACTCTCCTTCCTCTACTAGACTTCCCTTCGTTCACCTATTTATTACATTTGATGGGTTCTTCCTACCTATGCACACAGGTGGGGTTCCCTGGAGCACATCTGCGGATGCTCATAACCCGGTCTTTTAAGGGTTCATCCTGCATGGCCTGCCCTTCCCCATCCCTCCACTCTGCCTCTCCATCTCCTTCTACGTTACCGATCTTCCCTTTATCTCTATGACATCCCATCCTTCCCTCCCCCTTGCCTTTATTTTCCTCTAGCTTCTGCATATGAGTGAAAATATTTGACCTTTGAGTTTCTGGGTTTGGTTTATTTCACTTAGCATGATGTTCTCCATTTTCATTCATTAATTGGCAAATGCCGTAATTTCATTCTTTTTTTTTTTTTTTTTTTTGGTACTGGGGATTGATCCCAGGGGTACTTGGCCACTGAGCCACATCCCCAGCCCTATTTTGTATTTTATTTAGAGACAGGGTCTCACTGAGTTGCTTAGGGCCTCGCTAAATTGCTGAGGCTGGCTTTGAACTCGTGATCCTCCTGCCTCAGCCTCCCAAGTGCTGGGATTACAGGCGTGCGCCACCCGCCCGGCTAATTTCATTCTTTTCTATGGTTGAGCAGAACTCCGTTGTGTGCGTGTGTGTATCACAATTTCTTAATCCATCCATATATTGACAGGCCCCTGAGTTGATTCCATCGTTTAGCCATTGTGGTTGTATCGCTGTAATATGCCAATTCTAGATTTTTTGAGAAAATACCAGGAAGTGGGATGGCTGGGTGTTATGGTGGTTCCTCCCTGGTGTCTTGAGGACTCTCCACACTGCTTTCCAGAGGGGTTGTGCCAACCTGCCGTCCACCAACCGTGTGCCCATGCTCCTTTCTCCCCACGACCTCGCCAGCATTTACTGTTGTCTGTACTCTTGGTGACTGCCGTTCTGACTGGGGTGAGATGGAATCTTAGTCTAGTTTTGATTTGCATTTCCTTGATTGCTAGAGATGTGGAACATTTTTTCATATATTTGTTGGCTGTTTGTGTTTCTTCTTTTGAGAAGTTTATGTGTGGTTGTTTTGCCCATTTGTGGATGGGGTTGCTTTTTTGGTGCTAAGTTTTATGAGTTCTTTGTATTTTCTGGATATTAGTCCCCTGTTGGAGGGGTAGCTGGCCGAGATTGTCTCCGGTTCTCTCTTCATGCTCTTAATTGTTCCCTTTGCTGGGCAGAAGCCTTTTAGCTTGATGGCAACCCACTGATTGATTTCTGGTTTTATTTCGTGCCCTTTGTTTCCCCCAAGTTCTTAACATGTGCAGAAAATAGCTAAGACCCGCCAAGTGTTCAATGAATGAACGGATGGGTGGATGGAGCTTTAGTTGCTTGCATAATTCTGATGTTTCGCTCGTTGAGTCAAAATCTCCATACTCACGGGGTCTGTATTGTCAGTTCCTAAACCAGTGCTTGGCACGTAGTGGGCGATCAATAAATGCCTAATGAGTAAGTAAATAAATGAATGAGAGAATCCATGCATTATTGAAAAGGTTTGCTCTTCTCTCTCCCCTGCCCATCCTCTGCAGGTCTCTCCATGAGTGACCACCTCCTCAAAGCCGGTGGCCTCATGAGGGGCAGCCCTGGCCTCATCCTCTGGCCCAGCCAGCTCTTTCTTCCTTGAAGTGTGGTCTTCCTTGTTCACCTTCTAGACGCTACAACTGTGGCCCAGGAGGACCTAAAAGGTCACCATGTTCCCAAATCACTTCCTACCCGGAAGCAAGAAGGCCTGGCCCACCTGATTGGTGGAGACCCAAGAACCATGACAGGAGTCTCCTGTGGCTGATGTAGCAGGTCATCCCAAACTAAGTGGCTTAAAATAACACATTTTTGGCACTTTACAGTTCTGGAGGTCAGAAATCTGAAATGAGTCTCACTGGGCAAAAATCAAGATCCAGAGGCCAGCGGGTCTGGATCCTCCCGGAGACTGGGGAGAATCTCCTCCGTGGCCTTTTCTGGCTTCTGGGGTCTCCACATTCCCTGACTTGTGGCCCTTCCTCCATCTCCAAAAGCAGCTGCTCATCCTCCCCCCACCATCTTTGTGTTGTCCCTTGTTTTAGCTTTTTTTTGTTGCTGAAGCCAAAAGATCTGGCAAAAGCACTTAGAGGAGGAAAGTTTATTTGAGGCTCCTGGTTTCCGAGGTCTCAGTCCATGGACAGCCGGCTCCATTGCTCAGGGCGCCAGATGAAGCAGAATATCATGGCCGAAGAGAATGGCCAAAGAAAGCGGCTCCCATCTTGCTCTGAAGTAGAGAGAGACTAAGCTCAGCTCATCAAACATAAACCCCAAAGACCCGTCCCCAGGGACCCCCCTCCTCCAGCCACGCCCACCTGCCTTCGGTCCCACTCAGTTACTCCCAATCAGGGGCTCATTTGCGATGGGTTAAGGCTCTCAAAGCCCAACCACTTCACAGGGAAATCTTGCCTTCTCTCCCACGTGAACTTTTGGGGGGACTTTGATGCCTAAGCCATAGCACCCTTTTGTCCTGCCCTCCTGTCTTCAGAGGACCTTGTGAATCCAGGCCAGTCTCCCGTCCCAGGATCCTTAGTTAGGTCACCTCCACAGTCCCTTGCAGGTAGGGACCTTGTTCATCTGGTCTGGGGCTTGGGACGTGGTCATTTTGGGGGCAGGTCCTGCTGAGTTAACAAGATTGCACCCCAGCTCTGCTGCAATCTTCCCTGAACCCCACACTGGCAGAGTTCAGGACTGGAGCCGACGGACTCTGCTCAACACCCAGCCCTGCTGCTGATTGGTGGTGGCCTCTGGGAGGAGTGGCATGACCCTGAGTGAGCCTGTTTCCTCCTCTGCACAGCGAGATCAATGGTGCCCACAGCAGAGAGGACGAGGGACTCTGGGACCTGGAGACACCGCAGATGCCTCTCTCAGAGCCCATGCTTCCCATGGCACACGAGGGGGGAAGACGCTCAACCTGGGGTGGAGCTCTTCTCCTGAGGGGCGGACAGCAAGGGACTGGAGGTTGTTTAGAGGGCAGGAAGGGCAGGCCAGGGGGAAACCAGGCTCACAGAGGTCAGCTGGCGAGACTTCCAGAGTTCCTTCTTCAGGCTTGGCCGCACTCTGTGACTGGTCCCTGGCACTGAGGTCGAAAGAGCAAGGCTCAGCATGCTGCCATTGCACTCTGGACCCACTGTCCCCTGGTGGGAGGGCCACAGCCATGGCGACGGTCTACTCTGTGAGTGCATGAGTGGATGTGTGTGTGGGCTCTCTCCAGGCCCTCTGGGGCTGAGCGCCATTGCAAACAACCTCACACCGAGCCTCCTCACACAGACTCCAAGGTGCCCAGGGAATGGCACCATGCTGGGGATGCTGTCCCTGCAGGCTGAGTGACTCCTGATCTGCAGTCGCCCAGATGAGGAAGGAGCAATTTTCCCGTGTGGAGAGAAGCCAGCAGCTGGATCGTTCCAGCAGGGACACGCTCTCAGCCTATTCTGGCCTTTCCTGCATGGCCACAGGTGGTCACCGTGTCTCCAGCCGTCTTCTCCACACTTAAGGCAGGAGGAAGAAGAGAGGACGGAACTCTCCAGCCACCTCTGTCTTAGAAGTGCAAGCCAGCCAACCTGTCACACGGCTGACTTAGCTCAAGGGACGCAGGACATGGCAAGAGAGAAGAGTGCTGGGAATTACTCTCAGGTGACTTTCCAGTACAGAACTGGTGGTTTAACTTCAGATACGGTCCCTGCCCTCGTTTCACTTCCTGTCAGAGGGAAAGATGCGCGTCAATTGAGTAGGTTAGTGAATACAAGACACGCCAACTTGGAGGAAAGCTTTGCTGTGCGTTTTCAGCATCCTCACCTCACTGTTGTGGGGTGGAGTCACACCCAGGCCTGGAGCCAGAGGTTGGGGTATTCGCCATAGTTCTTCCACAGCACACTCGTGTTATGGATCTTCTCAAGTCAAGCTTCACTTAGTTGTTTTCTCTATTGCTTATCTATTTTCTGTTTTATTGCTCTGCTATTACTTTCATTAGTTCTTTTCTTCTGCCTTTTACAATTTGCCCTCTCTTTCTAGCTCCTTGTGATCGAAATTTAAACCATTGGTTTCTACCTTTTTTTCTTTCTAAATACCTGCATTTACATCTCTGGGTCTCCCTTTAGGTGCTGCTTTAGTTTGTCCCCCAGATTTTCATGAGTTTTGTTTTTATTACATTTATTTGAAAATATTTGTATTCTTTGTGGTTTCTTTCTCATTCTATGAGTTATTTAGAAATGTGTTGCTTAATATTCAAGGTTTTTGGAAAGATTATATTTTTGTAATTGATTTCTGGTTACATTCCATTGTCAGAGAACTACAACCCTCTGTATGATTCCAGTCCTTTGCAATGTATTGAGACTCATTTAATTGTTCAGCACATTGCCTGTTTTGGTGAATGTTTCAGGACACTTTGAGAGAAACATATCCTGTGGTTATGAGGTAGAGTTCCCTTGAATGTCTCCTGGCCATCTTGATTTCAAGTGCTGTCCAAATCTCCCATAGCCTAACTTTCTATCAATTGTTGCTTTAAAAAATTTCTCAGCAGGCTGTGTTTTGAATGTTGGCTGTGCTTGTGAAGTTGTCTATTTTTCAATATAGTTCTATCAACTTTTGCTTCACGTGTCTGAAACAGTGTTATTGAGCACATTCACCTGTAAATATTCTAACTTCTTGCTAACCTGGCCTTCCTGTCACTAAGAGGAGCCCACCTTTCTTTTAGGGCAACTGCAGCTTTTTCATGATTGATGTTTGCATGCTATACCTTTTCTCTCATTTTTATTGCAACTCACTGATGTCCTTCAAGTGTGGCCAGTAAAGCATGAATCATCAGCTAGGTCCTATTTATTTTTATCCAGTCTGATAATCTCTGGATAATCTCTGCCTTTTATATGAAGTGTTTAGTGCATTTACATTTAGTGTCCATCACTGATATGGCTGGGTTAAGTGTAGCATGATTTTTTTTTCTATTTGTCCCTTATGGTTTTCTTCTTTTGTTCCTCTTTCCTTTACTTGTTTGTTTTCTTAAACTGTGTATTTCTTATACTTCATTTCACCTCTGTTGGCTTTTGAAGTTACATGTTGTTGTACTGATTTTTTGTAGATGCTGTAGAAATTACAGTGTGCATTCATAAATTTCAAAGCACATCCAGAATGTTGTGTTTTCCTTAATGAAGGTAGGAAGGTGGGTGAATGGATGGATGGATGGATAAACAGACAGATATGACAGGTAAATCAGGAGGGAAGGACTAGTTCACTTTATGCAGATTGTGCCATTTCTTAATGCAGTGTTGAGATCTAATATAATGACGTGTATCGTTTCCTATCGTTGCATAGCAAATACCACAAACATAGTGGCTTAGCACAATACCTACTTATTATCCCACTGCTTCTGTAGGTCAGAAGTTCTAGCAAAGCTTACCTGGGTCCTCTGTTAAGGTCCTCAGGGTCTCATCACACAAGTCTGCAATTTAGCTGTTGGCTGGGCTTGTGGTTTTATCCAGGGCTCAGGATCTTCTTCCAAGCCCAGGTGATGGCTGACAGAATCTAGCTCCTTGCGGCTGTATAACTGAGACTCCAGATCCTGGGCCTCTCCTCCCACAGGCAACACACGACGTGGCTGTTTGCTTTTCCAAGGCCAGCAAGAGAATCTCCCTCCTTTAGGAACTGATGAGGTTGGGTCTGCCCAGAATCATTTCCCTTTTGATCAACTCAAAGTCAAAGTGATCAGGGACCATAACCTCTGCAAAATCATTCACTATTGGTGCATAATCCCACCTAATCTTGACAGTGACGTCTTATCAGTCCCAGCTCTCCCTCACACTCACAGGGAGGGGATTATGCAAAACATGCATAATTTCAGTGTAATTTCACTGAACACTTAGTTTTTTATGGTATTTTATTAAATTATACTCATATATGCTGCAAAAGCTATAATACCTTATTGTCTTATTGGCTTTAGTCGTTTAGAGAAAATTTAAAAGATAGCCTTGTATTTATTCACGTATTTTACCTTTTCTTTTAGAAAAATTATTCTTTCTGGCAAGATTCCATTTTGGGTCATTTCTATTCATTCTGAAGAATTCCTTTGGTATCTTATACCCCAGGGCACTGGTAATGAGTCCTTCCCTCCTCATCTACCTATCATATCTGACTGTCCATCCATTCATCCATCCACCCATCCATCCATCCATCCATCCATCCATCCATCCATCCACCTTCCTTTGTTAAGGAAAAAAGAACATTCTGGATGTGCTTAGAAATGCTCATTTTTCTCCTTCCCACTGCTGGAGGCCCGAGTTAATTCTCTGAGAACCTAGGGGGGCTTTAGGGGGAGGAGCTCAAGCATGGGTGGGCCCTGTGAGTCTGGGCCCCCAGGAGCTTTCCATCTCATGCAGGTCCACACAGCCTCCAGCGGAGTGGTGGGGAGTCAATGGCAAGTGGTCCTTCCTGTTCTGTGTGCCGCCACTGATTCCCGTGAGCTGCAGTTCTCTGAATCCATGGGTCCATTTCCCAGCTTTGGGGGCGGCAGCCTGCCCTGTGACCTCGATTCTCAGATACATTTTATAACCAGATTATAATGAGAAGTTCAGATCAAAGGCACAAAGGGTCCCCTGCATAACCTCTAGAGGCAGTCACCCCAGTCATCCCAGTGGCCCTCTGTGTGTGAGAGCAGTTGACCCCAGGCCATCGGGGTGGCTGATGACATGTGACAGTGTTGGGTCAGGAAAGTGCATTGTGGTGGGTGGTTTGTGCAGCGCCGGGTCTGGGGTGAGGCAGGACCCCAAGGGTGATGGCCCTAAACTCCCATCCCTGTGCTCCCTGCTTCGCCCTGGACCAGGCTCAGAATGCAGGTGACCTAAGCCTGTCCTCACCTGCCACCTGCCAGGGAACAAAGGTGACAGATCGCCTTCTGTGCCTCAGTCTCCTCTCACGTAGAGATGGGCCGTACTCCCCAACAGGGCTACTGTGAGTGCGGGGGTTGGGGTGCGAGGGGTCCCCCACAGCTCCCGTGTTCGTGTAGGAGGTGAAGCCATTCGATTCTGAGAGCTGTGATCCAATTAGTGGATCGATCCATTGATGGATTAGTATTTTGAAAGGACTGCTGTCGGGGTGCTGGCTGTAGGCAGGGGTTGTGGCAGGGGAGGTGCTTCCCGGGCGTGTCCTGCTTCTCCTCCTCTTCCTCTGTGGCCATGAGCTGAGCAGCGTTCCTGGCCGTGCCCTCCTGCCAAACCACTCTGCCTCCCAGGGCAGGGGAGCTGGCCCTCCGTGGGGCAGACCACGGGGACACGAGCCAGAGTAAACCTTCCCAGCTGAGTCAGAGTGATGCAGAGCCACCTGAATGGACGTGGGTGAGGAAAGAACGCAGCTGGCACACAGTGAGCCCTTGCAAATGTCACCTGTTTTTACTGTCCCCTCCTGGCCTGGGTAGCTGGCCCACCTGGACTCCCTCAGCCTGTTCCCAGGCTCACCAGCAGCTCTGCCAGCCCACCCCAGCCACCCTGCCCTCACTGCGGGGTGTCGACTACTCTCTCCAGAGCCCGGGAGCTTGCCCGGCCCATGCAGTGGCAGCCAGAGGGTGGGGTGGGTGGCAGTGGGGCCATGCCCACGGGACTCCCAGGGAGGCAGCTGCTCCTGCCTGCCCTGTCCCCATCGCGCCCCTCCCTCTCCCGTCTCCTGCCCTCCCTTCAGCTCACTGGCATCACTGCCCACTGGCCATCTGCCCCCATGCCCCACTGTGGCTGCCGTGGGGATACCCAGATAGGGCAGCTGATGTTTTTGGCCTGGGAAGAGCCGAGTCTGCTTAGCCTCCCAGGGTATCGTCCTGGTGCACACAGGTGCCGGTGGCCCGTTCTGTGGTCACACATCCTACATTCAAACCTCCCTGTGAACCTACTGTGTGCGGAGGCACCAGCCAGCGACCCTGGGTCAGGGTCTCCTCTGAGGCTTGGAACTATCTGTGCTGAGACCCGTTATGCCCCCTCTGTGGCCAGCACTGACTGGGGGGTGGCTGGCCAGAGGAAGGGCAGGAGCTGGGGACCTCGTCTGCCAGGGCTGGGCGTTGTCTCCACCCACAGAGTCACCGGCCTCCAGCAGGGACAGGCTGCCAAGCCCCTGGGTGCTCATCTGTGGAATGGCAGAGTGGAGGATCCCACCCGTGGGACGAGGCGACCCCAAGGACAGTGGGGCCCTCCCTGCTGAGGTCATCTGCTTATTTCTGCTGTGAAGAAAGGGAGCAGAACACCCATCCTGGGGACCCCCAGAGCCCTGCAGGCTGGCTGTCCTTCCCTGGGCGGGGCTGGCTGTGGGCAATGATGGTTCCATGTGACCTCTAACAAGGCCTGTGACCTCTAACAAGGCCTGTCCCCTCTGCCTCTGACTCACTGTCTACATAAAACCCAAATCATCTCCCTCTCCACCCCAAACACCAACACCCAAACACCAACACCCAAACACCAACACCCAAACCCTTTTCTCTTTAGGAGAGAAAAGCAATTCTCGACCCACAGTGCCTCGAAGGAGAGATGCCCCTGAACCCTGAGGGACATGTCCTGATCCTGCCTGGCAGCTCCTGGCCATGCCGTCTTGCTAAAGGTCAATTGAAGCCGACTCTTTGGCCCCAAAGAAAATAGTTTCCCTAAAGGATGTGGCAGAGAGACATCACCAAGAAATCCTATCCAGGTTCAAAAAGAATTCCAAGGGATTGAGGAGTCCGCTTCCTGCACCTGTGATTCTGACCATTCCCTAAGGGAAAGAATATACCAGAACCCGGCCTGGACAGGGAAGGGCTGGGATGTGGAGGAAAATGGGCACAGTGGCTCACTGGGTCCCCTCGCCCCACCCCCCACCTGTCCTGCCTGCTCACCATTTCTGATGCCCAGCCTCTGCTCAGCTGTGGCCTCCCTGCCTCCACTGCCACCTGCCACAGCCCTGCTCCCTCCCTGTTCTGCTGGTCCCAGCTGCCAGCTGCCATCAGGAGACCCCCTGTGCACAACTGGTTTGGGCTTGTCCCTAATCATGCAGCTGGGCCTGTCCCAGCCCTGGGGTCACGGGCTCCACCCAAGACCCCTCCTTCTGGGCTCTCAGAGTCCCCTGGGCCAACACGTCCCTCTGCCCCAGAGGATCTAGGTTTCCAGAGATGCTTGGTGTGAAAGCAGAGCTCCTGGGCAGCGCTGGCCAGTGTTGGCCCTGGTGTCTGGTCACCCCGCGTCCCTGGAGCCCCCAGAGCAGTCCAGCGCTGATCAGCGATGAGCCCACTCCCACCATGGCAGCCACACGCCCTTCACCCAGTGCCGAGCTGACATCCAGGAAGATGCAGGGGCTGGTTCCATGGCCCTCGCTGTCCGCAGGACTCTTAGAACCTTTCCTGACTTCCCCGGCCTGGGAAAGCGCCCTCCACCGCCAGGCGTCTCGCTGCACATGTCCTCTGGGTCCTGGCAGGGGGGTTTCCCCAGGCCAAGCTGTGTCCCACCGCAAGCTGCCTATGGCCCTGCACTTGGGCTGCTGAACCAGGCCCACATGTCATGGCTGTTTGACCGAAAATAACGAAGGATCAGCCTCCTAGGCTATGTGCTGGCACACAGGGCTCCTCCAGGCTCTTCACAAAAGCCCGACTCCAACTGCCTAAGGAAAAGGTTCCAAGGTTGAGCTTCAGGCAAGGCGGGATCCAGGGGATCTGACAATCTCACAAGGAACGTCTCATACTCGGTCCTTTGTCCACATTTCCCCCAGGTCCTTTCCACTCTCAAGCGGGGGCCCCCAGGCTGTGGCTCTCCTGCAGTTTAAAGTTCCCAGGAGTGACAGAACCTCACTGTCCCAATTTCCCTTCAAATCTGTGGCTGTCTCTGATTGGCTGAGCTGGGGTCACATGTCCATCCTTGGACCAATTACTAGAGCTGAGACACAAAAAGGATGAGAGCCCCGATTGGCTTGATTGGGTCTCATGTCTTCCCTGGTGGTGAAGAGGGTTGGGGGAGTCCTCGTGGGAAGGCTGGAGGTTGGAAAGAGGGCGGGGTCTGGCAGAGCCTGGTGTGGGGGTGGGGGCCTGGGGCTGGGATCAGGGCTGCATGGATTCTCCTTCTGCAGACCAGACCCAAACTGGACGGTGGCGGGGACTCCTGCATGGTGCGGGCTTCCCCGCCTGCCAGGCCTCAGGGCAGAGGCTCTGGAGGGCCCGAGCTTTGCGCCTTGCTCCCCCTCCCACCTTGGGATCCTTAATACCTCTGGAGCAAAGGGCCCCTGGCTTCACGTCACACCTGTCCCACTCTGTGGGTGCAGGTCCATCCCAGGCTGGCGAGGTCGGGTCCAAAGACCCCTCCTTGCAGGCCTCCCATGCTCCTGGCTCTGCTGGTGGCTGAAGTCCTGTCCCAGTGGCCTTCCTCTGTCCTGCCCCATTCTCCCCGTCTTGGGGGTCCCCTGGCCCTTGTCCTTCAGTCTCCCCACCCAGCACCCAGGTCACTGCTTTGAACCCAGCATCCCCAGCCCCAGCGCCTCCACCTGCCCCTGCACCTGCTCACTCTGGGCAGGAGCTGGAAGTGTGTGGCCAGGATACAGTGCCCCCCGCACCCCCAGATGATGGAGCACAGGGCAAAAGGACGAGCATGTCCCTGCTGCTGAGGGGCAGTTCTGAGACCCATCCGGCTGCCCTCCTGGGGCTCTTCCTCCCTCCTTCCTCTCGGCAGCCCCGCACTGCAGCTCCAGGACCACCTCTCAGGTGGCGCCTTGCCCACAGCTGCTCCTGGGGCCTGGGCAGAGTCCTGCTTTCCCCTCCCCCGTCACTGCTGGCTTCTCTGGTGACACTGTTGAGGGGACAGCCACATGTCCCGGGGCTGGCAAGCAGTCCTGTCACGTGCTCCCCGCGCTGTCTGGCTCCATCCTCTTCCCCCCCCCCCCCAGAAGTTCTCACATCGGCATTGTACAGACAAGGAGCGTGGACTCGTGGCATCCTAGGTGACCCAGCAGTGGTCACCCCAAAGCTGAGTGGAATTTGGTGGGAGAAGGGCTGGGGCTCCTGGCACAGGTGCGAGCAGACCGCTCGGGAGCTGCGGCCCTGTTGCTCAGGGTGACTGGGAGGATAGGAGGGCTGGCGAGCCCGCAGGAGGGAAGCGGGAGGCCTGGCACCAGGCCTGGCCCTGGGGAGGGCTGGACCACCTGGCAGGGCAATGGGGAGCTCCCCTCCAGTCCAGGCTGGCCTCTTGGGTGGTGGGCTGCGCTCTCTCTCTCTCTCAAGTGGGAGCCCACGTTGCTTCCCCTCTGCTCTGGGACTCAGGTCTGAAAATAGAGCAGATGTCTTTCTTCAGGTGGAATATTCTAGAAACTCCAGCATGTGGAGCAGTGACTGGAGCTGCCTGGGCATAAGCAGGGAAAGCCTAGAGGGTGTCCCCTGCTGAAACCCGGGCTCAGGAGGACACCTGGGGAGCCCCAGGCCTCTTCCGTGAAGGACTCAGTGCCCAGGAAGATGGCTCCCTCAGGAACATCTGCTGAAGGCCAGGCTTCCCTGAAATGAAGTCCAGAGCAACCCAAACCCCCCTGCTGGAGGAGCATCACCCGGTGTGGAGGTCTGGAAACACGGAGCCCATCACAGAGGAGAGCCTGAAACCCGGGGTGGGGGGCCTCCAGGTGCCCCAGGCGGCAAGGAGTGGCATGCAGATGCCAGTGAGCTCCCCGGTGCCAGCCCCAACCTGCAGGTCAGCAGAGCAAGGGGCTGGAACAGCTCTCAGGGCTGAAGGCCCAGTCACCTCCAAGCTGGGGACACCGGCCAGAGATTGTCCTTTCCTGGAGGCCAAGTGGAGAGCTAGTGAGAGGCCCGTGTAGGCACTCAGCCTTCGCCACGACACCAAGGACAGTTCTTCCCTAGCTACAGCCCCAGGGTGACTTGGGGAGAGTCCCCCAGACCTTCTGCAAGGAAGCCGACCCCCTCTTTTCTCAGGGTCAGGCTGTCCCACAGCCCCGCTTCCCCTCTGGCCCAGGAGGCAGCCTCTTCTCAGGGCTGTCGCACCTCGTTCCTGCACCCTCAGACAAACCAATTGTCAGACTCAGCTCTGCTCCGGCCCACTCAATGGTTTCTATCTTATTTCCTTACTTCAGGGTCCTGGCCAACTTAGCCCTGTGCCTGAGGTGGTGGGCCAGGCCCAGCGGGCTGGACACCGGTCTCCGCAGAAGAGCCGACAGAGTCAGCCTGTCCCTGGGTTGGATGTGGTGATCTGACTTGGGGGGCTCTGATTCAGCGTCTGCCAATGCGCAGGGTGGAGTCTGCGGAGAAGCGGCCCCAGGACCAGGCTCTGTCCTTTCTGTGGTCCCTTCAGCCCTGCCCCACGGCCCCACCACCGGGGTTGGCTAGGAGTTTCGGGTCAGTGATGCTCCTGACGCAGACTGACACGCTGGAGTCACTGCTTGGGGTTGGTTTGGGTTTGGGAATTTTACTAAATGACTCTGTGGTTTGCAACCAAGTTTGTTCCTCAAATGAAACCCCAGCGACAGTGTTCCCGTGGCCACAAACACTTCTGAATATTTCCGAGGGCAGTTGGAGACCCTAGGGCAGGTGGCTACAGACCCGTGTGGCCGCAGGGAACTTACCTGACCTCAGGAGGCCTGGGTTTGCTGCGAGGCCTGCGGAGGAGCCAGTGGTGGGTCCTGCTGAGTTGCTCTGGCTGCACCTGCTCCAGGGATTTGCAGGGAGGTGGAGGAGGGAAGGAGAAATCCCAGGGCCTCCTGAGTCGCTTTCTTTAGGGATTCCCTCCGGGGAGACACCAAGACTTGCCTCCCAAGAGCTGGTCACACGACTGGGGTACGTTCCTCTGGCCTACATGACCAAGTTTGCCCAGAACTGTCCCAGCTTTGGCCCTGGAATTCCTGCATCCCAGGAAAACACAGGGTCACAGGGAGCCAGACGGGTTGATTGCTAGGTGTTGGCCTGGTGGGTATCGGATGGGAGTGTGGTAGGTCAGGAAAACTAAATGCGATTGGCAAGGGGAGCGCATCCAGCCTGGGCAGCTCAGTGGGCAGGGCAGTGGTCTGACACTCGGCAGTGCGGAAGGGGCACTGGGGAGCCAGCAGCTGGGGCGGTAGATGGAAGGCAGCCGAGTGCTGCCCGCTGCCTCTCCGCCTCCCTCAGTGGACCAAAGGGGCTGAAGCACCCCTCCTCCCCAGGGAAATGCAGCTCACATTAATTATGTCCCTGCTGCATGCCAAGCACCGCCCTCAGTGCTCTTGAAGTTCTGCCTTTGGATCCAGAGCATCCCCCAAAGGCCACTTGCTAAAGGCTTGGTCTCCAGCCCGTGTGCTCTTGGGAGGTGGTGGAACCCTTAGGAGCTTGGCCTAGAGGGAGGAAGTGAGGTCACTGGGGGCGTGTCCTTGAAGGGGATATCGGGCCCTGGCTCCTCCTCTTCCTCCTTTTTTGCTTCCCAGCTGCCTTGAGGTGAGCAGCTTCCCTGCCCTGGGCTCCCACCATGCTCTTCTGCTTCGCCACAGCCCCCAAAGCAACGGGCCACCAGCAGTGTCCTGAGGCCTCCCTCACTGTGAGCCACCATTCACTTTTCCTCTTTTTAAGGTGGGTGTCTCAAGTATTTCTGTGACAGTGGAAGAAATCTGACAAACCGAGGGCTGCTTTCTGCTCCGCCCAACGTTCCCATTATAGAGAAGAAAAACCAGAGGCCGCAGAGCTGAAGCCACCTGCCCACATCCAGTCAATGTTACTCACAGAGGTTTTTTCTGGCTTCAAAAAGACTGCCCTGCCTCCTGGAGGAAAAGAAACTTCCAGAACCAAGGTCAGGGTTGAAACCTGGGGACGTGTACCCTCATGGATCCCAGAGCCATGCTGGCTTCCCTGGGGAGTCAGGCTTGGGGTCTGACTCCTCCTTCCCTCTTGGTCCCCTGGGCTGTGGCGTGGCTGGACCTGGAGAGGCTCACTGTCACCTGCCTTCCGACAGCCACCTCTGCCTGTGGGGAACCAGCCTCCACACCACTCCTGCTTCTGAGATGGACCACTGACTCTGGACGGCGATCTGGCTGCCCTGCTCTGCTCTGGAGTCTGCAGTCCCCGCCGGCCTGCTCGGACTCAGAACCGTCCCTCCTGACACCTTCCCTGGAGCCAGAGAGATGGGGTTGGGGTCTCAGAGCAGTCAAGTGAATTTTTCCCGTTTCCCAGAAGTAGCCCTAACCAGAGTTTCCATCACCTGCGCCAGGTACTCTGAGGTCCAGGCAATCTGTTCAAGTCGCCCAGCTCAGCTCAGCCCGGTCAACCCAGCAGCCGAAGTCATGCACTTGGGTATTGCCGAGGCCCCCAGGGAGGGCACTGCCTCTCACTGCAGAGTCCCGAGGATGGGATTGGCACAGATCATTGCACTGTGAAGGAGGCAGGTGGGTGAAGAGAGGCCTGGAGCGCAGCCTCCAAACCTGCAGGATGAGGCTCAAAACTTTGCTCTGAAATTTACTGGCCAAGTAGCCTGAGAAAAGGGACGCTTTCAGGCTGAGCCTGGCTCCTACTCAGCTCCACAAATGGGGACAGTGGTGGCACTCACCCTGGAGTGTCTGTGAGGCTGAGATGAGGCCAGCATGGAGAGGCTTTAGAACCAGGCTGGCCTCCGCCCCATGCCCAGGAGCGTCTGCTCTGCTACAGTTCCCTTTACATCTCTGGCTCCTATAGGCCAGGAGAGGGGCCTGGAGGGGCCAGGACATTCTTACATTCTGGCCTTTTGAGCTGTGACGTGCCCTCCTGCCCCATCGCAGCTGATGCTGGGCTTGTGGAGGGAGTTCCCGCTGGCCAGAGCTCCCGCTGGCCGGAGCTCCCGGGGCAGAAGGCTGACTTCGACTGAGCAGCAGCGACCCCAGCGCCACTCCAGCACCTACCCCAGATCTGCTCAGAGTACCACCGGGGAGGGTCCAGCACCCGAGCCTGACACAAGGGCGAGGTTTCAAAGGAGGCTCCTGGGGATGGGGCTGCCCCAGGACCCTACCCGGGGCAGGTGGCCACAGATCAAAGTCTGCATAACGTGGCTGAGGACCGGGAGGTCGTGGTGACACCCAGAGCCCTGCTCCTTGGTTCCTCCTGGTGCTGAGCCTGGTTGGCATCCATGTCTGTCCCGGGCCCTCAGACGCCCTGGAGATGCTGCATCCCAGGGTGTCACACACAGACAGGCGAGTCCTTGCCACCTGGGCCTCAGGCCAGCCCAGCCCAGTGTCCTCACTTTCACTACAGTGCTGGCCTTGGAGGCCAGGAGGCCAGGCGGGAGCTGGCACGTGAGCACCCCGGGCCAGGAGGAGCAGGAGGCATGTTCTCGCCAGACCTTGCAGCAGCAGGGCCTCCTGGAGGCCCTAGAGGAGGCTTCCTGCCTCCGCCTGTGGGAAGAGGCTTGTGGCTGCGTCACCCTGGCCACCTCCTCTGCATGCTGTGCGTACGCTGCGAATCTGCGTGTTGCCAGGAAGACGCTCCTCACTGGATCTGGGACCCACTCGGGAGTGGGACGACCTCCTCTCCAGATCCTTCCCTCAGTCCCGTCTGCAGACCCCTTTCTCAAGTAACCCCACCTTCTCAGAGGCTGGGACCTGAGACCTGAGACGGATGGGGGCTGGGCAGCCACTGCCTGGGCTCTCAGGGCTCCTCGCCCGGCCTGGAGGCCCCAGGGAGGTCCTCCAAGCATCGTGTCTTGGTTGTGCAGCTGAGAGGGAGGGTTCTAGCAGGGTGTGTTCCGAGGGGATGCCAAACAAGCTGCCGCGTCCCAGGCTCAGCTGTCCTGGCCACACCACAGAAGGGCCCTGAACGGCAGGGGTGGTTGTTCTAAGAGGAAGCTGCTGTTCTGCACCTGGGCCTCACCCGACCCCTTTTCCAGCTCCTCCCTGCTTGGTTCCTCTCCGCTCCCTCCAGGGGACACCTGATCACCCCGAGTCCCGGCCCCTTTCTGCCCCACGCCTCTGGGTGGGAGCTTCTGCCAAGCCCAGTGCTCCCTGCGGCCGCCCCGGAGCCGAGCGGGAGGAGCGGGTCTGCAGCGCTGCTCACCAGCCCAGCGCAGTTGAGCGCTCGGTGTGGGAGGGATTCTAATTCCCCAGTTTCTCTGAACATTTTTCTAACTGGATCTTTTTGTGTCTCTGTCTCAGAATAGACACGCTTGTGGGCTTTCCTGGGCTCAAAATAGTCGTGAGATAGGGGTTGGAAACGACACGCGAGTCTGAATTACAACAACTTGGTTGCAACTTTTGATTGGGCGGATTTTACCAGCCCGATGTGGTTCTCCCTGCAAACACGCTTCCTTTTATGGAAGAACACGGTCCTGGGCGAGGGAAGTGCTCCCGGAAGTGGCCCTTCTGCAGAGTGGCCAGGGCTGAGGCTGGCACACCAGCAGAGGCCAGTCGGCCTGGTCTCCTGGGGACAGGGCCTCTGAGGACAGCCCCCTGCAGGGCAGGTCCAGCAGGTCACGCTGACGGGGCCTTCCTGAAATCTGGGCTCAGGTTCGTCCCTGCCAGCTCGTGCAGGGGAGCCTGACGGGAGCCAGACTGGCGGCTCTGAAGGTCACCTCTCCCACTGTGGGCAGCTCCCCTCACTTCTCCGTGCCTCAGTTTCCCCTTCTGTCCAGGTGTGGATGGTCCTGTGTACATCTGCCCGAGGAGCTGTGACAATGACCTGAACAGTGTGGAGGGTCTCACAGCAGCAACTGGCACAGGGAAAGTTCTAAGCTATTTTGATTGCTTGGCACACAGTAGGTGCTCAATAAATGCTCATGGGCTCAAACAGTCACTGATCCTCCATGTCCCAACTCAAGGTGGATCAGATGACAAGCAGAGGTCTGTAATGGGGTAGGTTCCCCAGGAGACCCAGGTGGCTTGCCAGGACCTTGCCAGGACCTCCCGCAGGCTGCATCCATCCCAAGGGGGGAGCACGGCAGCTTCCCACCCATGCACTTAACCTCACTTTTGAGCAACTTCTTATATTGCAAGCAATATGTCATTGATCTACCTGGAAATGTCTGGCAAGGGACCTCTCTGGCACTCGCCCAGCTGCTGCGTGGACGGGGAGAGAGGCTGGGGAAGCCGCTGGCAGTGGGGCGGTGGGGCCTGCCAGGCTGGGGCTGGTCCCAGCGGCCACCCAGTGGGCTCTTCTGGTGCGAGTCCAGTCACTGAGCACAGGGGAGCTCCAGCCGCAGGTAAGGAAAAGGGAGCTGGCCAGGAGGCAGGCAGGGCTGCGTGGCCTCCTCCAGCCCTGTCTTGGGCGGTGAGACTCCTGCATCTGATCACAGGGTCACTTGCTGCTCCAGAGAAGCCCCCTGAGCAGTTTCCCTGCTCCTGCCTCACAGGCCTGGGAGACAGGAGCCGCAGGGGTGGGCAGGAGACCAGAGGACAAGGGTGGCAGGTCCTCCTGGCTGTGGTGGCCCTCCCCTGCCTGCCTTTCTGTGCTGGACTCTGGGAAAAGGGCCCTCTTTTTGTCTGGGATCTCAGCTCTTTGGTGAAATTTAAATGGTTCTTAAACAGCAAACAGCAGGCTAGGAGAGCCAGCCAAGGCAGCAGCCACGTCGAGACCCAGGCTGCATTTGCTGTAGGCTGATTCGACGACATGTAGCTGGTGACAGGACATGGTGCTGAATGCCTTCTTAGATGGCACAGAGGAGGAGGCAGCCGCTCTGGCTTCAGAATGCTGCAGTGTCTGCTTCTCAGGGCTTGTGGTCTACCAGGGCCAGAAGGTCCTCCTTCAGAAGGGAGATCATTGTAACTTACATACAAGGACACATGCACATTTTAAGGTTGCAGGCTGATGACTTTTGACAGATGCGAACATCTGTTACCACCACCCAGTGAGGATCCACACTGTGCTCAGCACTCCAGGAAGTACCAGGCAGCATTTTAGCAAGACAAACCATTTTCAAAAATTAAAAACAAACAATTTCTTGCTTCGTTGTGAATTTAAGGTAGTTTTTCAGCCTCTTATCACAGCTTGGAGCTGGTTGGGTTTATTCGGTTTGAAGTGAGACCGCGTCTGCTCAGACACCAGCCCATCGCCCAGTGAGAACCTCAGGGAAGGATGGGGGCGATATCGTGGTGTGGCTGAGCAGGAAGGTGGGAGGCACCGTCCATGGTTCCGTGTCCTGGAGGATCTCACAACGCCTCCTTCCTGGAGAGGGAACTCTGACCCTGGCGGGCCAGAAGCTGCGCCTGGCAGAGGTTGCCGCAGTGTCCCGAGGGCGGATCACCTGCAGCCAGCCCTGGCACCTCGGCCTCCCCAGGCCCTGCTCTGAGGCCCCTCTGATTTTGGAAGAGCTGGTAGCCCTTGGATTTCGCTGGCCTGCAAGGAGAGGTGGAGAGCCCAGCGCCAGCCTGGCCAATGGCATGATGGGGGCGTAGGACTGAGTGCAGTGGGGAGATGAGCCCCTGGGCTCCCCGCCGCCCAAGCCTGCTTCCTCACCCCGTGCCACCTCAAGTCAGCCACTGGGACAGGGTGAGGGACCCCGGGCAGGGGAAAGGGTCATGGGATGTGGTGACCTTCATGGAGAAAGAGGCCATGTGGACCGCCCTGCCTCCTGGGGGGGGTCTGGCTGGGCACTGTGCCTGCAGTTGATTTGGCCTGGAAGATTCCCTAAACATCCTTCCAGACTCCACCTGCACGTTTCCCTCCATGACACTTTGCCCTAGGTCACCCCGTCAATGCTGAAACTCGCCAATATTATGATTCTCCAATATTCCTTTGCTTGCATTTTTTTGGGGGTACCAAGGATTGAGCTCAGGAGCACTGGACCTCTGAGCCACATCCCCAGCCCTATTCTGTATTTTACTTAGAGACAGGGTCTCCCTGAGTTGCCTAGAGCCTCACTTTTGCTGAGGCTGGCTTTGAGCTCTTGATCCTCCTGTCTCAGCCTCCCCAGCTGCTGGGATTATAGGCTGCACCTCCAGGCCTGGCACTTTTTTTTTTTAATTTTTAATGAAGATATTTCCTTTAATTTTATACTTGGATCTCAGGTGCAAAAATTTGAATGCATCTAATAATGCATCTATCTTTTGGGTTCAATACTCTTAAACTTCTCTGGTCTCTGGAAAGCCCCCACCTTGCAGGCCCTCTCTGCTCCCACACCCTCTCCTGCTCCCACAGCAGCTTCCTCTGCCCCTGTGGTCACACCTTGGACTTGACCTTGAGACTTGACCTGTGTGTCCTCTCTAAGAGAAAAACCCTCAAAACCCTCAGGACAGCATCACGCAGAATCCACTGTCCTTCAGTGTCCTTCCTCCCGACACACCACTCCCCACCCCTTGGAAAGCTTTATTTTCACTGCCAAAATTCCTCCTGCCATCGTTGGGCCTCCAGAGAGAGGGACGCACCAAGGCCAGAGATGGGGCCACAGCTCCAGGTGTCCCTCTTCTCCTGCATCTGGGCCTGTGTGTCTGGAAGGGACGATGTGAGATTTGATCGTTACGGAGTCCTAAGAAGAGCAGCCACCACCCCAGCCCCATCGGTGCCGTCTCACAGAGGCAGCTGCGGCGTCCCCCATCATCCCCTGCAGGCCAGCCACAACCCCAGTGCATCCCAGTAACGGAGACCGGGGTTTGATTCAAGGTGACGGTCCTGGCCGGGATCCACCAGGGTCTCTCGCCAGCACTTGGTTTACAGCAAGTTCTGTCTTAAACTGCGTCTGGGATCTCTCGAGTTCTCATGGGTGTTCAGACTGCAGTCCGCAAACCCCCTGGGGGCAGGAAGCGGCCTTCCTTCCGAGGTCTTGTCTTGGTCAGCATTTCCGGGGGCAGGGATGGCTGTCTGGCTGGAGGTGCTGGCCACAGCTGAGCTTGGTTATGGGACGCTGCTGCCGATGCTCTGCCACTCCCTGTGTTGCCTGCAAGGTTTCTCGCGTGGCTCCGCAAGGGCCTGGGCCTGAACCACAGTCTGATCTGCTGGACCCTCTGTCCAGCCTCTTCGCTCCTGGGCCCTTTGCTTTGATTTTTTGCCAAGTGGAAATCCAGTGCCGCCAGAAGACAGAGCCGGCTGGCAGGGTATACCGTCCCTGTCCCCAACACCCCCCAGCTGCGACCCCGTCCATGAGGGGACAAGGCGCTGTCCAGCTCAGGTGGCCCAGGGGATCCTCTAGGGAACTGCTGCTCAAGGACAAGCATGCCGGCCCCAGAGTTGACCTCACACAGCCCCGAGCCAGCACTGCCCGCTCAGCCTGCCGGGTCCTGCCGCCAGCTTTGCCTGGCCATTCGCCTGCAGGTGGAGGTGGGGAGGCTGCACTTTGTCTTCTGGAAATTTCCGTGATGCTGAGCACCAGCCAGGCTGCTGTGGAAACCCCTGCAGGGGGTCTCAGCATTTGGGTGGTCTCTCTCTTGTTCTTGAACCTGAGACAGAGAAGTTGCAGAAGCAGGACGGCCACCCCTTGGCCAGTGGCCTGCTCATTTGCTTTGTCAACAAGTGTTTGCCAACAGCTCCTGGGGTGTGTGTGTGTGTGTATGTGTGTGTGCATGCGTGTATGCATGTGTGCATGTGTGTGTATGTGTGCACATGTGTGTGCATGTGTGTATGTGTATATGTGTGTGTATGTGTGTATGTGTGTGTGTGTGTGTGTGTGTATGTGTGTGTGTGTTTGTGTGTGTGTGTGAATGGGGCCTGACAGCAGTGGTGGCGTCCCTGTCCCCTGAGGGAGGAAGCCCCTCACAACCCAGAAAACTCTGATGGGGTCTGCAGATGTGGGGGGAGAAGTGGATGTGCCAGTCCCAGCTGCCCATCCTGGTGATGGCCAGGGCTCCACTGGCCCTCCAGGGCCCCACTCTGGGGCGGATGCAGACCAGGGATTCCGACAGTTTCTGCCTGCCACCACTCTGAGACACCGAGAGGCATTGACGATTTCCCCAAAGGTTAGGAAGTGGGAAGATCACATCCCACAGGAGCAGATGACGTTTAATGTCTCGTTGATTCTTTCTCCGAATCTCTCAGCCATGTCTGCAGCGCGAGGCTCACCCCAGGTAAGAGCCAGGACTTTCCTGTCACCCACACTCTCTCTGGGGTCAGGGGTGAGCCAGGGCCTGGGTGGGCACCGCTTCAGGGCAGGCATCAGGGAGCCTCACCCGGTCTACGAGGGTCAGGGAAGCTCTTCTTGGGCTGTTGGTGCAGCCCAGACCTGCAGGGTGAAGGCCCGCGTGTCCCTCTCATGGTCCTAGGCAGGGGTCGGGTTCGCTGTGCAGACCCAGGCCAGAAGCTCCCTACGTTGGGGAGGGGACTGAGATGGAATCAGAGATCCAGGTCCAGGTGGTCCTGGGAGCTGTCTCCTGCCAGCTGCTCCCCTCCCCCTCCTCCCAGTTTGTGCCCTGCTGTGGTCTGCATCCCAACTGTCCCTTGCCTGGCCTCTCTTACAGGACATCACCCTCTATCCCTGCACTGACCCTCTTGGAATGCCCAGGTTCCGACTCTCCCTGGAGTTGAGAGTCGAACACATTTGGTCTTTTTTCTGCCTTTGCTAAATCCTAGGTCACTGGGCAGCCTGTGGCCAGACGCTTTGGGGTCAGCTGTCCACCCCCATCACCATCTCTCAGGTGACCCGTCTGCAGGTTTGCCGACCCCGCTCTCCTCCTCCTTCCTCACTCTTGGGGAGGGGCGGCCCCTCCACACTGCGCTGACCAGCAGCTCACGGCTGCTTTTTCCACAGGAAGCAGAAGAGTGACCACACAATAAATGTGGCCAGGAAGGGCCCAGAGTTCTGGGGCCTCCTAAAGTCCCTACTCTGCTTCCTGGGCCCTCTCTGAAGCACCCAGGATCATTCGGTTCCCACAGGGAAGTGCCCGGAGCCCTGGTTCTGAGAGCCACTGCGCAGGCTCCTCCCAGCCTCAGGCTCCTCCACCCAGGGGTCATGGCCCCTCTGGAGCCTGTCCTCCTGCTGTGCTCTCAGCCTCCACTCTCCCAGTCCCAGAGGACTCTGCTTCTGCCTCTGGACAATAAGCCCAGGGCAGGGGCTGGGGGGCTGGAGCGTCCTAAGCTCCTGTGGGCCGATGCCCATCATCTAACAAAGTGGACCATGCAGCCCTGGGCTGTGTGCCCTGATCCCGGGAGCGGACACTGTCCTGTGTGAGTGGGAAAGCGGGCTGCCATGGTGAGGCCACCTGCTGGCATGGCCAGGCTGGCAGGGACGTGAGCCGACGAGCCACGCAGGCCGCACTACAGAGCTGAGCAGACGGGCAGGTGAGAGTCACACCAGTGTCCTCACCGTGACAGAGGACGCAGCAGAGTCCACGTTCCAGGGAACGCACACAGGGCATCAGGAAAACCCCTGTTGTTAGGGGTCAAGGGGGCCGGGCGAGGGGGCCTGGAGACAGGTGGAGAGAGCAGACGCCCGCAAAGGCAAATGCAAGCCGGAAATCTGGGTGAAGATGACAGATATTTTCAAACAAAACCTGAAATTATTTCAAAATAAAAAGGCCTTTAAGGGTGAGCCCCCGTCTCTGCGGGGCCGTGGCTGCACCTGGGCCTGCTCAGCCCGGCTGGTGCTCCCGGGTTGGGGTGCAGCCCTGAGCCCGGATGTCCTGAGTGTGCAGGACGCTCTGGGCTCGGGTCCTCGGCGTCCAGCCCTGCCCTTCCTCTGCTCCCTGGATCTGGAGG
Source organism: Glaucomys volans (assembly GCA_020662805.1). Taxonomy (NCBI): domain Eukaryota; kingdom Metazoa; phylum Chordata; class Mammalia; order Rodentia; family Sciuridae; genus Glaucomys; species Glaucomys volans. The sequence continues at coordinate 745,540 of JAJEJO010005738.1, forward strand.
ATGGGATGAGTGCAGGCAGAGCCACCCCGTGTCTCTGTCCCCAAAGTGGACCATTCCTGGATTGCCCACTGGGGTCCACTCCCAGCCCAGCTCCACACATGGGAAGGAGAGCCCTCTCAAGGCCGGGCCTGCACAGGGAGACCACAGCAGGCCTTCAACCACCCCTCCTCACTCGATTCTCCCAGGTGTTCCTGGACTAGTGACATCACACCCCTGAGAGTGGGTAGGCTGTGTGGACCCCTCCCCTGAATCAAAATCTTCATTTTAACAAGATCCCTGGGGGTTTGTGGGTGCAATAAAATCTAGGAAACCTCAAACTAACCCACTTTAAAAAGAGGAGGAGGAGGAGGGGCTGGGGGAGGGGAGGAGAAAGCCACATCCAGAAAATAGGGTCTGGGCCTGCAGTTCCTTTAACTGTGCAGTAGTTTCTTTAAGTTCAGGGGTCCCAGACCTCTCTGTGGCCAGGCTCAGCCAGGCCGGGCAGCCCTGGGACAGTGAATCAGGGGGGCCCAGCGCCCACACCTGTGACCCAGATTCAGGGGGAGATGTGGGGCAGTGGCTGACGTCGACACCCCAACCCCAGCACACTCCCTGCAGGCCCAGCTTTAGTCAGGGCCCCCAGAACCACTGATGGAGACCACAGAGCCCAGCGTCTGAGTCAGCGAGCTGGAGCTGATGTAGATGCGTGTTCCAGTCCCAGGGCAGGAGAAGGCCACGCCTGGCTCAAGTGGGCCGTCAGGTGCTCAGTGGGTTGGGCCAGGCCCACCTGCAGTAGGGAGGGCTGTGTGCTCCCCCGCCCCCTGACTCAGATGTTCATCTCACCCTCATGCATCCCAGACCTTCTCTGAATAGTGCTTGACCAAAAGTCTGGGCACCCAGTAGCCCAGTCCAGTGGATACATAAAGTTGGTTGTCATTGGCCTTCACCTGGACTGAGGTCCCCTGTGGTGCTGTTTTAGTGAGCTTTCCCTCTGCTGTGACTAAAAGACCCCACCTTGGGATAAGGTGTGGAAGAAGGAAGGTTCATTTGGGGGCTCACAATGTCAGAGGTCTCAGTCCATAGACGGCCGACTCCAGTCCTCAGCGCTTGAGGTGCGGCTGAGCATCCTGGCAGAAGAGTGTGGTGGATGGAAATGGCTCATGTGATGATCAGGAAGCAGAGAGACTCCTCTCACCAGATGCAAAATATGTACCCCAAGGGCATGCCCCCAATGCCCACCTCCTCCAGCCACACCCCACCTGTCTCCAGTTACCACTCGGCTAGTCCCATCAGGGATTCACTCACTGACTGGGTTAAGGCTCTCATAGCCCAGTCATTTCTCCTCTGAACCTTCTTGCTTGTCTCACACGTGAGCTTTTGGGGGACACCTCACATCCCAGCCATAACACAGGTGTTCTCCACGGCGGCCTCACCCAGCCTCATGGTTAGACAATGTTGGTGGCATGGCCTCCCTCCCAGGTCTCACTCCAGCCCTGCGTGGACCGGCCCTGGCTGGGCTCCGTTCCCTCAGCTTCCCCAGCACCCAGCAGAGCACCAGGCTGTCTGGCTGCTGCAGGGGACTGGGCCGCGTGGCACAGACCTCCGCGGACTCCCGGAAAAGAAGCACACATAAAGCGAGTCCCCCCAGGGGGGTCAGGGACCTCAGAGCCAGAAGCGTTTTCTTCCCTGATACAAACGAGACACCTGAGTCTCTCGGCCATGGCGGCTCAGGAAAAGGCCACGCCCCCCGGGCACGCCCCTCCCCTCATGGCTTCTTTAGGGCACCTTGACCCTCAAGGCTGCCCAGCACCCCCAGGACGCCTCCTGCTCTGCCCGGTAAGATCCAACGACCCGCAGAGAAGTCCGTTCCCAGGGAGCCCCGAGGGTGCCTGGGGCCACCCCTGACGGCCCAGTCATAGACCCCTGGAAATGGGGACTTCAGTGAAAAAGCTGCCGTGCCAGTGCCCTGGCCTTGGTGGCCGAGGGCTGCATCTCAGTCCCTGCGGCTGCTCCTCCCACGCTGTGCACTTGCTCCCTGGCCCTCCGCCCTGTGACTGTGTGACAAAGAATGCCCTGCTGCCATGCCTTGGTTCTGGGTCCCTCCCCAACACGCTCCTCTGAAAGCTGATGGGCAGTGGCTTTGGGCCCCTGGCATCCCCATATTGGGACACTGTGACCTATTGGACCCTGAGGTATGTCCTGCACAGCCACTTCCTCTCTGGAGTCCCACCACTCACCTGGGAAGCAGGATCCCAAAAGGTCCCCGAAGCTGTCCCCACGTGCCCTTTGTCCCCTGGCAGATCGTAGAGGGACCAAGGGGCAAGAGCTGTGACTGCCATGCGGCTCAGAGGCCATCGGCCAGGACGAAGAAGTCTCTCCCTCAGGTGCCCAGACGCCCCTGTCTTGGCAGATCCGAGGGTGTTGTGGGAGCATGCTGTGGTCCTGGGAAGCAGCGGGCCTCACATCTCATGCTCAAGTCCAAGTCCTGCGGGAGTCCCCACTCATGCTGCTCTGTATGTCCCTGTCACTCCCGCGAGCTCACGGGGTGTCCTGAGAGGAGGTGGTGTGACTGTTGTACCCATGGGAGAGCCTAGCTGTGCGCCGGGCCTCTGCAGGAGCCGGGCCTCCAAGGAGGCCCACAGGGAGGGGCTCTGCTGGATGTCCCCTCTCCAGTGGGCCGGGCGGGGTTGCGCCCAGGGCTGCGTGGGCAGCGGGAGGACTCAGACTAGATGGTCCCCAGAACAGTCACGCCTAGGGAGCCAGAGCACTTGCCATGCCTCTTGGGAAGGACAGGTGAGGGACGGGAGCTCCTGGCAGACTCCGACTCATGTAGAGCTGAGGGTGACTTGGGGCGAAGAGCTGCCAGGCAGGTGACAGGGAGAGGGTGGGTTCCACTAGCCCCCAGCCAGAGCGGCGAGCATCAGAGCATCGGGGCCTCTTTTCCAAGGTTCCCTCGGGCTGTCATGCTGAGGAGGAGGCAGCCATGGCTGCGTGGTCCAGGGGCCAGCCGTCCTCTAGCCTGCCCACCCGTACCTGGAGTCTTCTGGGGGTCACACTATGCAGACTGGAGCCAGCACTGCTGGCAGGGGGCTTCCCGTGTGTCCCAGGACAAAGGCCGTGAGATTCAGCCACTCTGCGGGCGCCCAGGGCACCTGCAGGCCCGTGGACACATGAACAGGGAAGAGCTCCGGCTGCACCCACAGTGACCTTCATCAGCTCTGCGTAGGTCACTGGTTGGGGGCCCATGGCTTCTGCGGGGCCAGGTGGAGGGTGGGCCGGTTCACTATAGGCTCTGCGCCTGGAGACCTCGCCGTGCACACCGATCTTGGCCGTCCCTGACGTGCCCCTGCACCTGTCCCAGCTCTAGAGGGGCAACATCTCCACCCAGAGAGGCTTCCTCCCCGGCTTTAGGTCAACGCACCCCTCTCGCCCACAAACCAGGTCCCCGGGTTTCCCAGAGACACGCTGGCATGCAAACGGAACTTTTGGGCATCTGCTCTTTCCCGCCACGGAGCCCCCAGAGCAGCTGCCGGAACTGAGTCAGGCCTGAAGCTCGGGCAGGTGCCCCTCGGTGCCAAGGGGCTGCTCACTGGCAGGGGCACATGCTGGGCGTGGCCCCCCAGGCAGGTGGGAGCACAGGCAGACCCGGGCCCTGCTTGCTGGGATGTTTGGAATCCCCAGCGGAAGTTGGGGATTAGTGCAGAGCTGTCTGAGGGCCCGTCTGTGCCTGGCAGGCTAGTCTGTGTGGCCAGCCCCTCACCAGGCTCAGCGAAGGCCAGACGGGGTTGAAGGACCTCAGCGAGGTCCAGGGGCCACAGCTCCTCCCTGTTGCACAGAGCTGGAGGCTGATGTCAAAGGTGCCTCTTTTGAGTGGCATTTTCTTTGTCGTAGGGAAAAGGAGTCTTGAGTCTTGAGTTAGAATGTCGTCTGGCAGTGCAGGGCCAGTTCCTAGGGTCACACGGGGCTCTGGTGCCAACGCTGCCTGCATTACCAGATCTCCTGGCCAGGAGTGGGAGGGTGGCCAGGACCTGTCCTCAAGGTGAGCAGCAGCAGGGCCAGGTGGGATCTGAGCATGGACAGGAGGTCAGGTAAGCGTCCCCATCCCTGACCATCTATGGTTCAACTTGGAGGCCACCCTCCTGGTTCCCCAAAGCCCCTGGCCAGGCTGAGCCTCTCAGGCCACAGCTGGTCAGCTCAGGGTCTCTGCTCCTGGCTTTTCTGCTCTGCTGCCTAACTTTTCCATTAGCCCCTTTCTGCTTCCTGGGTCCCCGTGACAATCCGTCTGCCCCCAGGTCTGGCCTCAAGCTCTGCTTTTGGGGACTCCAAACAAGGCCTCTGTTTTTTCACCCCAGGCTCTTGACTGTAATGCTGCTGACATCGGGGCTGGATAACCCTGCTGTGGGGCTGCCCTGTGGGTGGTGGGATCCCTGGTCCCCACCCTCTAGGTGCCAGGAGCAGACCCTTCCCTGTTCGTGACCACCAAATCGTTTCCAATCTCCCCCAAACCTCCTGGGGCAAATCTCATGGTTGTGGACACTGCCTCAGAACCAGGGCCAGGATCTCAACAGCCAGTGAGGCCAGCAATGGGAGCAGAGGCCCATCAGCAGGGGACTGTGGTGAAGAGGGGAGGACAGGACCCCTGGGCCCCGAGCACAGCAGCTTGAGGCTGCAGGTGGGCTTGGCAGGACCCCGCCCACCCCCGTGCGGTTTTCTAAAGAAGCTGGAGACCATGTTAAGGAGCGTGAGCATCTGCTGTACCCTGGGCAGGCCTCGAACCTGTCCCTGTGGACACCAGTGGATGACTTTGCTTACTGCTTCTGGGAATCGGGATGAGGCTCTCCTGGCACCTCAAGTTCCTGGAGGTGTGTTCAGAGTTACCGAATGTCTTGGTCATCCCAGGCTGCCATGAGAAAATACCGCAGGCCGGGTGGCCTGAGCCACAGGCGCACATGGTGTCTCTGTCACTGTCACAGCTCTGCAAGCCAGAACTCTGGGAGCAGCCTGCCAGCAGGAGTGGGCTCTGGGGAGGGCCTGCCGTCCTCCTAGATGGCCGCCTCCTCGCCCCGTCCTCCGAGGCCTTCCCTTTGAGCACGCTGTGCAGGGAGAGACCTCGGTCAACACTGCCACCCCTCCTTTTGCATTAGGACCTGCCCCTGTCACCGCACTTGGCTTAACCTAAAGACCTGTCTCCAAGTGCGGCCACACTGGCATTCGGGGGACACTCTCCCCAAGTTATTCCTTTACCTTCCCCCACTGTTCCCCTGCAAGCTGAATTTCCAAGGCCGCCTTGACCACTGGCTTTTCAGAACCCCAGGGGCACGGGCCTGTGACATCCCCAGCCCCAGGAATCGGCCCTGGTTGGTCTAAGGCAGCCATGATGCTCTTCCTACTCTGTCAAGTTCTTGCTTTCCGAGCCTTCCCTGTGACTCAGAGTGGCCATGGGGTCAGTTCTAGACCTGAGGAGAAAGGAAGTCAGCTGAGCTTCATTTGGGAAGGGTTTCTTCCTGAGTAAAAAGACTCATGAGGAGAGTCCTTGGTCCCTGGCCTCTCCTCCCTGCTGGAGATGCTTTTGCACACACTTGGAGCTCAGGCAACTATCTTGTGACCATGAGGCAGCAAGAATGAGGTAAGAATTTCAGTGGAAGACTGGACAAAACCTGAATCCCTGATGACACTATTGGCATCTAAACCTGCCCTGTGCTTCCTTTATTTCCAGGCAATTTGTTAAGAGAATAATAAAGACTGGATTCTCGGGCTTAAATCAACACTCATTAGATTTTCTGTTCTTGGAAGCAAATGTCTTCAAGGAAGACTTTGAGGACATGTTGAATGGCACCAGAGCAGAAAGGGGACAGTGGAGCAGTGCTGGGTAAGGGGTTCTGAACCCGGGGAGAGTCGGAGAGAGGGCGGGCAGGGTTCCTCAGGAGGATCCCCTCAGGATCCTCTGAAAATGCAGCGGGGACTGGAGTTTCATCTGCTTCCTTCTGATTCTTCAAAGATGCTTCCTCGGCCAGCAGGGACTGACCCCTGCAGACTGCGGCAGTTGTTTGGGTTGCATTTAAAACCTCAGTTTGGGTTCTGAGAAACTCCCAAGGGTTAAACAGCAGACTGAACCCACAGGGGTTTCCCTCGTGATGGCCACGTCCCCGGAGGTCAGCCCTCTGTTTGGAATGACTCAGGGAGCAGGAACTCAGTTCCTGATCACTGTCGAAGCAGGGTGTTGGCACACCAAGCACAGTGACCCAAGACCAGCCGACCATCACGAGGAACGAGCGGAGAATGGGCAGGAGAGACTGCGGGAAGGCGGGTGCGAAAGTGGTGTCGCCCTGTTCCCTAGGGGACAGTTAGCCCCAGACTCGTTTCCACTACACGCGAATCACGTGGCTCCTCCAGACACACAGATCACAGCGACTCGTCAACCTTCTGAGCTCATCCCAACTTCACCAGCCTCGGCTCCCATCAGTACCCGGTGGGGAGTCAGACAGCGTGCGTGAGAAGCCAGCTCACTCTCCCTCCAGCTGCCAGGCGGGGCTCCGGGGCTCCGGCAGAGCCAGGAAGCCACCCAAAAATCTTCCCCTTATGTCCGGGCTTGGATAATTTCTCCTAACACCACAGGAGGGGAACGGTGTGGGTGGTGCTTGGAGGCCTGTCAGGTCAGCACACAGGCTCGCACGCTCGCACACTCGCACACACAGGTGCACCACGCCCCTGGTCCCCACCCCCTCTGTCCCCCTGTCTCCATACACTGCCTGTTCTCATCTGAGCTCCTGCCACGAAGTTGCCACCAGCCCTGAGGTGAGGCAGCCAAGGGGCCCTTGGTAGAGCCAGCACCATGCTCCTTAGGCTTTTCGTCTCTGACACTGTGAGCTGAAAGAACCTCTTTTCTTTATAAGTATTAGCCTCACATTATTTCATCATAGTCATGAAAAGATGAACTGATACAGAAAATTAGTACCAAGAGTGGGGTGGGGATATCCTGTGATCTCCCTCTGGGCCCCACCTCTAAAAGGTCCCCCAATGTCTCAGCATCACCACAGTGGGGACCACCCTCCCAACATGCAAACCCTTGGGGATACACTCAAGCTATATCCAACCTAAGGCAGCTGGGTAGAGAACTCTTCATTGGGTCCAAGTGTGACCCTACTGATACTGGGGTCCCATTGTGTCCAGCAGAGGCACCGGTCACATCCAAAGGTTAACAGGAAGCATTTGGACATTCACTGTGCCTGAAAGTATTGGGGGACCCAGATGGAAGCCATGCCTGTCAAAGCTGTGCCTTCCCGGCGCACAGTCCCTTCCGACTGTGTCCAGGCACTGGCTGTTGCCGCCTCCTGCCTGCCCTCAACTCCTGATGGCTTTGTGGAGAGTGTGGCTCCTCTGGCGAGTCCCCTTCCTCCTGCCCTTCTCCTTCTGTCCCGTCCTGCTTTGGCCGAGTCTGCCTCACACAGTTCTGGGAGATGGTGGTGAAGAGCGGCCATGATGGGCACAGGCCAGGTGGACAGGCCCAGCTGGACATGCATGTGCCCTGGGTGCAGGCTGCTCTCGCACCACACGCCCGCACGCCTCGCGAGCTCACACCCTCTTACGGCCCCACAGGCCCTGTTAAACACCTCTCTGCTCCCAGGCACCCTCACCAGCTGCGAGCTCCATGCAGCCTGGGCCGGGGGCTCCGCCTGCCTGGCCCTCCCAGGGCCCAGCAGGGCTCCTATGGGTCTGCTCTGTGGTTCGTGCTCTCATATCTCAGAGAGCCCAAGAGGCCGGAGGTCCAGGTCCCCAGGGCCCTGTGCCCACCACTCCACAGGATACCCGGCAAACTTGAGTGGCACGAGGGCTGGGGGTCCAGCTGGCCACGTGGGTCTGAATGCCATGCCTTTGGAGGCCTGGTCTTACTCAAGCGAAGTGGGGACTGCTCTTGTGGGGGCTCTCTGCCGGGCTCTGTCCCCAACATTCTCGGGGGACCCAGTCATGATGCTGTGGCTCCAGGTCTCGGAGAACCGTCCTTTTCCATCTGACAGCAAGAGCAGAGAGACGCCGGCCTGAGGACCCAGGCGGGGCTGTGGGACCTCAGTGACTCCCCTGGGTCTCCACCCTGGTCCCACCTCCCAGGGACCCTGAACAAGCCCCCTGCTGCAGGACTCAGTGCTGATCAGCTCTGTCACTGGCCTGGATTGCTCCTGCCTCCCACGCCCCCTGGGCCTCCACAGCTCAGGGATTTGGGGAACGGGCTTCTCAGAGAGCCACTTTACACGCATTGACCTGGCTCTGCGGCTGTCCAGCGGGGCTGGTTACATTTTCCTCTCCTGCCTTGGAACTGGCCAAGTGCGGGTGACCTGAGAGCAGTCAGGGGACTCTTGCCACAGGGGGCATGTGGGAGCAATTACTCTCCGGGCAATTGAATGGGACAGACAGCCACCTCTTTGTATGTGTGCTGACCTGTGGTCGTCAATGGCCAGCAAGCAGAAGAGCAGGTGCCCGTGGCCCAGACTGGCACCTACGGATGCTCAGTGCCCATTGGACAGGATCCCAGGGGCTGGGAAACACTGCTCACCGTCCCCCACCTGCGGCTTGCCCCTGGGCTGTCACTGCCACTTCAGGTGCTGTCCAGATGGAGACAGGGCCCTGGGCAAGGTGCTCCAGGCTCCTGTCCAGGGAGCTCCCTCTGCTGCAGGAGAGGAGGCCATCGCAGACGCTGCCAGGCCCCAGGATGGAGAGGCCGGGGCATGGCCCTGAGGAACCCAGATTATCATCTATGAGAGGCAGCGGGGTCTGCCCTGCTGTGAGGGGAGCAGTCGGGCAGGCCAGGACAAGGGGCAGGTGTGGGCAGTGGCGTCCTGGTCCAGGCCTCCCCTGAGAGAGGCACTGGAGGGCGCAGCTTCTTCTGGAGTCCACCCCAGGAAGCATCAGCAGGGAGTGGGGACCAAGTCGGGGAGGCCATCACTGGGGGCACCTGTGGCCTGAGTCCACTGGGAACATCAGGGAACCATGCAGGCCATGCCTGAGGGGGTCCCCAAGGGAGGAGGCTGGGCCTTGGTCCGTCGTGCTGTGTGGCACAGGGCGCTGCTCGGGGCCACAGTCAGGGAAGCAGCTGGCAGCTCTCCAGGGGCAGGAGGGCCCTGAGGGTGGCCATGTGTGACTATAGGGTCCTGGAACCCTCCTGGGGGCAGCGAGAGCCCACCCTGCGGGGCTGCCGGGGACCAGGTTCATGGGCACAGAGATTTCAGGTGGCCCTGGCCCGGGAGTGGCCACTACGCTGGTTGCTATTCTAATAAGGACGGAGGTGTTTCTGTGTTCAGGGGGCATCCCCCGGGAAGGGACGTCGGGAGGGAGAGTGTCACAGTTCTAACGGCACAAGGCCTGGAAGAAGGGGACCCCACTCCCGCCTCCCGCGAGGCCGTTCCCTAACCTGTGACCCTCCTGCCCCTCGACACCATCTGTGCTCCACACAGAGCCGGAGGGTTTACTAGGCTTAAAACCCAGGACTCCGCCAAGGAGAGCTTGCTGCAGGAATGATCTAGAAGGAGAAGGGAGAGCACACCAGGAGGAAGCCAGAGGCTCGCCTGGCCAGCTAGGCTGCTCCACTGCCACCCACTGAGCCCTGGCCTGGCCACGACCCCTCTGAGGCTCCTGTGCCCATCAAGGTCATGGTGTCACAAGGGGCCTGCCTCAGAGCACCGTGAGGAGCAAGCGGAGCAGGAAGACGCAGGTGGAGCCCAGCACAGTGCCCAGATGTGGAGGAGACCAGGGTCAGCGCCTTCCTCTTAGTCCTGACCAAGGCGGCCTCCTCTTCCGGGGACCCTGCAGCTGGACACCTCCCCGCCGTGGCAGGGTCCTGGTCTGTGCTCCCCATACAGGGACAGCCCCTGAGCTCCAGGCAAGGCCCTGGAGAGAGAGCTCATGTTCTCCGGGCGCACGGGCTCAGTCAGTGCGTTGAGCCTCCCTGGGGACATTTGGTTCTCAGCACTCAGGTGGCATCCAGTGGGTGGAAGCCAGGGACACGCTCACACCTCCTACAATGCAGATAGCGCTCGGCAACAGTTACCCCGCCCAGCGTCAGCAGTGCTGAGAGTGGGCTGTCCTCCCTGGGGAAGATGAAGGCACAGGAAGGTTCTAGAACATGGACTGGCTCCTCTCCTCCTGGAGACCCCGGGCTCTGTGGCCTCTCTTGTCATCTGTGGCGTGTTAACCCCCCACCTTCTCCCGTGGGGGTGTCTCTAAGGTGAAGGAGGCAAGCGGCTCCGAGGAAGGAGGTTTTGCAAAGCAAGACTCAATTTCATTTCACTGAGGCAGGGAGAAGAGACTCTGCAGGCTGGAGGCTGAAAGCTGCCTCCTTTCGTTCTGCTCTTCAACCCCAGCCAGGCTGCGGGCTCCCAGCCTCCCGTCCTTCAGGTGGGTTACCGGCGGTTCTCCTCTGGCTCTCTGGGTCAGGATCTGAAGGAGGGTCTTGAGAACTGTTCCCACCTCCCAGCAGGGGCAAGGACAAGGGGGATGGGGTGCTCGGAACACCTGGTCAGCATCCAGCACCCGGGAGGTATGCGCCAAAGAGATGCTCTAGTGGAGGCCAGGACTGAAGGCTGCCCTGGGCCACAGAGGTGGCAAGTCCAAGGCCTCCAGGTCAGGCCAGCCATGGTGGTGAAGGAGGAGGCCAGTGGGCATGTGGCTAGAAGGGCGTGCCCCTTGAGGGGCAGCAGGGTGGCTTTGCCCTGCAGAGCGCTGAACGCAGATTCAAAGTGGACCAGCTTCTTAAGAAAAGAAGGCCACTCCAGTTTCATGTGAATCGATTTCTAAACTTTGGGAACTAATTCTGGAAGAAATTTTAACATGATACATTTCAAAATGTGACTGTGGGTGTCCAATGGCTCCCTGGGCGTCACTGGGCCCTGAGAGAGAGGGAGTGACCGAGCACCAGCTCTGTGCTTCACCTGACTGTGCGGCCCTGCTGGGCCCTTAGCTCAGGTGCCGGGACCCACCCAGGAGGGAGCACCTTGCCCAGGAGCTGCAGGAGCGAAGCAGGCAACGTGGAGCCTGGGAGGTGGCACGGGAGCGTGACCTGGCTGTGGCACTGATATCTGCCGCCCGGGGTCAAACCTCACCTACTGTGTGCTGGAGGAGAGCTCCCCACTGAGAGTGAGGAGGCCAGGGCTCAGCGGGCTCTCGGCCCTGGCCCAGTGCTGAGGCCCCGGCAGCACCACACCAGACAGGCCCCCGACTGCTCTGGGCCCACTGCCCGCAGAGAGCCCAGACCCTGCAGATGACAGTTGGAGGTGGCCCAGCTCTTGGTGCCAATTCCTGAGAATGACAGAGAGAAGGAGATCTGGAGACCCAACAACCCAATGAGCTGTGATTCTTCCTCACTCTGGGCACTCTGAGCCATGTCACCTCACTTACCTGGCAACAGTCCTCGGAGGGGAGCTGGTGGAAAGCCACCACTGAGCCACCGCTGAGCCCGTTCACAGACGGAGGTCTCCCTCAGCAGACTGCTCAGAATGACCTTGGTGACGACTGCTGCCCAGGGCAAGTGCCAGCAGGCTCTCCCCCTTCACTCTCCGTGCCACCTGGTGTGGACAATGCGTCACACATGCATGTGACCCCGTGGGCCCTGCACCTCCCTGGCTGGTCCCTGGGAAGAGCCCATTTCAGTTTCTATAGCGAGACCTGACTGCAGCCGGAACCCTGGGGCTTCGAGCCTCAGTGCCTGTCCCAAAGTCACCCCAGCCTCCTCCACAGGTAGCCAGGTCCCCTCTACCGAAGGGAACAAGAAATCCAGTTCACAAGGACAGTCATACAACTCGTCTACCACACAGCACCAACCCACACGCTGGGGCTGAGGGAGCTTAGCTCCAGACAAGAGCTGGGCCGTCCGTGACGACCAGACAGCGGCCGAACCCTGGTTGCGGTTTCAATATTACTTTTATTCTGAAGGTCCCCCACTTCCTGCCTAACTCAGGGCCCTGGTTTTCATGCAGAATTCCACAGCAGTTCCTCTAATGCAGAGAAGGGTTCACAGGCCCTCAGTATAAGTCACCTTTTAAAAACATTCAAAGGTAATAAGTAATAGGCTCTGATTAGTTGCTGGAATAATTAAGATCATTTTCAATGCAGCCAAGTCTAACCCCCAGGGAAAAAACTGTCATCACCTTGGGATTTTGTTGTACTGAAATTTTGCTGAAATGAGTATTAGAGCCCATCCCTCTGGCCTTGAGAGTCTGGAAGTGACTCCTTCGTCCCGATCTGTAGTTTAAGCAACTGTCACCTGGAGGAAGTGTTCAGGGGTCCTGTTGCAGCCCTGGGTCCATGACGTTGGATTTGTTTCACTAAAGGCAGTTCATGGAGTGATTCTATCAGACCCCTGCCTCTGTAAAGCATTTGTCCAAACGCACTCACATATTGCACAGAAAAATTCTTTGTCAAACTGTAACAAATTTTGATGTAGAGAAAGGTGCTCATGACCAGAATAAAACTCACAAATCAGCTATTTATCCACTAAGGAAATGGAGGAACTGGGCTTGACAGGCCCTGAGAGGGGTTTTGCGGTGCTTTGGAAAGCACTTGGGCAGCTTAGAAGGCTCTGGGGTTGGACGACATGAGCTTGCATCTCTTGAACTTGACCACCGTGAAGCAGGTGCCTGTGGCCATGCCCCACTGTGTCTGGGTCAGAGAGACAAGGTGCCCACACGCAGCATTTAGCTGCAACAGATTCTGATGTGCAGATAGGCAACCGGGGACAGCAGAAGTCAGGGTTCCTGATTGCCAACCCCAAGGCTCAGAAGGCCCCCTGAGCCGGTGGGGCGCTGACAGCTGAGGGACCCTGGAGAGCAGCCCTCCCTGGGCTCTCTTGCTGGGCAATGCAGATTGCTTGCTTGAGGGACACTTTGCCTCCAGGGCCTAGTGCAGAACCCCTGCCCACCAACCCACCCTGTCTGAGGACCTAGCCCCCAGCCCGCTCCAGTTCTTGAGCTCTACAAGTGGGAAAGCAGAACTGGGTCCATCCAAGGCCACCTGGAGAGCCTCCTTCAGCTGAGTGACCTAATGTTCAGAGAGCACTAGTTTTGCAGGGTGTCACACCACCAGCATGACATGGGACCTTGTGTGGGACATACCAGGACCTGGGGGCTCTCCTGTGGATCCCCCCAGTTCCTCAGAGCCCTTGGGCCCACAGAAGTGCACCCTGCAGGCCATCTAAGTGCATGAGGGCAGCAGCCCCAGCCCCCAGACAGTGAGAACGTGGCTTGGGCTCCAGGAGGAGCTTTGAAATGGAGCCCAGAGAGGCCTTTCATTCTGCTGCCCGATGAATCCAGGACCCTGAATAGTCTCTGTTTCTTTCTGGGCCATCTAGGAAACAGGGCTGAGCCTGGAACTTGACTGCAAAATTGAGCAGAAGACCTAGAAGGTCCAGAAAGCAGAGCTGAACCTCCCCTGGCCGGCGTCTTCCTCTCCAGGGCTCCTGCTGGTTCTGGGCACCACATGCTCTGAGGGTCCCGGCACTTTCAATAACAACAGGCCAGAAATGAATGGGATCTGCTTAGGTGGGGTCTTTAGTTTGGGGGGCTTGATTTGGAAACAGCCCTCCACTGACAACGGACATGCAGAGGTCACCAAGGGTGGGGCAACAGAAAGGGGATGTCACCAAAAAGGACTTGAAGATCCTATAGGGAAACTGAGGAAGAGGGCTGGGTGTGCCCAGGTTCACTCAGCAGGTCCAGGCAGGGCTGGGCGGGAGCCACCTCCTGCCTGGGGACGCTCCTGGACCCATCCATTCACCTGCATGTTTGTTCCTTCATTCAGCCAAGCAGCAGTGTAGCCAAGGAGGGGAGCGCCTAGCCACCTGCCCCCCTGGGTGCCCAGGTCAGCTGCTCCCTGACCAAGTTTCCACCAGCAGGTTCGTCTCCCTGCCCTGGTAAAAGCCATACACAAAATAGTCCTCCTGGGGTTTTAGTAAAAAGTCAACAAGATAATTAATACATGAAAATTTCTTAGAACAGCCCAGCACATAAGTGCCCAATAAGTGTGGTTTGGTGGCACTAAATAAATACTTACAAACACCAACATTGAGGGCCCCTCGAGGAGGTGCAATGGTGAAAAGGTGGACACTGTCCCTGCCTCCGAGAACCTCTCAGTCCAACGGAGGCACGGGAGTGGGTTCCTGCTGGCTGGGAGCCGGGGAGGCCTGTGCCGGTGTGGGCTAGCTGGCGACTGGGTGCTCTGGGTGAAGACGAGCCGGCTGCAGCTGGCAGGGGCGTGACGCCAGGGGACGCCTCTGGGCCCGTCTGGCTGCCGTGTGGAGGGCAGCTTGCGCAGAGACCCCAGGGGTCCTGGCGGTCAGCCTGGAGGTCGACAGGCCAGACCAGGGAGTGGCCAGGGAGCATCTGGAGCTCCACAAGCAGGATGTGGGCTGGAGAGGGGCGGTGACAGGAGTGGTCCTGGGTTCCTCTCAGGAGAAGTGGGCGACCAGCACCCTGCCTGAGCTGGGGAGCTGGGTGGAGCTGGCATGGGTGCCCTGGGAGCCCCTGACCTGGTGAGGGAGGGGCTGCCGAGAGCTGACTGAGGATGGGAGTGAGTTCCAGAGGTGGCTCAGAAGCCATCGGCCAGGGAAGCAAGGGACAAAGCCAGGCTGCCCTCCCCTGCCTGGGCAGTGCACGGAGACCAGTCCCCACAGGTTCCACGTCCACGCTGCTGTTGGAATGAGGCTGCTTTCCCCTCGGTTGGTCCTCCAGGGGCCTCTTCAGCCTAGAGCCTCGGGTCCCAGGGAAGGACTGTGCCTCGGCCTCCCTCCAGCCCAGGCACCACGTGGATGAAGCTGCCCCTGCTCCACGTCATGCATCCATCCCTGGGCCAGGTGGAACCCGCCCCAACCGCTTGCCCCACGCCATCCAAGTGCTCTGGAGGACATGACGATGACTGGCACTTGGCTCCTCTCCCTGTCCATTCTCCGGGGCCCACCTGTTTGCCCGGAGCCCCATCTTTGGCTGGTCAGCATGGCCTGTAGGCAGCCAGGGACCGAAGCCTTGTCACGGGCTGGACCCCGTGAACCCCCTGCTCCCCGACAGCCTGGTTCTCACGCTTTCCTGAAGGAGCCTGTGCCTGGCCACAGTCCGTCCTCTGTCCCTGACTCTCAGCCCGCTGTGCCTCCGTGTCCTCATCTGCACAGTGCGTGATGTGGTGCCACCACTTCGGTGGCGTGGGGCTGGGGGTTGGGCATTCAGGGAGCCCGGCCTTGCTCAGCCTGCTGTGGCTCATGTGTGAGGCTGCTCCTGCTCTGAGGCGCTTCCTCTCCCTGGACACCCTGTTTAAGGTGCCCCCGAATCCCACACCACCCTCCCCTGCCCATGAAGAGCCAACTGACCGGGTTTCTCCCGAAACGTGAGGCCTGACCCAGGTTTGCTCTCTGACTCCCCGAATTGCTTCCATTGCAGCCAAAGCCACATTAGGCTCAGGCTCCGGCCTCCTCCAGGCAAGGGACAGGCTTTCAAATGCTGGCTTTCGGGTTGATGGCCAAAGGCTGTGCTTGGGGTGTCAACTCTTGGCCACCTCCCCTCTGCTGTGGAGGACCAGGGCCACGGAGTTGCAGGCAAGGGTCAAGAGCACTCTGAATAGGGCCGTCAGATTCAGCTGGTGTATGAGGCAGTATTCCTGATTAAATTTGGAATTCTCTCAATGGCAGAGGAGTTTTAGTATGGGTCTCATGCAATATCTGGGACATAATCATAGTAAAATACATTCTTTGTTTATCTGAAATGCAGATTTACCAAGTCTCTTGTATTTTTCTGGTTTCCCTAACTCAAAAGCCGGATGGACACAGGATGCAAGGGGTATCAGAGGTCCTTGCCGTACCCTCACACACTTTGCCTGGGACTGGGTCACAGGGCCTCACTTAACCTAAGGAGTGGCTCAGTCGTGGGAGGAAGGGATGGGAGGAGCTGCAGCTGGAGCGGGTCTATGGGCTCTGCCATTGAGTGAGTTCGTCCTCGGCCCCGGGAAGAACACCGCCGGAGGGGAGCCCTCCAACATGATACTGGTGAACAGAAGGTTCCTGCGTCTCTCCCCTGGGCTCCTGAAGTCTGTCCTCTTAGGTTAGCTTCCTGTCCCTGTCTCCCGACAGCCAAGTTGGGAGTTGGGGTGGTCATCACCCCCTCTGTGCATGGACATCAGCACTCACACCTCCCACCCAAGGCGACTGGCCCATGATCAGCTGTCCTCGCCCTTCCCCTGCTCGGGAGCACATGTTGGGCTGCACAGGGTCCTTGTCCCGTGAGCATTGTGGATGGGCAAGGACCTGGGCATTATGTTCTGAAGACGGTGCAAAAGGCCAGATCAGGAAGAGCCAAAGTCACCTGGAAATTCACTTCCCCTGCCAGCTGCAGACAGGCTGGCTGAGAACCCAACCCAGTGTGGGCCCATGTTTAGAGACCCAGGCACACGCCCTGTCCTGCAGGCCCCTCCCAGTGGGGAGTGCACACAGATGGGGTCCTGGGAATGGAGGGGTGCCCGTGGCTGATTGAACTGCTATTATATTGCTCTGGTGTTGTGGGTTAGATGGGAGGTGTCCCCAGGATCTCATGCTTGAGACAATGCAAGAAAGTTTAGAAGTGGAATGACTGGGTTAGGAGAGCCTTCACCTAATCAAGGCATTAATCGCCTGATAGGGATTAGCTGAGTGGTGACTTGAGGCAGGTTGGCTGTGGCTGGAGGAGGTGGATCACTGGGGGGCGTGCCTTTGGGGTGCCATGTCCTGACTGCTTTCCTCCCCAAAACTCTTCTGCCATGATGTTCTGCTTCACCTCAGGCCTGGAGGAATGGAGTTGGCCGTCTATGGACTGAGACCTCTGAAACCGTGAGTCCCAAATAAACATTCCTCTCTAATTGTTCTGGTCAGTTCTTTCAGTCATGCAGCGAAAAAGCCGACTGAAACATTTGGTCACACCCGTGGGAATTTGGAAGGTGGGAGTTCAATGTGTGTTCAGGTTGCGGCCTTGAACTGAAGAGAAGCCCCGAGGACCCCAGAATGGGACCTCCCGGTCTCACACAACACAGAGCCGAATTAGAGAGCTTGCCAGGAGGGGCCGGCGAGCAGGAGCACCGCGGTTTCCTGCACTGATGGAGAGGACTGGTGTTTAGGGAAACGCGAAGTGAGATGGGGCCCAGCTCTGGTCCTGGTTCAGCAGAGGAGGCCAGCAGCCCCCGCAGCCCGGCAGCCCCCGCAGCCGCTCCCCTCACCCGGCTGCCTGTGCTCCAGAGGCCGCGTCTCTCCCAGTCTCTCTCCCGCGTCTCTCTGCCACCGAGGCCTCTTGCTATCTGATTTTGCAACAGGCTCTCAGGCCCTCACGAAGTTCCCCGGGCTGGGCCCAGACTTGCCATCCTCCTGCCTCTGCCTCTGAACTGGCTGGGATGGCAGGTGCAGACGCTGCCCGGGGCTCAAACACCTCGTAGGTTCTCTTTACTGAGTGTCCGAGTCAGATCCAGCTGCCCAAGCAGACGCCCCTGCCCCAGGGGCTTAAGTAACCAACACTCACTCCCACAGTCCTGGCGGCTGGGAAGTCCAAGGTCAAGGGCTGGCAGAGCATGTCTGGCAAGGGTCCTTCCTTCCTGGTTTGCAGGTGGCACCTTCTTGCTGTTCCTCACGTGGTAGAGAAAGAGAGAGAGAGAGAGAGAGAGAGAGAGAGAGAGCGAGCAGGTCTCATGCCTCTTCTTAACCAGGACACTAACCTGCTCAGGAGGACTGCACCCTCATGACCTCTCCCCTCCCACCTCTGAACACCATAACCCTGGGGACTGGGGCTTCAGGTAGGCACTTGGGGGGGCACACATCCAGCCCATGGCACAGCACTGTAGGGATACGGGCAGGATGGACCACAGCGATCACCCGCCCTGAGCCTGCAGCCGTGACTCTCGTGTCTATAGGAAGCGTCTGACTTCACCTTTTCGCTGGTGGGGTGTCATGTCCTGGGTTGCAGGGGGACAGCATGAGCACCCCCTAGCGTTTCCGACTTCTCTGCTGGATCACCATTTGCCACTTCTTTTCCCCGCTAGACGTGGGAGCTCCCGGAGGCAGGGCAGGCGTCCCATGTCTGGAGCAGCCTGGGGGGTGGGCAGTTCTCCATGAAGCCCAGCTGAACAGGTGGATGGTGGGTGAAGGAAAGAAGCCAGGGGAACGAAGTCGGGGAAGGAGGTCACAGCCCTGCTCTGGGGCCGTAGCACACGGTTTTCCACGGGCAGTGGGGAGGAGGAGGTGATGGGCTTGTCAGCCCACTCATCCCGGAGTTGAAGTCTGGGGAGCTTGGGAGGACAGGCTCAGGACACGGGCTTTCTTCCCCACACCCCGACATCTGGGCATTCCCACCTCTGCTCTTTACAAAGGCTCAGGCTCCTGTCTGCCCCGCCCTGGCCTGCGGTTCCTGCCTCTCTGTCTGCTCTCCATCCCTCCAGCAGCCACCTGTGCCCCACCAGCTCATTACGTGGGCACATGTCCTGTGGAGGTGACGCCCCTCCTCCTTAATGTGAGGAACTCCAAGTCACTTCTGTGACTCTTCCCAAACCACGGCTCCCAGGTTGGAGAGGTGGTCCTCCTGCTGGCTCTGCCCCCCACCAGCTGAGACTGCACACCCCCTGCCCCGCTGCTGTCCCAGGGCCCCATCTTTTCCAACTCAGATGTGGCACCTGGGCTGGCCACCCAGGTGACCAAGTCCCAAAGCCAAGGTGTCTTCTGGGGCCTGCCTTGGGCTCCATCTGGCGCAGAGGAGAGGAGCAGCCTCGTCGGTCTGACAGGTCCACCCATGTCAGGTCCACTGCGGGGGGAGAGGAAACCACCTGTTCCTCCAGCCACACCTCATTCTTCTCCCAGGCCTCCTCTCCTCTGCCCCGATGGAGCCCAAGGCAGGCCGCAGAGGCCACCTTGGCTTGGGGCTGGGCCGCATGGATGCCTGGGGTGCTGTGTCTGAGTTGGAAGGGATGGGGGCTGTGAGTGCCGGGGCAGGCGGCGTGGGAGTCGCAGAGCCAGCGGGACACCTCCCTTCCAAGAGAGCTTCCAGCCCCAGCCATCCGGGACTCCTCAACTGCCTCGTGACGTTCTCCCCACTAGCTGGCCTCGGGGGACAGAGGAGGCAGAGCCGGCAGGGAGGCCATTGGAGCAGGGCTCCAGGCCTTGGTCTGCATCTGGGAAATGAGGAGATTGACGGAACTGCCCCGCCCCCACAGGCTCACCAGCACACGCGTGCCTACTTTCACATGTACACACGCACACACACATGCACACATGCACACACGGCCAGCTCAGGCCAGCAGCGGCCGGCACACCTGCTGTCCAGACACGGTTGGGAGATGAGCCACTCCCACCGTGGGACAGGGGCTTATGCTGCAACAGGGGCTGCGTGGACACGTGGACACGTGGATGGCTCAGAGGAGCCTCCTTATCCTCCAGAGCAGGCTCGGATCTCGTCGGGGAAGCTGGTGCACTCCATGGCTGGACCTCCTGCCCTTCGGATCCCTCCCATTGGGACACCATTGACGTTGGGATGTGGGGTGTGGCCGCAGTCACCTGCCTGCACCTTTTCCTCTGCAGGAGGTCGCACACGGGTGTTCTGGGCTCACGGGACGTAACTACTCGATGTCCACCCTCTGGACCCCTGCATGCTCCTGGTAGGTAACTGGCAATCACTGGCGGTGCAGCCAGGGTCTTTGCTCCTCAGAGGAGACTCGGGGTCTCTGCGTCCCCAGAAGCATCTCCAGCAGGCGGCAGGAGTGTGGCCCTGCTGCAGCCCGTGGCTGGCTCCTTAAAATATTCCGGTCACAGCGCCGTCGGCGAGGCCACAGCCGGCGTCATAACAGAAGGAGAATTTTCATTTTGCTTTTGAAATGCGTTGTTACACACCCGGGAAACCCACAAGGACCCCTCGGCAGGACGGGATCAAACGCACGCCTGAGCTGGGAGCGCAGCAGCATTTACTTAGCAAATGACATTTCAATGCTGTGAGTTGAATTTACATACTAATTAAAACTTCCTTTTAAAATATCGAGACTTCTGACCTCCCTGCCTACCCGTGGTGACAAAGATTAAAAGATTTTTTATTACGCCCTGCCAGAAAGAGCTTCCTGGAGGGAGAGGGGTTCATTGAGCTGCGGCACCCTGATTTCCTCCCTGGCCCTGATTCCGTGGCTCAGCCTCTGGTCAGCCGCCACCTGCTCTGGGGGGGCGGGTCCCTGGCAGCCACTGCCCTCTGACCTCAGCTCACTGGGGACCTCAGCAATGAAGGAAGTTGAGGGCTGCCTTGTTGGGACAGGGTGGGTGACTTCGCAGTCCACTCTGGGGCCCTCGGGAACAGGGTCCCAGCACCCTGGTGGTCCTGGGGTGACTTACAAACACGCCAAGCCCCCCCGGGGGGAGGGGCCCTGAAGGTTTGGCGCTGGCCCTGGGTCAGGCAATCTGGTCATGTGCGTCTTCCGGTGAGTGTGAGGCGCTGCCTTCTGCATCCCACCCCCGTCTCCAAACTTCAGCATTGTAAGGTTTGGTTTGGGGGCCGCAGCCCCTTCCAGTCAGAAGACAGGTGAGCAGGGACGCAGGCAGCCCACTTCCACCCGACGCCATGCAGACCTTCCCCCCTTCAGCTTTCACACTAGGAACGACCCGACCCTTCAGTCACCTGTTCTGGGGCAGCTCCGCCCCCAGGCCTCCGACCCCCACTCCACCGCTTGGCGAATAGTCACTTAATACCCGCAAACTCAAGCCAGGCACACCGGACGGAACCGCAGCCCCTGCTCCCGAGAGGCTCGCCATCAGCCAGGGGGGCATCTGGAGTGGACCTCAGAGCGCGGAGGGAGCCCCAGGAACTGTCGGCACAGACGTGGCACTGGTCCACGTGGGCCTGCTGCGGGGATGTCCCTTGGTGGACGCTCATAGTGACCCCAGGACAGCAGCTGCCCTTCAGGACCAGCATCCCCTCATCCCGGGGAGCCGAGCGTATAAGGGACACACTATAGACTCACAAACAACTCCCTCCTGCAGGTCCCACAAAGAAAAGGGTTGTGGGAAGCAAGTGCCCGAGGGGCCGCCTGCTTTCTGCTTATTTTTAAGGGAGATGTTCCCAGAAGCGTGTGTAACTCACACTCAGAGAGAAGCACAAGCCGTGAGCCTGAGTCTCCTAGTGACGGCTCCGCGCCCCGCCCTCCCCAGGAAGGAAAGGACCGTTCCAGCCCGGCGGCCCCTGTGCCGTGCTGGGTGCCCGCTGGGCTGGTGAGGGTGCAGCTGCCTGCCCCGCTCCCCCTGCTGCTCCTGCCCGGCTCTCGCTGTGCACCTGGCCCCGTGTGGTGTACCACGGGGTCCTTTGTGCCACCGGCAGACTTTTGGCTGTTTCCATCAGGATCTGCTGTGAACATGGTGCTGCCCACCCCTCATGCAAGTGCCTGGTGGACATGTGGGCTGCGGGGTCCACATGGGGACGAGCCCAGGTCATCGTTAGATATTGCCCAGCCGTGCTCCGAGGTCAAGCCAAGCAGGAAGGCGCCCACATGCACCCACACTCGGCATGACCTGAGTTGCAGATTTTAGTGGTTCGGGAGCTGAGCGTGGCCTCTGACCTTGGCTGCAGTCGCCTTGCTCTGGGGACCCACAGTGGAGCCCTGCTGGCAGATCCCCGGTGTCAGAATGTGTCTTGGGTGGCGCCCGTTGCGTCCTGCCCTGCCCTGTGGCTCTCGTCCTTTGCTTGACCAGTGCTGTTCTGGACATATTCTAGGTGAACCCGGCTTTTGTCCCGCCCAGGCCCCCGCGTGCCTGACCCAGGTATTATCACTTCAAGGGGCTCCCCCCATTGATTCTCGCGCCTGCTTGAGAACTCGGGGCCCACCCAGGCCAGGAGAGAAGCTCCTCTGCCTCGCTGCTCTAGCCTCTGCACTTGGACTCAGACACTCAGAACTGCTGTCGTCGCCGGTGTTGGGTGGGGAGCAGGTCAGGGGAGACGAGCCCAGCCCCCTCTGGGCTTGGGCGATTCAGGGTGGTCATGGTGTGAGAGGGCTAGGAGCCCCCTATTCCCCTCGTAGCACCATACAAGTAAACATAAGTTTAAATCTTCCTCTTTCATGGAGAGCAAGCCCACCACGACTTGCTCTTTACTGAGGAAATGTCTGGGTCCTTCTAGGTGAATCAAGACAATCAGGCCAGGCCAGACCCCAGCGGGTCACTCTTGTGTCCTAAGTGAATGGATCACATCATCCACTCATTCAGCAAAAACTGACCCTGAGCCAGGTGCTGGTGTCGTGAGGAGCCAAGAGGCAGAGGTCCCTGCCCTCACCGAGCCACCCTGGAAGAAGTGAGCTCTTACTGCACAATCTCTGGCTTGGATCAAAGGGAGAAGTTAATGGAGCTGGAAGAGTTTAGAAGACGGAAAGGTCCTAGGTGGGGTTCAGAGGGTGCTTCCAAAAGGAAATGCTAGCTGTAAAGATGAGGAGCTATTAATTAGGCAAGGGGAGAGAGAAGCACACCAAGAGGAGCAGCCAGCACGTGCCAAGGCCCTGAGGTAGGAGAGAGGAGAAGGAGCGCCAGAGACGAAAAGGGGCCTGGTGTGGCTGAAGCAGAAGAACCAGAGGCCTTGTGGGGTGCAGTGAGGCCAGGGAAGTTGGCCAGAGCCGAGACCCAAGGAAGGAACGTCGGCAGGACTGCAGCCCGTCTCCCTGGGCATTGGGAAGTCACTGCAGGATTTGAATAAAAGCAGGCAGCTCATGGCACAGATTCCCCATCTGGGGAAGGTTTGGAGAAGGTGGTGGGCTGCTGGGTGGAGAGCACCGTGTGGCTGAGCACTGTGCACCCGCCTGGCTCACCCTCACACCTGACCATGTGGACAATCAGGGCCCTGGTTCCCACTTCCCTGCCCAGGGCCACCCTGAGCATGGCTCCACTTCTCCACCCCAGCCAGCCTCCACGAAGTCCTTCCCTTTGTGGGACCCACACCCTCCCCACCTCACACCTGCTGTCTCCAAAGCCCCCGCCACTCATCAGTGTCCCTACTCCAGGAGCTGGCTCTTCTCCCCATTCCACAGTGGGGATGGGGACCTCCTCCTCCTCCAGGTGACGTCTTCAAATCCCTGGCTGCTCCTTCACCTATTAACTGGACCAGAGGTCTTGTGCCAGGCCCTCGGTCCCTCTGGACACCGCTGTAGCTTATGCAGTGCTGTGACTATGCAACTAGCCCACACCCTGGCCACGCGGAGGCGTCTCCCTGGAAGGATGTGGGAGCTGCGGGGGCCCAGGGCTGCGGGGGCCCAGGGCACTCCAACACCGACCAGATCTGTGGAGTGAGGCCCTTCTGTGCAGCCAGGAAACACAGAATGGTCACGGTGACCACGACAGGCCATTGGCTTTGGCAGCAAAACAACTTCAGACACTCAAACAAGGCCGCATCCACCCCCAGCTGGGCCCCGTGACAAGCTCCGTGGAAGAGGAGGCTGAGCTCAGGCCCCAGGCCAGTGCCGGTCTGGAGCAGGTCATGAACAGAAGTGGGGGTTCTCTGGGCTCTGAGCACAGCCCCCTCCACATTCCAGAATGTCCCTTTCCTTCTGGATATAGTTTTCTTCCTGATTTTCTTGGCTGATGTTCTCAAAATATTGGTCTTGCATTTGGGATTAGAATTTTCCAGCAGTCACATGGATAATGAAAACCAACTGGAGAGTGTTTTGGAAAAATAAAAGACCACAAGGAAAAGCTCTTCAAAACAAAAACCAAAGGAATGTCCTGTCCGGGAGGTCACAGGCTCGTGGGTACGCTGCGCTCCTCTTCCTGTGGGGGAGCTCTGAGGAGCACAGTCCCCCCTGGAGGATGTGCAAGCTTGATGAGGGGTGGACAAGGCGAGTTTCAAGGTCCAAAGTCACGGTCCCCTCTGCAAGGCTGAGCAGCCCTGTCTGCCATGCCAGAGACGGCCTCGGGCGCTGTGGCTCAGCAGTTACTCACCGTGACGTATGGCAGCCCTGGGGGACCAGAGCAGGATCAGCAGGGACCTTAGCTGGGAGCTGGCTGGGGTCTCTGCCCCCCTCACTCTGCGGGACTCAGCTGTGGCTGTGAGGGTCTTCCCCACAGCACGGCGATGTCGGGGGCGTCAAACTCCACCCGTGACCGACCCAGGTCGGAGAGGAAGGAAGCGGAAGCTGGCAGACCCTGGATCGCTCTCACCTCAGCCAACAGCTGAGTCAGTGCCAGACCACCAAGGGGTCACGATTCAGGAGGAGGCATCAGGGGCAGAAGAACGTTAAACAATTCACGGCCATCTTTAGTGCCCAGACCCTGAGCCCCGTGGTGCCCGGGAACCTGGAGGACGGCAGCGACCAATGACAATAACCAAACCAGAAATGCATGGACTGCTCAGTGTGGGCCACAGAGGGAAGGAAACATGCTGCCTCTGCGTGTCCCCAGTGGAAAATGAAGCCTGTTTCTCCACATTTCAGCTTGTTCGTTCATTCACTCAATGACAGAAGCCCTACTGTGCGTAAGGCACTGTTCCTAGCGCTGAAGACACATAAATGACAGGTAGGATCAGGCCCCGGATCTCAGAACTTTAAAAAGTTTTTCAGAGAAAGAAAATACTAATCAAACAGTCACCCCTCAGTGTCTCCAGGGACTTGGTTCCAGGACCCCCTTAGATGCCCAAGTCTGCAGATGTGCCTGTCCCTCGTAAGACAGCACAGTGCGCACGTGACCCACTCACACCCCCTGTGCTGTCAGTCATCCCTCGTGACTTATAAGGCCTGATGTGACATAAACGCTGTGTCATTGCTGTGCTGCCCTGTTTAGGGGAAACGACAAGAAAAAGTCCACGCGGCTGCAGTGTGGGCACGATGGCCTTTATCCACCGCTGACCAAGGCTTTGGCTGTGGCGTGTGCAGGTGTGGAGGGCCGACTGTGATCGCAGAGGTATTAACAGTAAAGCCAACATGGGGTCCTGCGCCCTGTGCTGGGGTCCTGGCCCGAGGAGGGCCCAGGAGGCTCCTCTGAGGGAAATCTGCTTCAACTGGGCATAAAAGACCAGTCCACGCTTTCTGGCAAGGGGTGGAGAGGGAGAGAGAACCTGAGGAGGCAGCAGACAGCCCTGTCGGGCCTGACCAGGCTGGTCAGGATGGGTCTCAGCGCAGGGACAGTGGTCAGCTCTTGGAAGACTTCAGGCAGAGGAGAGGCCTGGTCAGGCTCACATTCTGGAGGGGCTGGGGAGGATGCCGGGAGCTGCGAGGCCATGGCTGCAGAGGTGGAGGTGGCTGGGCTGGTGCAGGCAGCAGCATGGACATGCAGAATGTTGGGGTGGTGCAGTCAGCCTTCACAGTCCTGCCAAGAGTCTGGTTCGTGCCAGGCCCCCGATGAATGTCTATGGAGTCAGCAACCAAATGGGAGCCCAGAATGGGCATCAGAGGTGAGCGAGGGAGGCTTCAGGGCAGACTCCAGGTTTCGGGGCTTGAGGGCGGAGTAGGCGGATGGGAAGAAGAGGAAATGGTGAGCCAGCCTCAGACCCAGTGAGCCTCCGGTACCCAAGGAACAGACCCTCCAAGACTCCCCAGGGACCTGGGGACACTGGCTGCTTTGTTGACGGCATTGGCTCTGGGCAAGGGCAGTGCCCTCTGCTGAGCCAGGCACCGGGCCAGGATGAGCTCCGTTGGAAGGCAGGCCTCGTCCTGGGAGAACCAGGGCACAGGCGGGAGGGGCTGCGAGGTCTCCTGGGGGAGCAGCCTCCAGCCCCACCCACTCTGCTCGATGATGCCAGTCTCAACAGGGTGTCGGTCCCAGCCTGGGCCTCCAGCCTTAATTATATCCGAGGCTGTTTACAGAGTGTAATCACCACCATCGACTGACCGAGGGAGGCCCTGCTGCCTCCCCAGCTGTCTTCCTGATGCTGGGTCCGCTGCCCCCACACCTGCCCACGCTGTCAGGAACGGAAGGTGACCAGCTCTGCTGTTTCTACCAGGACATATTTATTTCCGTGATTTTCTAGAGGGAGAAAAAAAATACTAATAAATAAATAAAATGAAACGCACAAACGAAACTTGGATTCATCGATTGGATTTGTATTCTAAATAAAAGAAGTTGTCTCTGCAGTCCAGCCGAGCCTCCGCCCGCCTGCCTGCCCTCTCTGTGGCCAGTCGCGCAGTCCCCCAGCCTCAGTCTCACCGTTTCTGCCTGCTCTATGTTTCTGCCTACACCTGTCGTGATCTGCGAGCCTCCGTCCTCGCCTGAAGTACCCGTATCCACCCTGGCTTGCCATGAAGAGTCAATGACAGATGTCAACCTGGGTCCTGGGGGTGCAGGTCAGCATACAGGCAGCAGGGTTGCCAGAGTTGTCCCAACCACAGGCCTTGTCACTTGGTTCCTGCTTGGGAAGCAACACGTTTGGATTTGGGTTTGAATCAGGAGAATGGCCGGGCAGGCAGGGACCCTGTGGGGAGAAGGGTTCTGGAACCATTCAGCTCAGCGCCTGCCATCAGAGCAGATGCAGAGAGAGCAGCTGACCTCAGCCGACGCCCTCCCCGCGATCAACACAGCCTCCTCACACCTGCTCGTGGTGATAGAGGTGACAGGGCCTCACCATGACAGGGGCCAGCAGCCCCGGGCCTCCTCATGGATGGAGGAACTTGCAGTGCCGTGCAGTTTAGGCTGAAGCTCTCCAGGTCACATGCCGGCGGAAGTCAGGACCCACCTGGAGAAGTTAGGACCCACCCGGAGCTCCTTCCCTGTGTGGCCTCAGCAGGCCGGCCAGCGTGCCCAGGGGCTGGGCAACACGCAGGCGTCCAGGCTGACCAGCGGTCCCGGGTAATCCCGCAGGCTGCTGTCCGTCGCTCTGCTCCCAGGGTCTACTCCCTGGTGGAGGGGGCACGCACTGTGTGCTCCCAGTGTGGACACGACAAGGGATCCAATCTCTGCAAGCCACTAAGATCAGGAGCCCTCTATGCAGATCCTGGGTGACTATTCAGGTGGGGACAGCATGGGACAGGAAGCAGTCAAGCAAGGGTGGGACACGAGAGCACCAGCTCCATCTGACCCTGGGAGTTGTCAGGTAGCCTCTCCAGCTTGGGGAGGGGGCGTCTGACCCTGACACTGCATCCATCAGACAGTGACTGGGCACAACCCGTCATGAAGGGCAGGGCCATGCAGACCCCAGCTCTGTTTGTGCCCAGGAGCTATCCCAAGAGGTAGAGGTGTGGGAGGTTAGATGCTCAGCATGCAGAAGGCAGGGGGTGTGCAGAGCCATGGGTTCAGGCTCTGCTTCCTCATCGGTAAAGTGGGGTGGCAGTGGAATGTCACAGGCAGACACTACGAGGTCCCCAGAGCCGCCCATCCAGGTACAGTGGAGGTGGAGAAAAGGACATTCTTCTCTGCTTCTGCCATCAGACTAGCAAGAATGAGGTGCAGTTCAGGACTGACCCCTCAGGGTCCCCTGTGTGTTGGGGCCCTGGAACCCTCAGGTCCCAAACAGCCTCAGGAGGACTGGTTGCTTTGGACAGGACTGCAGACCTGGGCTCTGGCCGACCCTGGGCACTCGAGAATCTTCCAACCTCTCTCCAGGGTGGGCCCATCCTGAGGGTCCCTCGGGTCCTAGGACAAGGGCAGCATCAGCCCTTGTCCCCATTGTGGGGTGCCCAGTGTGTGTGGCGCTCAGCCCAGTACACTCCCTGGGGACCCTTCCACTCAGGAGCACACGGCCCTGGAGCCCAGAGTCCAGCGAGAATGGGCGAGGGCTCAGCGGAAGCCACCGGGCGCCGCTGGTGGCCACATTCCAGGCCGTGAGATGGGCTGTAGCAGCGACCGCATTCACTGGTGGTTTGGATCTCGCCGTCCTCTCACTACTGGTCCATTTTACACCTGAGGAAACGGAGTCTTGGAGAGGTGAAACGTCACCCTCAAGTTTACCGGTTGCTCTGTTAGCGCCCACTCAAAGCCTGGCGAGGGCTGGGAGTGTGCTGAAGGATCCTGGTGGCCCTGAAGGATCCAGAGATGCCACTCTGCCCATGACACACGACAGCCTGGCAGGGCCCACCAGAAGGGAGCACCACCTTGTTAATTCATTTCAGTTTCTAGGTGGGTTGAGGCCGTCGGTGGCTCTGGATGTGAGCGTCCTGCCGAGCCCTGCGTAGTTCTGCAGACCCCAGGGAGCTGGGGTGCTGTAGACCACCTGCTCTGACTCTCCCCGTGAAGCCTGTCCTTCCTCCAACCTGGCCTGGACGGAGAGCCCTGCCACCCTGCCTGGTACCCACCCAGCCCGTCCTCCAGACCATAAGCTCTAAACAGTTCTCCGTCCCTGCCTGGAACAGCCTGTAGCCTCCACCTTCCTGGCAATGGTAAGCGTCACCAGCTCAGGCGGGTGCAGCGGAGTGAACCGCAGACATTCCTGGGGCTCCGGAAAGGACGCTCCCTCCACACAACCAGCTTTGGAGATGCGAGAATCGGGGAGCTTCTGCCAGCATGTTGGCTCAGAAGGCGAGAGCTGGCCTCCGAACAGAGGCAGCATGGCCGACTGGGACAGGGAGGGAGAAGGTCGCACCGTCTCCCGAGGGAAGCCAGCCTTGCACGTCTGTGTGCTCTGGGGAGTCCCATCGGCGGCCGGAGGCCCTCTGCAGCGCCCCACCCTGCCACTCTGCAGCCCGGCACCTGGTTTTGCTCTGCACCGTCCCCGTCCCTTTCTTCCCCAGGACATGGTTCTCCCTCTGCTCCAGGGTCTTTGCTGACACAGTCCCTCTCTGTGGGTGCCTGGTTGTGTGATCGCTGAGGTCTTGGTTTGTCACCAAGTATGTCCCCAAGCGTGCCTCTCTGTGCCTCCTCTAGGGCTGCCCCTCATCAAACCCAGCCGCGAATCTTTAATGAACTTGCTATTTTGAGAACACGTGGCTCTACCTGCAGTTGGAAGGAACAGCAAAGAGACCGAGGACCCGTCCCCGTGTCCCCGTGGGGTCCTTACATAGTCACAGGGAGTCCACACAATCCTGAGCCCTGACGCAGACGTCAGCGCCTGTGCACACTCGTTTGAGTGTGAGAATTTGGTTCTGGGACGTGGACATTTATTTCTGCTTACTTGTTATTTTGTCACATAAAATCAAAGAGATTTTCACCATTTGGGAGGGTTGGCATGACCCTGAAAGGTAGGCAGTGTGGCACAAGAGAAAGCCAACACTGGAGACGTCCAGGGCACCCCAAGGAACAGGAAGCCATCGCCCATGGCAGCCCACGGGGAGACCACGCCACTCGCTTCTGTCGGTGGCTGCGGCTGTCGGCTGTCCTGGAGTTTCGTCCTTCCTGAGGAACGGGGTTTCCAGGGAAGAGGGGGCCTGAGGGGAGCCCCCGGAGCTCTGGCTGGCTGCCGATTGTGCTGATGCTCCGGCCTCACGTGGGAGGAGATGAGAGGAAACGGAAGCTGATTCCTGCCAGGCAGCTCTGAAGGTCCACGTGACATTAATGCCTATGAGGCGACTTGTAAAATAAATTCAAGTTTACACAAAGTAGTAAGAACACCGGCCTTGGAGGTGGAGTGATCTGGGAGCAAATTCGGTGCAAATTCTGGCATTGTTGAGTCCAGGGCAGATTGCGTTGCCTCTCTGAGCCTCAGTCTCTTTCTCTACAGAATGGAGATGGTGGAGCTGACCCTGGGGGTTGAGGTGTGGGTCGGAGGAGGCAATGTGGGCACAACATCAGAGCCTGGCACCAGGCCCAGGGTGGGTGGAGTGGGGCTCTCCCCACCTCGTACAGCCCTCCCTGAGCACCCTAGTTTGGACCCTGCACCCCAGCTTCTCTCCCCACTGCCCTGGGTTGTTTTCTTCCACAGGATGGAGAGTTCTTGGGTTCTGCCTCCTGCTCATCCTAGGGCCCTATGAGGCTTCAGAGGAGAAGCAGGCTGCGGCAGGGGATGCCCCTTCCAACCCAGAAAAGTCCTGGCCCCTGACCACCATGCGGTCCTGGGCCTCCCTGGTGGGAGTGGCGGTCACACCTGGAGCCCACTTGCCTGCTCGCCTGCCAAGGCAAGTCTTTCCTAAATAAAATCAGGCGTCCGGTGAGAGTGTGCAAGAAGTCGTAAAATCCACATGTGCCGACACCAGAATTCACCACCCCATCCAGACACTGGCGCCCAGAGCCTGGTCTGAGGACATCGGCTTTTCTGGGCACTCAAGCCACGCCCTGGTGGGGAAAGAGGCTTTGCTCCAGATGACATCGAGGCGCAAGCCCTGAAGTTCAGCCTTCTGCTGCCTGGGCAGGAACGTCTTCCCGACGTCCCATGGACGGGACTGCCTGGGCCATGGCCCAAGTCACGAGCAGTCAAAAAACAACCTTCCCACCTCCGTTCCTGGATGGCAGAAAGCTGATTGCAGCTACTTTTGCACTTCTTGGTCAGTGATGATGTAATGATGGATTTTCAGTGTGATTTTCCCTGAAAGGAAGATGCGTGAACCTGGAGTGGGTCTGCTGGTTGTGGGGACTTGGTCCCCGGCAGTCTCTGGAGGGTGGACTTGGTGCTGCCTGTCTCCAGTGGGAAGCCTGCCATGGGTTTTGCTCTTGCGGGCTGAGACCTGGGCTTCCAAATGTCTCCAGGTTCATCTGCGCCGCCCCGTGGATCTCCCTTTGCAACCCCTGCTCTGTACCTTGGTGGCTTGAGGTTTTAAACATAGGACACCCACCTGCCCCCCAAGAACACACCTCGATGCCTGCGCAGGGGTCTGCCTCCATCCTCCAGTGAGGACACAGCTGTCCCTCGCCTGAGGACTCGGGGAAGCTCGATCCTGCTCTTCACTCTCTGCAGCCCCTCCCTCTCCGTTGCACGTGAAACCCCGACACGCATGGGCAGAGGCCAGCAGCCGTCACCCGGAAAGGCCAGACAAGCCGAAGCTGCCCGGTTCTCAGAGCCCATTTCGGCAAATGCACAAAGGCTGCTTTATGGTTCTTGGGGAGAGGCCGGTGGCAGTCACCCATTCTCAGGAGCACTCCTCGTCCCTGCCAATGAGCCTGCCACAGGAAGGACATTGATGTGTTTGGGAAGATGTGTGCCAGCACTGCCCCCATCCAAAGGCACGCACATCCTAGACGGGCTCATGGCCAAAGGCAGTGTGGACCAAGGGAGGGGCTCCTGCCAGCCCTATCAACTCCACGTCAGACACACTATGGGGTCCTTCCAGCCCAGCAAGACCATGCCAGCACGGGCAGGACCCAGACCAGGATCCAGGAAGGCCAGGGAGGGGCAGGATGTGCCGCAGGACCTCAGCCAGACCCAACGGGTCCTCCCGGCTCCAAACCCAAATAGAACGCTCCTCCGCTGCCCGTTCTTGTCAGCCTCAAGGACCCATCTCACATGGGCTGCTGGAGAACAGATTTCTTCGTCCTCTTCATCCTGCCAATTAATCCCTATCTGAAACGTCCCTGTAGCCGAGCCAGACGATGCATCTTCAGGGTCTGAAGGCCTGGATTCGCGGGTCCTGCCGTGAGTGGGCCACCCGGGCAGAGGAAGGAGTCCCAGAGCCGCCCTGCCTGTCTTCAGGCTCGTCCTGAAGAGGAGCCCGCAGGTGGCCTTGGTGGCAGGCACAGGGCATGGAGAGCTGGTGAGGCTCACAGTCACCATGCAGGGGGTGACGTGGCCTACACAGATGGCCCCCAGGAGGCGACCACGAGATTCTCCATGTGAACTGTGCACAAGGGGCCGTTGCTGTTGATCTAACCAAGCATATTTTAAGGTCCCCTAATGGGACCGGCCTGGCAGACACCTATAAACTGTGTGTGACAGTGTTCCCGCCAGGCAGCGCTGGGGATGCAGCGCTCCAAACAAATCATCAGAGCTGACAGGCAATTCCTCCAGTAATCACAGTGAAGCATCTCCCTCCAGGTGAGGGCGGCGGGCTCGCCCCCTCCACAACACCCGCACAATGCAGGGCACTAACAAGGGAGGGGCGTTATTTCCGATGCAGGCTGGGGACAGCGGGAGAGGGAGCTGGTGGTGAATTCTAATGTGCAGACAGATCCGCTTCCATTCACATGTGCTCATCCTCCTGGGAGGGGGCTCCATTGGAACGCTGGCCGGGGCACAGCAGGAGGCTGTGGGAACCTCACTGTCCCTCTGGTTGCTGACAGCACTGACCTCCTTGTGTCCCAAAGTCAACCTGGTGGTTCCCCACCCACTTCTGGGGCTTCTCAAAGCTGCCTTCGGGGCTCAGCTGAAATGGGCACGGAGGCCAGGAGCACAAGGCGAGGTAGCAACCGTTAAATAACTCACGTCCGCCCGGCTGGACCCACACTCTCCAAGCAGGAGCCACCAGTCACAAACGCAATTAATTGCAATTAAATAAAATTCAGCATTCAACTCCTGCATGCCCCTCTGTTAGCCACTCCGTGTCGGGCTCGTCGCCCACCGCGGACGGCAGAGCTGGCTTCTTCGCTGGAGAGCTTGCCAAGCCGCTGACCCATGGTGTCCAGCGTAGGTGGGAAGGTGGGCTGAATGGACACCCCTCCCTGGAGGGACCCCCTCAGCAGTGGAGGCCAAGATCAGTGTGCAGTCCCTAGGCCACTGCTCCTCTGACAGGCACTGTCCCTCGGGGCCATGTCTCAACCCCAGGCCAGCTGAGGGCCATGCTCAACCCAGGACCTGGGAAGGAAGCTTGGAGCTCTCCGTGCTGATGTGCATGGAGGACACGAGCCAGGAGACAGGACCCTTGGGGGGACACAGCAGAGACAAGCCTCAGCAGGTGAGGGTGCCCGGCGTGTCCCCTCCAGCACCACACAGTGGGAGTGCGCCTGTCCAGCTCCAGGCCATGCCAGGCAGGCAGAATAGAGCACCCCATGTCAAGGCCTCCGTCTTCCATTCTGCAAATGCCCATTTTGGCCAAACCCAACCAAAGTCAGAAACCAAGGGAGACAAGGGACGCAGCCCGCTGGGCCAGGTCGGGGAGGACATGGGAGAGGCGAGGGAGGCACGGTGCTCCCCTGACAGAATGCAGACTCCTCGGTAGAAGGCACATGATGGGGTGCTAGGAGGAAGGGTCCCTCATTCCTGCAGGATGGCCAGGTGGGGCTTCAGCCACCGTGTCCTTGATTCTGCCCCCAGCCCGTGTCTCCCAGGCCAGCCTCTCCAGCCTTGTTTCCCACCCTGAGTGTCCCCAGTGTGCACTTGAGGAGCGTGACAGCTAGACCCCTCCCGCCCCCCAGGTGGGCCTGCGAGGCCTGTTTGTAAGGATGGCAGGAAAGAATGTGGACCCGGACACTTTGGTAGCATCCACCATCTCGGATTTTAGGATGCGGGCCTCCACCGGCAGGGAGGAGTGGACTCCAACACAGCCAGCGCCACCAGGACCTGGCCTGGGGCTGGTCTGGAGTTGGGACGCCTGTTCTGCTTGGCCCGGCAACTCATCCTGTCTCCCCCTCCTCCCACCTGACTTTCTCTCTGCCGTTTGGATGCACCATCTTGTCCTCACCTCAGGGCCTTTGCACTACCTACCTGCATCTGTCAGCTCACCCTCATATTTACCTACCTGGTGCAGAACTAGAATTCAAAGGCCAGAGTCTCTGTGAGCATGGACTTGGAAAGTGACGAAACCCACCTCCTCCTCAGAGGAGGCCGGCCAGTGAGTGCACGGGGGCAGCAGTGCCTGCTCTGGGACCTGGAGGCCCCGCCTAGCCAAGTGTCTCTGTCTCCTCCATGTGGCCTTGTGCTGGGACGATCCTCTGCCCACAGCCACAGGGTGCTCTCCGCAGCTCTTACGATTCTCATGTGTCCGTGATCATTTCACAAGGAAGAGAAGAAGGCTGGAGTAGGGATGGAGCTGGGGCCCTCCAGGGCCGTCTCTTCACCTTGGGACCAGGGTCTCCCCAGGAGGGCCGTTTTCTGTAGGTGTCTGAGGGGTAGTGAGGGGGGGGCTGGAGATGGCACTGGAGCCCCCTTGGGTGGACAGGGCAGTGAGGCCAGGGCGGGGTGGCAGGGCAGCAGGGCAGGCCTGGAGACCTCGCGGGCAGAGCCTGGGCTGGGAGAGTCTCAGGAAGCCTCCGGGCTGGAGGCGCAGGCTGGCTCGGGGCCTGTGCTGCTGGCTGGGAGCTGGGACAGACAGTCCCTGTGAGCCCAGGCCTGCCTCAGCCCAGGGCAGGGCGAGGCTGCCCAGCCAGCCAAACAGAAGAGCGGGGGTCCCTGCTCCCTCCCCTGCTGGGAGGCTCAGGGAGGCTCCACGGGAGCTGGAGGCAGCCCCAGTGCTGAGCAGAGCCAACAGAAGCCTGGGGCCTGCAGCGAACATTGGATGCATGTGTCCCACGGCAGCCTCAGAACGGCCGGAGCCGCGGCCATATGGGGATGTGGTTGCGGAAAAGGAATGTTTATGAAATGGCTTTTCCGAATGTTTGATCCACAGCAGACGCATCTTAGATTCATCTGTTGGGCTTGGCATTCGCTGCGGGAGGCGCCACTCCATCCTGCTGGCCTCCTGAGGCACAGGAAAGGGCGGAGGAGGAAGATGAGTCTGCAACTCAAAGGGGAGCTCCTTGGGGGCAGGTGGCCACCTGGGGTGGCTGGGGAGGGCGCAGGGCAGGAGGCAGGGCTGGGAAAAGCAGGAGGAAGGTCCCCCTGTGGCCTAGCCCCCTGGGGTGTCCACCTTTGCTTCTGTCTCCCCAGCATGACCCTGGTGGGCACCTCTCTCAGGGAAAGCTGAGCTGTCACCGATGCACCAGAGCAACGGGGCCCCAGGCCGCTCCTCGCTGTGGTACCTCAGCAACTTTTGCAGAAGGGAAAGAGCTGCTTCTTACGAAAGTTTAGCAACATAGATGCTTCCTGAACGAAAAGGGGCCTCTGGCTTCTCTAGCCCCTGCTCGCCACCGCGCAAGTCCAAGAGCAAAGCAGCCTTTTCCAGCCTTGGCGCCTTGAGCGCTCTGCTCCCCTGCCCAAGGTGTCCCCTGCCCTCCTTGACGCCCTGTCCTAGGATCACATGTAATTCCTCAGGAAGCATTGTGAGCTTCAAGCCCAGAGAGGGCTCGCTGTCACGGAGCCATGGGTCTCCTCCTTACCGTCAGCCTGTCCTGGACCATGTTCTGGTGAGTGTGGTGCAGTTTGATCTGTCCCCCACCATGCCCCACACCTGCACGACACCTGCGTCAGCCACCCAGCCAGTGTTTAATCCAGGATGGACGCAGTGAGAGGAGGCAAGTGACAGGTGGCCCTGGGATTCCTGAGAACCTAGCAGCCCAGGGACAATGACACGTGCATTTTCCTGAAGATGACAGGGGACCAGTCCTGAAGGGTCTCTTCCCACACATCTGAGGAGGGGAGGAGGAGGGACTCCCCAGGACCTTCTGCAGCAAGTCCTTGCCTCCATCTGGGAACCTGTGCATATGTCACCTTGCTGGGCAAAGGGACTTCGCAGATGGGATTTAACGAAAGGTCTTGAGGTGGAAGATTGTTCTGGATTGTGCAGGAATCTGGGTGCACCCGGTTGAGTTGTGTGAGTCTTTAAAAGCCAAGAACCTCTCAACAGCTCGAATGATCAGAGAAGCGGAAATCAAGCAGAGTAAGCGCCCCTCACACACTGGACGGCCCCCATGGGCACAGGAGCTCGCAGGTGTGGGGGAGCGGGGAGGCGGGATGGTTCAGCTCCAGGAGGAAGGAGAGTCCTACACCTGCCAGAGGTCCACCTGAGGACTCTGCAGGGTGAACCGAGCCAGGCCCAAAGGACGAGGACGGTGCAGGGGGAGTCAGCTTCCCGCAGACGGACAGCAGAGGGTGGGTGCCGGCGCTGGGCAGGAGAGGGGGAGCAGGTGTTTAACGGGGACGGTGTCACCGTGGGAGATAGAACGTCCTGGAGATGGTTGATGGTGACGGCCGCATGACAATGTGAATGGACAGGAAGCTGCTCGATAGCTTGCTTTAAAACAGGACAGCAAATTTGGTCACATACATTTCACCAGGATTAAAAATCATTACAAGGGGGAAAAAGCAGAGAAATGTCACAGGCTGCAGGAGAGTGATGCAGATCTCAAAGCAGTCATGTCAGGAGACCTGGGCCCGTGCTGGCGCTGAGGTTGGCCCCTGCTCACCCGTGGAGGGGGCCAGCCAACAGCAGTGAGGATCGGGCTTCGGTCCTAGGACCCCCAGCACAGCAGCAGGAAACAGACCCTCCCCTGGCCGCTGGCAGGAGCACAGCCTGTGACCCTCTGCACCCCAGCGAGACCCATGTCAGACTTCCCACTGCAGAACCAGAAGGTCACACTCGCACTGTCAAAGCTGCTAAGCTCACACTCACTTTCGGGGGCAATAGGAACGGAGCAGGTCCAGAGCCCAGCTCGGCCAGACCTGTGCAGCTGGCGCCGGGGCCTGTTCCCGATGCATACCGAGGTGTGGCTCAGAAGTGGCTTCTCTTTCACCTCTGTGCAACCCTCCTGGCGTGTGGCCAGGGGACCTTCTCCACAGGGAGATCATGTTCAAGTCCAAGAACATGCATGGGACAAAGCAGTTCTGAAGGTCTTCCCTGTCTGAAGAAAGAGTGGGTGTCTGGTTCCTTCCTCCCAGGCATCCCTCAACCTACCTATGGACCCATGTCCCCAGTTCTGCACAGACCAGGTGACCTATTTCAGATGACCAGCCTGAGCTCCTAAAGGCCCTTAGCCCTGACCCTATTTCTCTTTTGGACAATCTCAATCTTCTGGAAAAAAAGAATATGATCACCACTCCCCCTTCCTCCCTTCCTGTGCCCCACTGCCCTTGGGATAAGGTGACAGCCCCTTCCTGTTCCTGCCCCGGTGACCTTCCGACCCTGCCCCACACTGGCCACCTGTGACTGACCTCCAGCACATGACCTCCTCCCAGGCCTGGTGCTCGTCATGCTCTACCCACCACAGGGCCTTTGCCCACGCAGTTCCCTGAACCTAGACTGCCACTCTCCTCACCGCCCCTGACACTCATGCACCTACTTATCTCACCTCCTCTTCCCTCCCTGCCTTGGGCAGCTGTCTCCTGCTCCCCACCCACTCTATAAAATGTTCTCGTGGTTCCCCATCCCTCTCCTCCATGGCACCGATTGGAGTGGCCAAGCTTTTGGTTTTCTTTTGCTCCTTCACTAGTGTAATCCGACATTCACACAGCACTTCCCTTGTGCAGACCCTGTTCTAAGAACTTTGTATCATTATTTATTTTGTGCTCACTGAACCCTTCTGAAGTTGGTACTATTACGATTCCCACCCAATACATGAGGAAACGGAGACAGATGTGAATCAGCTCATCAAAATTCACACACTAGTGAATGGGAGAGCTGAGGTTTGAGCTTAGACAGTTTGTCCACTCACACATTCACCTACTCATGCACACACCCACTCATCCATCCATCTATCCATCCATTCACCATCCACCCATCCATCTACCCACCATCCACCCACCATCCACCCATCACCATCCATCCATCCAGTCACCATCCACCCATCCCTCCACCTGTTCACCCATGTATCCGTCCATTCATCCACAATCCACCCATTCACCATCCATCCATCCATCCGCCGTCCATGCATTCACCCATCCATCAGTCCATCTACTTACCTACCCATTAACCCATCCATTCACCGTTAGCTCCATGAGAACAGGATCATGATGTTCTGCTTATTGCTCTAACCCCAGAGTCGAGCACATTTGTAGATTTACAGGATTACAGGGTGAATTCTCATCTGTAGTCTGCAATAATTCTCCCCAGCAGAACCTGCTTGGACTCAGCAGGCGGCGAGGAGAGGGTCCTTGGCTGCCTTGACTCTCTCATGCTGGTCGAGGCTGTCTCCAGCTGAGCATCTGCAGCCAACATGTCCTCTTTGCATGCTGCTTCAGGGATGACCCCTGCATGAATAGGGGCAGAAGGACAAATGGGGAATAGGAGCGTAGTGCTGGAGCACTATCCACCCAAGAGTTGGTAACAGCTGGAAATAAAAACAGGTGGAAGAGATGCTATTAGGTGCATGACCAAGGCAATTGTAAAAGGAAGCTTCTGGAGGCCCTGTGGCTCCAGGGCCACAGTCCCCAGCCTGGTACTGGTGAAGCCCTAGCCCTCAATAATTCTGGGAGTCCTTGTCTGAGCCACAGTCTGTCTGGATGCTCACCGTGTGCAGCCCTCCTGTCTGACCTCCTGGGAAGTCCATCTCTCAGAGCTCAAACAGTTGCCCTTGGTGAGTGTGGCGTCCATGCTGATGGCCGTTGGCCAGCGGCCTTACGGGCTGCATAGGAGCAGGTTCCAAGTGGAGATAGAAGTCTCCCCTCAACTCTGCATTGCGGGGCCCCAACGCA
Source organism: Glaucomys volans (assembly GCA_020662805.1). Lineage (NCBI taxonomy): Eukaryota > Metazoa > Chordata > Mammalia > Rodentia > Sciuridae > Glaucomys > Glaucomys volans. The sequence goes on from JAJEJO010005738.1 coordinate 783,735, forward strand.
GTGGAAGGGTGTCCTTTAACTCCTTCCAGGCACAGAACCAAAGCCCATGAGCACAGGAAGGGAGGCCCAGGGAGGTGTCTGTCCTGTTGTCAGGAAGCTCCAGGTGCCTGTGCACCAGTGGGGACAGACAGACGCAGAGCCTGCTCCAGGGTAGGGGCTCTTCCAAGCACTCCCATAGAAATCAGATGCACGGACATGTGGCCCATGGTCACCTGTGCCAGACCCAGCCCAGCCCTTATGTGACTCTGGGTGGAAGAGATGGGACTGAGGAGCCAGGCAGCTCCAGGTTCCACCATGTTCCCAAGCCCCATGACCCTGGCCCTGCCTTCTAAGCTCCCTGGGCCTCATTTTGCCCATCTCTAAAATCCTGGAGCCTCCTGGCAGGTAAGCCTCGGGATTCTGCTTGCCTGAGAGCCCCAGCCAGCACCTGCCACACCGTTCTGAGGCCAGCTGCTTCTCCCCTGCCCCTCCTGCACTGGGAGCTGCTAGGGGCAAGGCCCTCATGGGCCTGCTTCACTGGTTTGCTCGGCTCGGGGCCGTGAACCCTCTGCCCGGCCCATGTGAATCATGGTAGGTCTGTGCCACGGGGCGGCCAGTGGGCTGCTCCCCAGAGGAACGTGTTGCTTCCCGCCCCTCCAGGAGCCTTCTGTCCCCAGCCGCAGCCCAGCCTGTGGGGTCAGGGGTCATGGATCTTCTGCAGAAGCACAGAACAGCCGTTGTCCCAGCCATCGTGGGTCTCGCAGCCACTGCTGGGCGCAGTTGCCCTTCCTGGCAGGCAGGGAGGGGTCCCAGCCTGTTGGTCCCCACAGCACAGGGTGGCCCTGGGGGCGGATGCAGGGGCTTGCACGTCTGCACACATTTCTAAAGAGGTCTCAATGCTTGGGTGGCGGAGGCAGTGGGAAGCACAGGTGGCAGCTGGGACCTGGGCTGGGGAGATCAGGAGACCCTAGTTCTGGAACCTGCAACCCCACAAACGTGGGCCCATGAGCCACTGACTCACCACCTTTGGCGAGCTCCCCATGCCTCAGTTTCCTCGGAGCTGACGGTAGAACCTGCCTGGTGGGGTGATTGCCAAGATCACCTAAGTTGAGATGTGCCCAGTGCTTCGAGCAGCCCTGCAGGAGAGACCAGGAAGAGGGGCACCCAGGGTCCTCATTCCCACAGTCCTTCCTCCATGGGGGATGCCGCCGGGAGGCCTGATGTGCTGGGCCAGGGCCTGGGCTAGTCACCAGATCCCCCTGTGGCTGATGGGCTCCAGCTGCGTCATGGAGCAGAAGCAGCTGATCTGGGAAAGCACCCCAGGTGGCTGGTGCTCTCCTTTGTCACCGCTCAGCCCTGACCTCCCCCCGAGTGGCTGGGAACCCGGGTCCTGGGCGCACTCTCCCACTTGTTACAGAGAACAACAGTCAAAATTTTAATTTATGGGTTGTCTGTAAATTACTGCCTGGCCTGATTTATAATTCATAGTACAATATTTATTTCTAACAGGAAATTAATTTTGGAAACTCAGTGGGTGATTAAATTAAATTGTGAGACCATTGCGCCTGCTCAGGAGGGGACACGAGTAGCTGGAGATTATTTCAGAGGTAAATCAGGCATCTGCACTCAGACGCCCTAGCCAGGAGGCGAGGACGCAGCTCAGCCTTCTCGGAGAAGACGGCCACCCGCCCAGCCTGGCTCTGGACGCGGGGCAGGCAGAGGGACCCGCGGCCCTTCCCAGGGCACTGTCATGAAGGAGAGGGCTACAGGGAGAGGTGACGGCACCTCATTCAACCTCGCACTTTCCTCTCCAACTCCGAGCCCTGTCGGAGTGGCCGGAGTGTCCTCACCATGGGACAGTCCCCCTCTGAACAGGTCCAGCTCCGTGGCTGCTGACACCCTGCTCCACCCGAGCTGTCTGATGGCAGATGGAGGATGATTACGGCCTGTCCACACTGGGCAGCGTGTGAGACGGACGGGGAGACAGGTCTTGCACTTGTGATCTCTCGCTGTGTGACAGATCAGCGGGTGACAGATGTGACTGTGGGCTGGGGATGCAGGGGCGTCTGGTCTGGGTGGTTCTGGCTGTGGGTTCTCGCCTGGGGCCTTTCCTTCAGGTGCAGGCTGGGCGGGACTGGGCCTGGAGCTGTTTCAAGCTTCTTCTCATTTCAAAGGTGCTCAGGCATGTCCCCAGACACCTCCAAGTCCCAAGTGAAGCTGCCAACAGGGCTAGCAGCTTCACACTCCCTCACTGATGCACCCAGGTCTGCCTCCTCTTCCTCACACCTCTGGGAGCCCCTGGCATTGCCTCCGAACAGCCTCCCTCCTGCACCAAGCCCTTGGTCATGGGCTGCTCCTGGGCAGCCCCAGGGTGCCACAGGCTCCAGAGCCAGAAGCCAGAAGCTGTGACTCATGGAGTGAACCAAACACACACGTGCAATGCACACTTGTGTGAGCGCACGCGTGCGCGCGCACACACACACACACACACACACAGAGCGCCCCCACAATGCCTCTGCTTTGCAGGCTGCCAGCAGGTCTCTGATGGCCTTCCTCCCTCCAGAACGTCCCTCAAGTCCCCCGCAGCCTGGGACATCACACAGAGGGAGCTGGAGAGCAGGCGGGCGTCTCAGGTGGGGTCATTTCAGGCACCAACTGCTGGGCGAGGACAGGAGCCCTTCTCCTCCACCGGTGCCGGTGCCCAGCGGTCTCTGCGGGGACTTCCCACCCACCAGCTCACTTGCTGGCCCCACCCCAGCCCATCTGCTCGGCAAGTGTGAGCGTCATCAAATTGTTGAATAAATTGTCACTGATTAAAATGTCGGTGGCTGCAAGAGGACTCATTTCCGCCAAGTTGTACTGAATTGTGTCGCATCCGCTGCTGATATTTGACATCTGTGTCTGGTCTCCCACTGATGGCCAGCCAGAGCCCGGCCATGCCGCAGGTCCTGCTGCAAACACACACACAGCTGGCTTCCCGGAGCTCAGATTTAGGTGGCAATATCCTCAGGGCCTTCTCGGGACTGGCCGGGGTTCACACCTGCTGTTGAGCTGCCGGTAAAGGAGATCCCAGGGTGGAGCAGTGCATGCTGGGACTCCAGACGGAGCCCTTCTGCAGGACCCCAGGTCTCACTGTGGTGACCTGTGCACTACAGGATGGGAGGGGGCAGGTGAGAGGATGGATGGACGCATGCATACATGGACAGATGGACAAACCGGAAGGATGGGTGGACAGAGGCTGGATATAACAAAAGGAAGGCGTCCCCCACTATCTGGCGAACATGCAGAATTCACACTCATTATTACTAATAAACTGATATGATTTCTCTATTGCTGGGTAAGAAATCACCACAAACTTGGTGGCTTTTAACAGCACTGCTTCATCTCCAGGTTCCCACAGGGCAGGAGATCGGCATGGCCTCGCTGGGCCCTCCACGCAGCTATCCCAGCTGGCAGGCAAGGGGCTGGCTGGCGGCGTTCTCCCATGCAGGCCTGCTGGGGAAGACTCTGACGCCGGCTCTCTGGGTGAGGCCCCCTTGGTCCCCAGGGGCACCTGCCATTCCCCTCCGGGTGACCCACTACACGGGCTTTCCCAGCACGCCTGCCCGCTCCTTCCAGGCAGGCAGAAGGTTCTCTCTCCAGCCTGCGAAGGTGGAGTCTGGCACTGTGTCCCAGGAGGGCTTGGCCCTGGGCCACGCACTCCCTGCAACAATGCAGGTGGCCGACGGCAGAGACTGGAGCAGCTGGTGGCCGTCCTTCCCTGGGGGAGCCAGCATACACCTCCTGGTCCCTCAGGCACCAGAGCCACACGGAGAAAGGCCTCCAAGGTCCCGCGTCCAGGGCAGCTGGCTCTAGGTGGGAGCAGCCCTGAGAAGAGAAGCTGGGCATGGCCCTGTGGCCAACCTGTGCACCCATCCTGCGTGGCCAGGTCACTGTGATGGTCTCTTGCCCAGGGACATCTGCACTCTGCAGCTCTCTCCTAGGCTCTGCACCCCCGCAAGGCCGGGACAGCTCTGGATTTCCCCTGCCGTCCACAGGCCTCTTCCCCGCCTTCCTGCGGGGGCTGAGTTTCAGGGGCCTCTGCAGGTGAGAAGGGCCGGCAGTGCGAGGCCTTTCAACTCCCAGCGACCAGCAGGCAGTGAGGCCAAGGTGCCCCCCCGCCCAAGATACCCCGGGGCTTGCAGGAGCCCTGCCAGGGCGCCTCCACCTCTCCAAGCCCACGCTTGGGGCTGGGTGGTCTCTGTGCAGGGCCACCCCGTGCCTCCAGCATGCTCAGCAGCACGGGGCCTCCACCCGGGAGCTGCCAGCGCAGGTCCTGCCTCCTCAGGTCCTGCCTCCTCAGGTCCTGCCTCCTCAGGCCTGGCCTGTGAGAGCGTCTGCAGACGCTGCCGAACGCCCAGGGCAGGCGGCTGCAGACAGAGAGCCACAGCCCTCGCCAGACACAGGCGGGCCCAGGTGGGGACCCCGGGGAGGAGGCAGCAGCTGGCCGAGCCTCAGGCCTGGGGGCAGTGCTGGGGAGCAGGAGGCCACAGAGCACTGGGCTGCGGGCCCCGTGGGGGCTGAGGAGAGGTTGTGTGACTAGCCGGCTCCCCACCTCTGGCCCTCACCTCTTGTCTCTCACTTCATCTGCCCTCAGGCAGCAAACAATGACATACGGGGGGGTTTCGGAAACACGTGTCCCAGGGACACCAGCTCTTGAAAATTCCACCTCACTTCAAAGGTCTCCTCGGACAAGTGCCACCACTGGCCCCTCTGGCTACCAGACTCCCTTATAGCCTCTTTCCCCCAGCACTGGTGTCAGTCACTGGATCTTGGGACGTCCACCCTGCTGGGACAGCCCCACATCTGCGACACCCTGCCTGGCAAGGGCAAGCACAGCCATGCTCCTCCTGGAGCAGAGTTCCCTGCCTCCGGCTGAAGCAGCCGCACTTGCCTTGCCTTTCCTGCCCTTCCTTGGAGATCCAACCTCTGCAGGTGAGAGACGTCTGCTGTGCCCTGCCCTCTGTGCCCTGCCCTGCCCTGCCCTGCCCTGCCCTGCCTGGGAAGCCGTTGAATCTCTATTTACTTTGCTCAGCAGGCAGGGGTCAGGCCACAGATGATGGCCCGGCCAATGCCAAGGTCCTGTCCCCCACCAGACTGAACCCCTGCATTGCTCCCGGCTACACCCCTCCAGTCCCAGCCTCCCTTGCCATTCTTTCAGCCCAATTCACAGTGGCAAAAGGTGACATGCTCACAAGGGACGACCTCAGGAGAAATAAAGCCCCTGACTCCAAGCTCAAGAGAAAAGCAGGACTCCTGGCATGGCCCACAGCTCCCAGATTTATTTGGCTTCGAATGTGTCAATTCAAACTCCAGAGTAGATTGTGAACATGAGTACTTCTGCCAGGAGAGCGCCCCCTGATTCCTGCAGACGTCTCCTCCCGACCTTCCCATGCTCCTGGGTCCTAATCTGCCACACAGTGGCCAGAGTGGCCCACGGGGGTTCCAGTCAGGCCCTCCCACCTCCACCTACACCCTGCCCTTCATCCCCATCTCATGCCAGCTACAGGCTGAAGTCCTGGGTCCTACACACTCACCCCTGATCCTTCCATGCTGCCCTCACACCCCTGCCCTGCTGGCTCTGCTCAGGCCCACTGGATCCTCCCTCAGGGGCCACCACCATTCCCAGTTCAGGGCTCAGCTCAGGCTACTCCTGCCCCTGGAAATCAGTTCCTTGGTCTATTCCAGCGGGTTACTCCCTTATTTTCTTCAGATCTTTACACAAATATTACCTTTTTCGAGATGTTGCCTCACCTTCCTACACTTAAATCACAACCCCCATCATCATTACCAGCATAGTCATCATCACCAATACTATCAACACCAAAACCCGCCCATCATGCCATCACAGTCACCATCACCACCACCTGCAGACCACCACCACCATCACCACTATCACCATTAACATTACAATCACCATCGCACCATTGCTATTACCATCATCGTCATCA
>JAJEJO010005738.1:790163-815929 GCA_020662805.1 Glaucomys volans
CACCACCACCACCACCACCATCACCAACACCACCACCACCACCACCACCATCACCACCACCACCATCACCACCAGCACCAGCACCACCACCATCATTACCACCAGCACCATCACCATCATCACCATCACATCATCACCATCACCACCACCCCCATCATCACCACCAGCACCATCACCATCATCACCATCACATCATCACCACCACCATCGCCATACCACCACCACCATCACCATCACATCATCACCATCACCACCACCACCATCATCACCACCAGCACCATCACCATCATCACCATCACATCATCACCACCACCATCGCCATACCACCACCACCATCACCATCACCACCACCACCATCACCATCACCACCATCATGACTGTCACCACCATCACCATCATCATCACCACAACCACCATCACCACTATCAACATTAACATTATTATCACCATCGCCATCACCACTATTGCCATCATCATCATCATTATCACCATTACCACCATCAACACCACCAACATCACCATCATCTCCACCATCACCATCACCAGCATCATGACTGTCACCATCAACATTACCAGCAAGGCCACCATCACCACCATCTTTTTCCACTTCCTCATTTTCCCCATCGCACTTATCACCACCTAACAGCAGAGAAGATCCAACACCTCCATGACGCTTGTCTTAGAAACTCTTCCAGCTCTAATCTCCCCTGACCTTTCTGTCAAATGCTCTAGACTGAGAAGAAAGCTCAGTATGACCGGAGCATCTTCACAGTAGCTGCCACTGGTTGCCTGTCCACCACTTGCCAACCTCTGCACAGTGTCTGAACACACTGTCCCACTAAATGCTCATCACGGGCCTTAGAGGTGAGAAGGGCGGTTCTTATGGTTTGGGCAGAAGGCTCTGCAAAGGTCTTATTTTAAAGCAAGAGTCCTTGGAGGTGAGATGTTTGGATCGTGAGAGCTGTAACCTCATCAGTCCATCCTGGTTTGAACGGACTGACTGGGTGATGGGTGTAGGCAGGTGGGCATGGCTGGCGGAGGTGGGTCACAGGTGTGCCCTGGAGAGCTGTGTCTTCCATACGGCCCTTCCTTCTCTCTCTCTCTGTGCTTCCTGACCCCACATGAGCTGGGCAGCTCTTGTCCTCTGGGCTCTTCCCCCATGATGTGCTGCCTTACCTTGAGATCAGAGCAATGGAGTGGCCCGTCTATGGACTGAGACCTCTGAAACTGCACTCCAGATAAACTTTCCCTCCTCTGCGTTATTCAGGTATTTTGGTCACAATGATGAAAAAGCTGACTAAGACCATGGCCACCTTCAGTTTGTAGATAAGGCATCATCTCTGCCAAAGTCTGGAACTCCTGGGGACTCAATCCCACTTCCAGGGCAAGCTCCCCAGCACCTCAAGCCCAACGTGCCACCTGTCAGTCTCAGAGCTAGAGGAGGGGACCTCAGTCACAGGCCAAGTCCCATCCCTTGCAGACAGGCTGGGCCCTGGGCTTTCCTGGGTCAGGGAGGCTCAGTGGGCCTATTGGGGCAGGGTGCAGATGGAGGCCTCGCCTTGGGGACACTTCAGGAAGCTCAGAGGTGATGTTCTTGTCCCTGAGTCTCGATTCCTAGTGGCTCTGGCGAGCACCTTGAGATTCATGGACTCCAAGCCTTCCCAGGCCTTCTGGGAACATCTTCAGAGCTGAGTGGAAAGTTCCAGGCCTTTCCATAGCAGCAAGGGAGGTTCTCCAGCCATTGAAGGCCCTGTGCAAAAGGAGGAGGCCAACTGGAGGCCAGGTTACGGACCATTCTTGAGGAGCTGAAGCCCAGGCATGGTGATTTGACTTCCAGAATATTAGCAGCCCATGTGTGTGTGTGTGAGCATGTGTGCACACTAACGTCACGCATGAACCTCATTCAAGGTATGCAGACCTTCACTACTTAAAGTTGCAGTGGAAGATGCCCTCACCCTTCTGAGGACAGGCCATAGACGGTGGGGATTATCACACACCCATGATGGACACTGGGGCCAAGCTGGGAATGGGTGCCTGTTTGCTCTTTGAACCCCAGAACCACAAAAGGAGTGGTTACAAGAACAGCCTCATCTTACAGGAAAGGAGCCAAGGTGAGAAATTGGTGAGACGGCAGAGCTGGGGAGCAGCAGCGTGGGGCCTAAGTGGACTGTGCTGGCCCCTCGTGGGGAGCCAAGTGGCTGGATGGGCCAGACGGCAGGCTCCGTCTCCCCAGTGAGTGCTGCGTGCCTCACAGCACCTGGAGAGAGAGATGGTGCTCAGACGGGGCACGGAAAGCAGGCTCATTCAGGGTCGGCCCTGACTGCAGGAGGTGACCCCTGGGTGTGACCTGACCAGCCCTTCCTAACCCTTCAGCAGCCACGTGAAAGGGAGTCACCTCCAGCCTGATGGGACAGTGGCTCGGCTCCGTGCCCTTGGCTTCAGGACTACTGTCCACTGGGGCTTGTGATTCTGGTTTCCAAACACTGTGATCACATGAAGTTTCCACCTTAAATACTTCCATTTGAATGAGGAAAGCAAAGTGACTTAAAGAAACCTATAAAATAAGTAAGATCGGTACAAAAATGACTTGCTGGCTGCAGCCCTGTCCCCAGCCAGCTGCAGCCACGACGAGCCGTCAAGGGCCGTGCGCTCTCGTTCCAGGGTTCCGGCTTGCCACGTCGCGGACTGGCAGCCAGATCACCTCTGCTGGGCGTGGGGTCTGCAGCCCTGGCCTCTGTGCTAGATGCCAGGAGTGCCCTCTGCCCTGTGGTGACAGCCAGAACTGTCCCAGACATCACTCTTGGGGGAGGGCTGCTGGTCTAGCTGGAGGGGTGACCCCCAGAGCCCCGACGCAGTCTCAGGCTGTGGGCCTGCAGAGGAACGCAGCCGCAGAGACCCGCAGGGAGACCCGTCCACCCACCGAGTCCTGCGCTCCATCGGTCACGGTGTCCCCAGGCTCTCAAAGTCCTTCCAGTAAGAACAGGGGCGCAGGCACTGTGAGCACAAGGGGACCCTGCTGTTCTCAGGGGACTCCTACCCCTGAGCCAGAGCCAGAGCCAGGGCCAGAGCCAGAGCCAGGGCCAGAGCCAGAGCCAGAGCCAGAGACAGAGACACAGTCAGAGACAGAGACACAGTTAGAGACAGAGACAGAGACACAGTTAGAGACAGAGACACAGTTAGAGACAGAGACAGAGACACAGCCAGAGACACAGTCAGAGACAGAGACAGAGACACAGTTAGAGACAGAGACACAGTCAGAGACAGAGACACAGTTAGAGACACAGAGACACAGTCAGAGACAGAGACACAGTTAGAGACACAGCCAGAGACACAGCCAGAGACACAGCCAGAGACACAGAGACAGAGACACAGACACACAGCCAGAGACACAGAGACACAGTCAGAGACAGAGACACAGAGACAGAGACACAGTCAGAGACAGAGACAGAGACACAGTCAGAGACAGAGACACAGTCAGAGACAGAGACACAGCCAGAGACACAGAGACACAGACAGAGACACAGTCAGAGACAGAGACACAGCCAGAGACAGAGACAGAGACACAGAGACAGAGACAGAGACACAGCCTTTTTATGCCTTGAAATTTCTCCTACAAAAAGAAAAAAAAAATGAAGTACTGAGACGAGTCTGATCCTGGGTTTTCCCTTCTGAGAATTGTGTCCTTGACCCTTCACCTGGCAGACAGGTGTCAGGATGAACACTCCCTGTCACACACTGCATGGGGACAGACACCAGGCAGCCGGGGGAATGTGCCCTGGGCAGCTCCCCGGATGCTCAGGAGGAGACCTGCATCCTCTCCGTGGGTGGTACTGGTTGGCGCCCCCAATATGGCTGTGAAACACCTCCTTCTTTACAAGGAGCGCACACCTCCTCACAGAGCCCAGAAGGTGTGGTGCCTTCCATCTGAAGTTCCAGCTCAGGGCCCACAAACGCTCCCTTCCCAGCTCTGGCCCAGGGCCCCATGGGTGTGGGTGGTGGTCAGGCAGCTCTGCAGCGCTGTGGCCAGGAGGCCACAGCTCAGAGCTGGACAGCCCACTCTGGCTCAGCTTCAGGGGCTCAGTCCATGATCGGCCAGCTCCGCGGCTCCCAGCCCGGGTGAGGCAGAGCATCATGGAGCACGGGCAGGGCGGAGAGAGGCAGCTCAACTCCCGGCACCCAGGAAACAGGGAGAGCTCGAGGGCAAGGGCTCAGGGACGAGGCACAGCCTCGACGGCGTGTCCCCAGTGACCACCCCTCCAGCACACCCACCTGCCTGCTTCCCACCCTTAGCCCATTTGAATCGTGAGTCTACAGACTGGACTCATCGCTGACCAGTCCCCAAATCTCAGTCCTGTCATTTCACAGGAATGTCATTCCTGAACATTTCAGAATGTTCATTTCTGAACATTCCTGCCTTGTCCCTCTTGTGCCCACACCTCTCAGAGGGCCCTCCAGGAAGGGCAGTGACCCCAGTGTTGGCAGCAAGCCGGTAAGAGCACCATCCACATCCCCAGCCCCACAGCCTCTGCTGCAGAGCTCACGTCCCCATCGGTCCAGCCCACTGCCCCTGTGGCCGCCTGTCCCCAACCCCGCCAAGGTCCTTGTGTCAGCGTGCATTCAGGAATGCCAGGTTGTTCAAAAGAGATTAGATACGCAGATTCGTATTTACATTTTCCCATTTTTAAGTGTTGTTTGCTTTTTAAAAACACAAAGCCGCTATAAAGACCCAAATGAAAGCCCGTCCCCAGACAGAGCGGGACCAGCACTCGAGCCTGCGAGTGAGCGCGTCCCCCGCCGCCGACTGCTCAGGGAGAAGAGAGGCTGTCCTGAGAGACACTGCCAGAGGACACGGCATTATGGTCACAGCCTTTTGCCTGGACACTGGTTTGCCCCACACCCCAAGCTTTAGGCACAAACGAGACAAATCAAGGGCATTCAGCTGGGAACGGTGCATATTGTTTTCATTAAGGAGCTGAGCATCATTCACGGCCCAGGGCTGGTGGAAGGCGGGGGAGGCCCCAGCAAACCCAGAAGGTGGCCAGAGCCCGTGGCCTCGCTCTGCCCAGCCCAGTAAGGGCCCGCCAGGCTCCTTTCCCAGCCCCATGGGGTAGCAGCAAGCCCACAGGGGTGGGAGCAAGTGTCTGGTTCCCCAACAAGTCAGACCTTCAGACCCAGGCCTGGGCAAGCAGAGGAACCCCCAAGAGCAGGGCACCCCTCTCACCAGTGCTGAGAATTCCTGGATTCACCAGGCTGGCACCACTGGGAGTGTCTCCGCTGTCCACGGACCCTCCGTCGCCCCTAAGGGCTCAGTCTTCAGCCCGTCCAGGCTGGGCCCCTCACCCCATTTGCCGGGGCTTCTCTAAGGAACACTGAAAGTCGCCTCCCCAGGATCTCCTCTTCTCTGGACAAGCCAGTGCAGTGGGTCACGCTGAGCACAGGTAGCCGTCTCAAGTCCACAAGCGGGATCCCATCAGGCTGTGGAGGACATGGGGCGTGGGGTGCGTTTTAGCTGAATGAGTTGAAGCAGAGGATCTATCCGATCTGCTGGCAGGGGGAGCACCACCAGCTGGGCCAGCCACCCTCCAGGTCCTCGCCCCTCAGGGTGCTGCTCCCGGGGAGAAGCTGTAGAAAGGCAGGTCCCCTGTCAGACCCAGCGTGAGAAGACCCTAGGTGACACACATCATCCTGAGGCTTGGGCACACGCCCTAGGTGCTCAGCTCACCTGGTGAAAGGACAGACGGGGTTCCAGGGCCACAGAGCAGACCAGAGAAGTCCAGTTCCACTCTCCTTCCTCCTGGAGACTAGATCTCCCAAGCTCCCTGCAGGCAAGGCATTAAGGAGTGTGCTGGGACCCAGGGACTCAAAGCGTGTGACCACCACCCCATGTTCAATGTCCCCTGACTGAGTGTGGGTTTTGAGGACTGGAGTCCATATTATTTAACCTTTTCTGACTAGACTTTCCAGAAGCTTCCAGACAAAGCGCATCACACTCTGCGTGGGATCGGGATGCTTTAGGCTGAAGTAACAGAATCCCAACCCACAGTGGCTCATCGTTCCCTTGTGCTGAGCAGCGGGGAGGCTGCTCTGCTTGAGCCGTGGTGGTAGCACCTCCGGGGCCAGAGGCTCTTGGTTCCACGTCCACTGCTTCATCCTCCTGTGGACAGCTCGATGGTCCCAAGACCGCTGCTGTGGCCAGAAGCCTCCCGCCAGCCTTCCAACCCAAGGAAGGAAAGGGGAGCAAGTGAGCATGAAACCTTCTCAGCAGAGCAAAGCGTTTCCCAAAAACTCCCATGACTTCCACATGATTCTCCTTTGAGGTCCCTGGGGCCACCTCGGACACAGCAGACGGGCCTGGCAGGAGAGCAGGGTGGCCATGAGGGGCTTAGGTCATGCCTGGTCCACTGCCTGGAACTGAGGAGAACAGGACGGAGCAGCAGTGTCCTCACACGAGTGAATACACGTGGCTGCCTTAAGTGGCCATGGACCACGGCCCCTTGTCCCCAAGTATCTGCAAGATGGTGTCACTGGCTTCTTCTCTATGATGACTGACCTTTTCAAATTGTCAGAGAAACAGAACAAAAGTCACAGAGAAGAGCAGACCCTGAGTCTGAGGTTTCGGGCTGTGGAGCTGGTTCTGGAGCATGACCAGAGGGGGCCGGTGGCTGGCAAGCCCACCACCCCCACCGGACTGGCCACATGGAACAAAGGAGCAAAGTGGGCCCAGCCTCTGGGTCCAGAGAAGCTGCCTGCTCTTGAGGGAAGGGGCAGCAGAGCCGCGGGACATGACAGGCACCTGTGGTCCAGGAGGCGTGTGGAAGCTGCTCGATGCTCAGCCTGGTGCGCGTCATCTGACGGCTGTTAAGTCGCTGGGGCTGCGGGGCAGCCATCCAGGAAGGGAAGCAGCCAGAGCAGGGGCTGGTCTCCCTGGAGCCCAGGAGGGGCGGTCAGCGGGGCCTCTCCCACTCCAGAGTCACCCCAGGTGCACGAACGCTGGGGAGCCTCGGATCTCCCAGGAGCTGATCTGAACGGGAAAACCAGGACTCGATGTGCTGCCTCAGTCCCCAGCCTGAGGAGCTGACTCTGACTCCCAGCCCCGCCCAGGAAGATGCCGTCCAGACTCCGGAGGGAAGGCGGGAGCGAGGGGCCCGGGTCTCAGTTTGGAGGACACGGCTGTAGATTTGGGCTTTGTTGACATGTGTCTCTGGGCTCCCTGATTTCACATCTGAAAAATGGGGTCAGGACTGAGGGTGAGTGTAGACCCCAGGGCCTGGCACAGGGCCCAGTAAACAATCATGATCACGGTCATCAAAGGACCAAGTCCAGCTGGGGTTTCCTGAGGCCTGCCCCTGCCCTGTGCTCTGGGTCACAATAGCCAGACTGAGCAAATAAAACTACAGGACACCCAGTTAGAACTGAATTTCTGATAAAAATGAATAAAATGCTTATTATCAGTATGTCCCCAATATTTTGCAGAATACTGAAACTAACAATGTCTGTTTTTTCAATCTGAAGTTCAAGTGTAACCGGGCACCCTACATTTTATCTGGCGATCTCACAGACCCCAGTGAGGTGGGGCAGGGGCTGGGGGCAGAAGGTGGAAGACGCCCTTTCTGAAGATAACTGAGCAGAAAGGCCGGGGCAACCAGAGGGTTTGCATTCTGAGCACTTCAACTAAATTTTCCGATGGATGGACTCCAGCTCCCAAGGCTGAGGGAAGAAAGGAGCGCCTCGGAGCAAAACAGGGAAGACGTCCAGAGCCCGGCCCTCTGCCCAGGGCCGCCTCTGCAGGAGAGCAGGGGCGGGCAGTGAAGGAGTCCGGCTAGCACACGGCTGCGCCCGGCTCTGCAGGCCAGCAGGCCAAGGCCCCGCCAGCAATCCGCTGCCCCCACTGCTCGGAAGGGAGGGGGTGTTGAAGACCCTGGGGGAGGGGAGCTCCCTCACTAATTTGCCCCGCAGCCTTTCCCTCTGTCCAGTGGGGATGCACAGGCCTCCGTCTCCAGGGGGTCTGGGGGCTGTGTCGTTTAGTGCCCCAGGCACTGGCTGCCAATCCCGGGCGGTCAGGGCTGCTTCTCAGAACCGTGGTGACGGTCAGCAAGCCTTGCTATTCAGTCCCAGCCCTGCAGCCTGGGCCCCCTCGTCCTGGGCACGTTGAGCCTGAGTGGGCCCATCCACAAAAGGGGGACCTGCCAGTCCCTCAGCCTCCCAGAGGGTGCTGCAGTGAGGCCCTGAGAAGCGCTGGCCTGGGGCAGGGCACAGGTGGACGCTCACAGGCGTGGCTGTCCTGCTTTAAGGACCACGACACTGGAGGGAGAGCCAGCGACCCCCACGGACCTCTCCCCAAGCCTGGCCAGCGCAGCCGTTGGAGGCCACACCTGCAGCTGGCAGGTCCTCTCCCACACGTCCCAGACGCCCCCCAGTCCCCTCCTTGTTTACGTGCCAGGGACAATGCAGAGGGAGGCCCTGGGATTTCGGTTGGCGCTGGGTCTGGGGGACGGTGATTGTCTCTCTAATGATCCACACGCATCATCTCTAATGACCCTGCCCATGCTGCCCGCCCAGAGGTCAGACGACGGTTAATGAGATTGCCATCATTAATTAATCCACGAGGCGGTGGATTCCTCTCGTCCCACAGCCTGGGAGCCGCGCTGGTCCTGTTGGCAGGGCTGCCCTGCCCTCTCCCGGTTCGCTGTTCGTGGCTTCCCGGAGTAGCCAAACTCTGGGGTCCCCGAGGAGCCGGAAGTGCATTTTCTGGGCTTCATAGGGAACTTCCCAGTTTCATTGACATGTCACCCAGGAGTACCCGTCAGTGAGATTCGAGACACGTGCCCTCTGGGCTGGGACATCACGGGGAGCAGAGGCAGTCAGACCCAGCCTGGACCTAGGAGAACTGTAAGTGCCCACCAGGGAGGGGAAGGTGCTCCTGCCAGTCCCTTTCTGGGCCAAGAGCTGACCCAGGCCCTTTGTGCTTTCCACTGGCCTGCTCACCTTGAGAGGCGGCCCCTCAGCAGCGCCTCTGGCTGAGGAAGGAATCAAGGCCCTGAGAGGTGCCACGGTCCATCCACAGCCACCTTCTTTCAGCCAGCAGTGACACAGGTGGACACAAGCCTCTGTTTGCGCCAAGCTTGGTGCTCCCCACTGATGGACCGGGTCCTGCTTGGGGCCCACTGCCAGGCCGAGCTCCAGGCCACAGCCCCCGTGCACGCAGGGCCCTGGCACCCAGCTGGCAGTCAGCACTGTGACGTCCTTGCACCCGCCTGGCTGTCACAGCCAACACCAGCACAGCCAAGGGTCTGCTGCCCTCCCGGTGAACCATGGCCTTGGGGTTTTATTGACTCACCGTCCACGGTCATCTTACTTTCTCTAGAATTTACGGTTTCTGATTTTTTCATATGAAGTAAAAACCGAAGGACTTTCACAAATCGATCTGAATGCAGACACCTTTCATTGTTCATGTGTTTTAAATCTTTGCAGCAATACCTCCCCTACCTCATTCTTCAGCAAAATTTTCAGCTACTCAGACTTATCAATCATTCCAGAGTGTTTGTTCTCTTTCTTCCACATTCACGATTTTTCAATTTTCATATGATTCAGTTGAATTATAAACGACATGACAAGTGTAACTGGCATAGGAAGCTTCCGGAACCAACATCTGACTCTTGCCCGGAGGGCTCTGGATTGAGGCAGAAGTGGACAGCTTACAGGGGCATAACTGACCAGCCTGCTGGTGTGGACCTGGAAGGTTCCCCAAGGCCAGTCCACTTGTGCAAGATTTGGCCCGAGCGTGCCTCTGGGGAGACAGTGGAGCGTTGAGATGGGCAGAGTGGGTGGTCTTCAGCTCATGTGGGGCCTGCCCTCGAAGGTGACTGTGGAACCTGCGGTCTTCCTCTCTCTGTGGTTCCTGGCCATGAGCTGAGCGGGTCTGCCCCACCACAGTCCCTGCCATGCCACCAGCTCCACCAGAAAAGGCCCAGAGGCAATGATCCTAAACAGGAACATGATCCAAAGTAAACCTTTCCTCCAGGTAGGCCGAGCATCTCAGGTACCTGCTAGAGTGACAGGTGACTGACACACAGCCACGGTCACTCAGGGTGCTGGGGGTGTCCATGCAACATGTGGTGGCTGTGCCAGGGACATCACCTGCCAGCACAGCTCCCGGGAGCCAGGCTCATCTTGCCTCACAGTTCCAAAGGGCTCGGCTGCAGCTTCTGGGTGCCACCACGGTGGGCTCGGGGCCAGACAGGACGTCACGGTGGGGAGGGTGTGAGGAGCAGAGCCGCCCACCTCCCAGGAGGCTTCCTGGGAGAGAGAGAACGAGGGCCGGGGTGGCTCCCGTGGCCCCTCCCTTCATAGGTCCCACCTGCTAGTTTCCACCCACTCCCCCCAGAGGACCATTCAGTCATGACCATCAGTGGATCAGTTGGGTCAGAGCCTGCAGGATCCAGTCACCTGCTGGGGGCACCTCTGGACATTGCTGCACTAGGGACCAAGCCCTCAGCGCATGAGCCTCTGTGGACCTTGGAGCCATGACAGTGGTGAGGTGGATGATCTGCAGCCTGAAGACTGGCTGGTGCTAAGAAGTCACCCGATTCCACCAGGAAGCTTTCTGAGCAGCCAAGTCTCATGGAGAGGGGCCAAGTCACGGGGAGGACTGGGCTGGAGGCACCTCCTGCCCTCCGTGTGCCCGCAAGGGTTGGGTCGGGCCACCGCTGAGTGACACTGTCCAGTGGCCCTGCTGGACTCGATGAGGTCACACGTGGAGGCACCAGATGACAGGAAGTGAATCTGACATACTGGCAGACGAACATTCCCCTCCATTTTAAGATGAGAGAACAGCCTCAAAAATGACGCAACGTGGCAAGGCCAGGCTGCCCAGGTGAAGAATGGACCTCACCTTCAACCTGCCTGGCTCCACGGGTCCTTCTTGGTGTGGCATTGCTCTGGTTTGAGTGGATTGAGTTGAGCGGGAAAGGGTGGGGTCGGTCACACTGGGTGGGTCACGCTGTTGAGCTCAGGAGGCGTGGGCCACGTGCATCATATGATGATGAACCCCCCTCCTGCGGGGGGTTCGTGGTCCCCTGAGGAGCGGGAGAGAAGGTGTCCTGTAGGGACACACAGCATCTGGAAGGCAGATACAGGGACGAGCCCAAAAGAAACCAACTAGGAGCCGGGCACGGTGGCGCACGCCTGTAATCCAAGTGACTCGGGAGGCTGAGGCAGGAGGATCGTGAGTTCAAAGCCAGCCTCAGCAACTTAGTGAGGCCCTAAGCAACTCAGTGAGACCCTGTCTCTAAATAAAATACAAAATAGGGCTGGGGATGTGGCTCAGTGGCCGAGTGTCCCTGAGTTCAATCCCTGGTTCCAAAAAAAAAAGAATCCAACTAGGCTCACACGGGACTGATGTGAGTGTCCTGGCGTCCCCCCCTTCCCCAGTCAACAGAGGTCAGGCATCCCGTGCTGCGTGGGCACAAAGGGGCCTGTCACACTGCCCCGAGCTCCCTCCTGGCCACGGGTCACAGCGGCCCCAGTCCAATCCTCCTGTGCAAACCTCACCGTGCAGCCCAGAGGCCGGCAGCCGCTCAGAGCCAGGACACACCCAGCACCCAGCAACCAACTGGGCACCGTGGCGTCCACAGCCCGGCATGTCACCGCCTCAGCTGTCCAGGAGGGGCTCCTGCCGTGGTGCACACCAAGAGCCCCAGGGAGCCGCTTGCCTGAGCTCGCGAGGCTCATCTCAGCCCGAGGCTGGGTTTCGCCGTGGGCTCGCAGGATGCCAGGAGGCAGCGGGTCCTTCCCACGGTCCCACCCGGCCTTTCCAGGGGGCAGAGATCAGCACAGCCTCCAGTCTTGGAGGACTTAAGCAGGAAGTGTCCTTTGGTCTGGTGGCTGGCAGGGCCACCTGGGAGGGAGGAAACAGAAAGGCCTGGAGGCGACCCTTGGGGCAGGATGCATATGTCCCACAGCAGCAAAGGACCAGGAGTGGTGGCCACCAGGCCAGAGGGGCAGATCCCTGATTAAGAAGCCTCACGTGCCCACAGCGCGCGTGCCTGGCTAGAAGTCGTCCCCTGTCTCTGCTACCTGCAGGAGCACAGGCTCCGAGGCAGTGTCCCCCACCTCCCTGCCACCCACGTGGGTGGTCCTGGGAATGTCGTCCAGCCTCACTGAGCCTCAGCGTCTCTCCACAGACAATGCCTGAGGCTCAGGTGGCTGCAGGCCGAGCTCGGGCTCTGCGGGGCGCTCAGCACAGGGCTGGGCTCAGTGACCCTGGCTGCTGCTTCAGGCAGAAGCAGCCACAGCCCAGGAGAGGGGAAGACCTGCCGCTGACTGGCCTCAGCCCACCGCACCTGTCAGGGCCAGGCCTGCCCCGTGGCTGGAATGCCTGCCTTTCCCAGGGGGAAAGCCACCCTCAGGCCATAGTGTCCTCTTCAGATGAGGCCCTCCAGGGAGAGGACCAGGCAGGAGACCAAACCAGCCCAGCAAATCAAGGCGGCGAGTATCTGGCTTCAACTGGAGCACCTGGAACATCTCTACAGCAAGCCATTGGGGTGCAGCCTGCCCAGCCCCCGAGGCAGGGTCCCGGTGCCGTTTCCCGTATTTCTTTTCGGACCCTCTCGCTTGCGCCCCCAGCTCATCAGCGCCTGCGCACTTACTGCTGCCAGGCGCACCCAGGCCCGCAAAGCGGGTGCTGTTCCACGGGTGGAGAATCTGAGGTTAGCTTCTGTGTTTGCACCGGGGTGGGGAGGACAGAGGGCTGGGCCGATTAGAGGTGTCACCGGCCTGGGCTGCGAGCAGGCCTGCCAAGGCTCTGCTCCCAGAGACTTCCCCTGGAGCCGCCTGCGTGTCCGAGACCCCCGTTTAACTCTGTCACTGAGGGCGTCTTGGCTGGGGCACGAAGCCCGACCCTCCCTGCACCACAGCTTCGTAAATCCAAGCGGTTTCTCCAAACCAAAGATGGACACCAACCCATTTGGACAGAAGGCTCAGGTTTGGGAGCTCTGCCCACGGCCAGAGCTGAATCCCACTTGCTTTGTGATCAGCCGCTTTGTGCCTCGGTCCCTCAGCTGGGAAACGGGAACGACCCTCCGTCTGCTGGGGGGTGCAGTCCTGCACCCCCAGTGCAGAGAGCAGCTGAGCCAGCTCAGTCGGTGACAGAGGCTTGTTATTCGCTCCTCCCCACAGCTGGGAGGCCTTCCGGGCCTCAGGGTCCCCATCTGTGAAGTGAGTGGAGGCCACAGGCTGGGCTGTCGCCCTGACAGGACCCTCCTCCCAGGGTTGCTGGGCGGGGGGCAAACCACGGCACCCCCAGCTCAGGGAGAGACCTAGGTAGGACGCACAGGGGGAGCTTGTTCTTGCCTTTGAGACAGGACAGCCACATGCCTCAGGCCCAGACACGAGCCCCGCTGTGAAGGTGCTGGAAGAGGAGCCGCAGGAAGAAGCTGGCCCTTGTCCGCTCCCAGACCGCGTGACCGCGATACGGTGAGCCGCCAGCCCCGGTGGTGACCGCCCGCCTGGCTGGGTGACCTACATTTCTTCGGTGGCGGCTGCAGCAGACATTCTGGGGCAGCCCAGGCCGCCCAGGCTGGCAGATCTGGCACGCCAGCCGTCTAGACAGCGCTGGGAGCTGGATGGCCTCCCGCCACCGTGGGAGGCGAGGCAGCCACCGGGGCTGTGGCCAGCACAGCCTTGCGGGAGGCCGTCCTGTTCCCCGGGGCCATGCGGCCCCCTGGGAAGGTGGCGAGGCCGTCCTTCCTCCCTGCCTTAAACGGGAGCCAGCATCAGGGCAGGGCTGGCCGGGAGCCAAGGTCCAAGCCCGCTGCCTGATCCTGAGGGAGCAGGAAGCTGCCTTCCAGAAGGAGGGAGGGAAGGCCCCAGGCCCCCGCCGCCAGCTGAAGGGACGGTCTGAAGGCATCTGGCGGCTGTCGGGAAGCGTTAGGTGAGTTTGAGCAGGACGCAGAGTGGCAGGTCGTCAAGGAGGAGGAGTCTGCAGAGGAGCCCAGCGGGCACGGGGGGCAGCTCCCGTCCGCACAGGACACCTGCCTCTGGGCTCCTTGCCCCAGACACGGGGGCTCTGGCCCTCCCCCGTCCATCCCAGGGCACCTGCTGTGTCCATCCCAGGGCACCCGTGGGCATGCCTTCAGGACTCGCCACTGCGCCAAGCTTTACTTAGAATTCTTTAAGTGGATCCAAGCATATTTATTCTAGAAGAAAACCTTGCATTAAGCTGTGATTGGGAAACCAAAGGGAAAGGAACCTGAAGAGGAACACACATTATTAAATCCTTAATTAAATTAAGTTTTTAAATTCTGTGCCCTGAGTTCATCCCACCTAGCAGATGCTGGCCTGCTGTCTGCATTCAACCACTTTGTTTAAAAACTTGAGGAGGCTGTGGCTCAGAGGACCAGACTCCCTCCCCTCGGGTCCTCCCGGCAGCCAGGAGCCCTGAGGCTGTCAGGGTGCTGGGTGGAGCTCAGGAGGGCTGCCCACGAGCCCCGGCCCCAGTGGCCGGTCTGTAAATTTTGAGACACAGGCTCACTAAGTTGCCGGGGCCTTGCTGTGTTGATGCTGCTGGCTCTGACCTTGAGACCCTCCTGAGTCACGGATTCCAGGCGTGTGCCGCCGCGTCCCCTCCAGCCAGGAGCCCTGGATGCTAATGGCCTCCTGCTTCCCTCACTGACTTGACGTGCTCACAGTGACCCTCCCACCCATCTCAGCAGGACGAGGGCAAGTCTCTGCGTGGAGACGGACTCCTGGCCCATCACTGGATTCTCAGCACCTGGCTGGGTGGTGAGTGTGCCCCTGCCTCCGTCCATTCAGCAGGTTCCCTGTGTGCGCGGGCCCCTCCAGCACTTAGCAGGAAGCCAGGTGGGTCACCTGCGTGCCTATTAGATCATCTTTGATTTCATGTGTTCAGTTCCATGGTCAGTCAATTCCATCTCACTTTCAAGGGTCGCATCAGCCTTTGTCTTTTTCCAACAGGTCCATTAATTTTGTGGGGTCAGTGGGTTGTCTGTGGTGGTGTTTTAATTGCCCTTCCTGATCTGCCTCCTCTTGGCCATCCACCCAGGACACCCAGGCCTGCCGAGGCTGGCGGGGTACAAGGAGGTGCCTGGCGGGGACCCCCCCCCAGAGGGACATTTGAGGATGCAGGTGGGCAGGTGCCCAGTCCTAGGGAGGAGGTACCCTGCCCTCCCAGGCTCTTCCCACATCAGGTGCAGGCTCGGGACCCCCTAGGTCTTCAGGTCCCGCGGGGTTTTCCTTTAGCTGTGCCCTCCCCACCTGGAGGTCTTTGAAGCACGTGGCCTGACTCTTGTGCCAGGCTGGGCATGTGACCCACTCTGGCCAGTCTGAGTAGTCCAGGCCCTGCTATAGTATTGATTGGACAAGGCATGGTCAGGTGACTTACGCAGGGCCAATCAGGATCTTTTTGAATAATAATATGGATTCTGTAGAAAGAAAGGCTCAGGATCTTTTCTCTGCACTTACTGTCTGTGAAGGGAACGGAGCCTGCTCTGCCGTCCTTGGGAGCTCAGACTACCCGCAACGAAGCCCACTACGAAAAAGCCAAGAGATGTCAAGGAGAGTAGTCCTGCTGGTACCAAATGCCCCTGGGTCGAACTGTGCCTGAAGGCCACCAGACTGCCCAATTTGAAGGTGCATGTGCAGCAATTTCCCCCTTTCCTTTTGTTCTGTTCCTGGTTCTCCACCTCTCCTTCCCTTGTTCAGGTCGTCTGAGGAACATCACCGTGTGCTGTGTGCCCCGCTTCCTTCCCTTGCCCCCTCGAGACACAGGCTGGAAGGCAGCGCCGGGGGAGGTGGAGGGCATAATATAAAAGGCTGCAATGGAGGCGCCCGATGGGCAGACATACGGCAGCAAATCTGCCGCTGTCAGAGCGGCGCTGTGTCCGTGTGCCCCCCCCCCCCCCCCCCCCCCCCGTCAGCTCCCCAGGGCAGGCGGCAGGCGGGCGGCAGGCGGGCGCTGGGTCTGCCCTGCAGTCCTGCCCTTGCCTCGGGCCTCGGGCTGCCCACCAGCCCACAGTCTGACCTCGGCAGGGGCAGGACAGCCTGCGGGGAAGGCAGGGGGATGACGGCTCCCGCCCCTTGGCGGCAGCTGGCCAGCCATTGGTCCGTTCATCAACCTGTCCTCGCCAGCCATTGGCTGATCCCGAGCCCCCAGATTCAACTTTCAACAATTGGCCCGATTGTCATTTGCCTGCAAAGTTGAACAACTTAAGAAGAAGCTCCCTGCCGTGCGTGCTTGCACTGGCGCCTGCTCGCGCTCCCTCTCTCTCTCTCTCTCCCTCTCTCTTTCTCTCTCTCTCCCCCTCCAGGGCAGACACTGTTCAGCTGCCTAATGAAATCTCTTGTGCGAGTTCTGCGTCCCGAGTGGTTTTTCTGGGCACTCTTTTCACTTTTCAGAGGGAACATTACAGGACACTCCGTCCCTCAAGGCTCAGCTGGGCATCGCCTTCTGAGGTGCCTACTGTCCCTTCCAGGCTGCCTAACACCCCACTGCTGCCACTCACCAGCTGTGTGACCCCTAGTGAAAGGATAACCTCTCTGGTCTTTGGCTCCACCCACTGTTCTGTGCACAGGCGTGTCCACACGAGCAGAGTGCAGCGCACGCCGGTCCTCGGCCAGCTGGCTGTCACCGTCACGCTGTCCATCGCCTCTCCGGGCAGCTGCCTTCCACAGCCTGTCTTACAGCTCCGGCCCTTTCTTCCATCCTTCAGCACCCCGCCTCCCTGGGCAGTCAGGTACCGGGCACTAGCGAGGTTGGTTGAACACCACGACCCCAGAGCTGCAGGCCAGTCCACGCCCAGAGCTGCAGGCCGGTCCCCGCCCTCGGATGCAGCTTCACAGGCGTGTTCTGCAGATGGGACTCGGGGAGGGGCCGGCAGGCACAGTGGAGGTGGGGAGGCCTGGGGCCGAGGGGACCAGCCCAGGTGAGCGGGGAGCCCTCGGGGCAGGGGCCCTCCCTGGCTGTGCACCCTGCCCGGAGCCAGGCCCCCACGGGGTTGGGCTGGGTGGGGCCAGGGCTGCAGGATTCCTCCAAGCTTCCTGGGTGACTCCCAGCGTGGCCAGGGCCAGAGCTGCTGGGACAGAGGGTCTCGGAGACCGGACACTTCCTGGCGCTCTCGAGAGCCTCAGCGAAGATCCCAGTTGATTCCAGGCCATCGGGGCCTCTGCGGCTGTTTGAATGTGACTTCTGAGATGGGGAGCCGCTGTGACTTGGCGTTCCCCGCGCAGCTAAGAGGACAAGTGACGGAATGAAGCGCGCTCCCTCTCCCTCACTCCCTCCGGGACCACTGAGGAGGGCGGGGTGGGGGATGCCCTGAGGCCGGGCCGGGGGCGCCTTGGCAGGAGGGCAGGGCCTGGGACTTGGGCTGATCCTAGTGACAGGAGACCTGGCTGGGGTCTCTGTGTTCACGGAGAGAAGCTCCACGTGGTTTCCAGAGTGTCCACTAGCAACAGCCCACCCGCTAGACAGACAGACGCGGAGGATGGTCACTGTGAAGCTCCTCTGCAGAGACCCCTCGAGGCGGGGACCTGAAGGCCTGGGCCGCAGCCACCAGCGCTGCAGAGGAGGCTCCGCCCACATTAGCTCGGGCTGCGGGGGCTCCAGGGAGTCCTCCCAGGGACCGCTGGGGGCGGGGAGCTCCTACCAGGGACAGACGTGTCCTCCCCAGTTCTCAGGGGTGCCCACGCCTGCTCCCGTGGTGTCAAAGGAGCCCTGTCACCTGGGGGTCACGGCTTGGAGGTTGGCAGTCAGCCGCTGCCCTAGGGAAAGCTGGGCGTAGAAATGCCACCAGCAAACACGTCGTCCCCATCTTGAAACTTCCAGAAGCTCTGCTTGGAGAATGAGCCCTGGCACCCCAGGGCACTGAGGTCGTGGGGGCTGTTGTACCACCATGTGGACGGCGGCCGCAGACCCACCCAGGGGGCCTCTGGAGCCCTGGTCAGAGGTGCTGACGGCCTCTGTCAATCAAACTGGAAAGAAGAACTTTGGGAAAATGGAGGAAGGCGGAGGAAGAGGCGAGGCTCAAGGGACTCCCTCCTGGAGGGATGGTCAGTGTCTAAGGAAGGACAGAGGGGGACTCGGAAGTGCTGGGCTCCCCCAGGTGCGCAGCGAGCTCTGCAGGAGCCTGGAAGGGAGATCTAGAAGGTGCTGGAAGCAGGACCTAAGAAAGCAGCTCCTCTCGTGAAGGAAAGGCACAGAGCAGACACCCGGCCAAGCCCCGAGAGGGACTCTCCCCCAGGGAGGAGTGAGAGCCCCCTGGCAGCCGCGGAGGGGAGTGGGGAGAGGAGGACGTGTGGGCCCGAGAGCCGGTGTCCTGCGCCTCCTGGGAAGAGTAGATGCTGGCAGGCAGGTGGAAGGGCCACTCCCCCTGGGCTCCAGCAGGGACAGGGACACTGGGGTTTGCTGGAAGGGAAGGAGAGGGGCCAGGGCACAGAGGGGTGGGAGGAAGGAGCCTCTGTCCCTTAGAAAGGTCCCCAGGGCTGCCTCCTCCTCTGGGCTGTGACTTGGAACGAAGCTGCTGTCTGAAAGGAAGAGGCCAGTCCCAAGTGGGACCTTCCCCAGGTGGCTCACGGGGCACAGTCACCCACAGCACAGACACCCCGTGTCCTCCAGAATTTCAGGAAACAAAACTGGAGGATCTCAGCCAGTGGTGACATGTGGTGACAAATGCAAGACCACGGGTGGTCCCCACCTCTCCGCACCGATCAGCCCCTGCAGGGCCAGATGAGTCCCAGAATGGACTGGTGGACGGGCAGGGGTGGAAGACATGCCAGGGGCTTGGGCGATGGGGTGGGTGGTCTGCAGCAGGTGGGAGGTGGTCCCTCTGCAGACGGCCATTTGGCCCAAGCCTGGGCGGCACGTCCCAGGGAGGCTGGAAGGGCTGTCCACCTGGAGCCGTGCGGAGCTGCCCTGGCCAGGCCGCAGGAGGCCGTGGGCACAGGCCCTGTCCTCAGACCCACCACCTGCACATGCGGGAATCAGTGATTTATTTTCTGAGCACTGCGATTACCTTGTGGACAGTGCAGATAATGTCCAGGGCGGGCCAGCAGAGCCGCGTCCAGCCTGAAGGAGGGGAGGTCCCCTGATGGCCACCATCTCCCTGGTGGCAGGCCATCCTGTTGTAAGCAGCACTGGGAGTGTCCCTAAACCCAACAGGGGACTCCGCGAGCCTCTGCAAGCCCCGTGGCCTCCATTTCTGCCACAATTCTATTAAGTGTGAGCACAGAGAGCCGCCCCTCGGGGTCTCCCGGGTCTGGGCAGGTGGGAGGGAGCTGCAGAGCCGCCCGCCACACTCCTGCCGCACCGCCCGCTCATCTGGGGCTGATGATTCCCGTTCCCACCCCCAGAGCCCCTTCATTTGCCTCTCCCCCAACACTTGGGCTGCCTCTGCGGTCCCCGAGTCACCCCGTCAGACAGGGTCAACGTTCCAATCGCTCCCGACGTCTCCACCCAGAAGGCAATCGTGCATTTCAGACACATCCACAGAGAATCTGCTCACCACCAGGCCTGCGCGAGGTGCCGAGGTACCAACAGAGCGCCGTCCTTCACACCGACCCTCGTGATTGCACGTTCACAGCCAGGCGGGCACAAAAACACGGAAACGTGTTCCGTAACCTGCAATCCCTTTATCTAGAGGTAGTGACTACTACTATTTTTGGTGTATTTCTATCCGGTCATTTTTTTCCTTACACAAAAAACAAGTAAACAAGCATTTAAAAAAAAAAAAAACAACCACTGTCATAATCACTTAAAATCACTTAACACTATTTTATGAAACTTCTCACAACATGGATTATTTTCTGAGGACCTAATTTTAGTGGCTGCATAATATTCCACTGTGTGCCTGCACCCTAAGCACATGCCCAGTGCCCTTTGCCAAGCACTCAGAGAAGGCCCAGTTTCCCGCTTCAGAACCACTTCAGAGTAAAAAGACTCTGGTTGGTGTTGACGCACGTGCATGATTCATTACCGAGGCCAAATCCTTGGAGGAAGGTGGTGTCCCAGGTCTTCGTAGCTTCCCCCTGGCCCGATGGTTTAGGACACGATGTTTGAGTTTGATTTCTTGTGTCTGATCTTGTTTATAAATCTTAGGTTTTTTGCGTACCTTCTTACTGGGAATAACATGCTTCATAAACAGGCTGAAACCATAAAGTCAGCTCAATAAATTTTTTAAACTGAACGGACTGCATTGCCCGCTCATGGACATGGGAACAGAGCCACCCCCACCTTAGGACTGTGTCCATCCAACGTCCGACACCCCACCCATGGACCCCGGGTCGGACCTGGTACCACAGGTTAGTTTCACCTGTGAACTTCACATCAGTGGGACCCGCAAGGCCACTGCGGCTGCGTTTGGCCGCCTCGCTCTGCCTACATCCTGGACCTCCACTGAGGCCACACTGGCCAGCGGGAACCTCCGCAGGGTTCTGGGTCTTGGAGGAAAACACTACAACCTGTTTTTCCTTCCGGGCTGCTGAGACGGCTAGTGTCACCCACCTCTGGGATGGGGATGGGGCCTGTTGGTGACTCGTACATGGGACGCTCTGGTCTCCCGTCTGTGAGGTGCCTGCCATCGCCCCCATGTGAGTGCACAGCGGTGCGGGGTCAGCTCAGGCCACTGTGCCCCAGCCTCTGACCCCAGACCAGCCCCATGACCAGAACCCACTGGGGCGGCAGTTGGCCAGCCTGCTGTGGACGGGGCGGGAGGAATGAGCGCGGGGACACGAACCCCAGCGCCCTCCTCCGCGCTGGCCCGGCCGCTGCAGAAAGGACGCTTTGTTGCCGGGGACAAAGAGAGCTGTTTTGTCCCGCGCCCCTGGGCTCTGCGGAGGTGGCGTCTGGGGGGCAGCTGGACCTGCCCCGGCCTCCCGCGGGGGTGACTGATGGGCTGAGCGCGTTGGGCCAGCAGCTGCGGCTCCCAGCCAGGCCTGCCCGCAGCCCGGCGCTCAGGCTCCAGAGCCGCAGCACAATGGCAGCATTGTGGCCACTTCCCGGTCCCTTGATGGTCCCAGTTACTCATCAAGGATGTTGGCGAGCCCAGCCCTGGAACACAGCGTCCTTGTCCCTTGATTAAGCAGCAGACACGCTCAGACAGCGGCCCTGCAGGAGGTGGCCGATGAGTTCACCACTTGGCCATTCAGAGGGCCCGGCAGCCACAGGCTGGGCAGAAGACGGGTCAAAGGGAGGTCACGCGGGTGGTCCCCTCCAGAGGCCACCCCAGAGGGAGGACCTGACCACATCCTCTCCCCCAGGAGGGGCTGGGCAAGTCCCACAGGCACAGTGGCTCACTGGCTTCCCTGGGGAAAGACCACATGGACAGCACTGGGTGGTGGCTGCTGGCTGGTCCCCCCCTTCTGCCCAGACCCAGGCTCCCCACTGCACCCACGCGTGACCGCGTCTTCCTGCCCAGCCCTGGGGGCACTGTGTTCTGCTCCCATTGTTCTGATTTTTGACACCAGACGTGCCATAATCGGTCTTCCCCAGGCCTGTCCTTCTTCCTGTCCCCATCCCAGCTTGGCCCTTAGCCAGCTCCTAGGAGGGACTGCCCGGCTGGCGCAAGGAGGGACATTTTCTGTTCGAAGGGCTGGCCCTGCCCCAGCACAAGGCCTGGCATGTCGTTGGTGCTCAGGAAGCATGGAGGCCAGGGAGGAGAAGAGGAGAAGGGAAGATGGACAGAGCCAACCTCAGGGGAGGACGTGCGACTCACCTCAGGCCTGGGACTCCTCTCAGGTGGGGCAGGACAAAGCTCCAGTGCACACTGAGGGACAGGAGGCATGGCCACCTCCCAGGCCCTGAGAGTGGAGTTGGGGGACAGAACGTGCCAGACTTGGAGCCAGAACTTACATTTGTGTCCTGGCCTTCAAAACCTGTCCATTGGGAAGGGGGCTTGCCTGTGACCAGAAGAGAACTTGGGCAGTGACCATGATTTTTCTGGTCACTCCTCAGCAAACGACAGTCCTGAGTCAAGAGTCTCATGGTCTCTCATCAGCACTGCATCCCGGGTAGTAATGACACTCATCTGAGCATCAGGGTGCAGCCGGTGGCTGCTCGCAGTGGTGGAGGCCCAGCCTCCTCTCTTGGCCTCCTCTCCAACCCTTGCCCCCTCACCAGGCCCAGGCACAGCAGGCTCAGGGAGGCAGGTGAACTGCTCCCTCCCCAGTGTGCAGTGGGCCTGGACTGAGGAGGGCCCGGGCTCCACTGAGGCTCCACCCATGGACTGAAGCTTCAGGTGTGGGTGGACAGGGCCTCTCACAGCTGGCTATGACCCTGAAGGTGCACCCAGAGACCCCCTGTGCTGTGGGCCCGTGTCCTGGAGAGAGGCCCTTCCCCTGAGGGGTGCTGGAGCCCAGGAGTCACCAGCACCAGCCATGGCTGGAGCAGCTGCAGCTTCTGGGAAGAGCCTCCGACCCAGCACCCAGGCCACCCAGGCGTGAGCCCCGTGGGCAGAGGGTGGGGTGTGGCCCTCCCAGAGTGACCCACAGAGCCCACACTGTGCGCAGTGAGTCTCACGCACTCCTTCCCCTCCCTGTCCCCACGGAACCAGAAGGGCTGTCCACTGTCCTTTCTGCTGGCCCTGGGCCAAGCTGTGCCACCTCTCTGAGCCTCGGGGTCCCCACCTGCTCCCTGGGAACGGGCCCAGGCTACAGGGAGTGATCCCTGTAGGTGTGATCCCTGATCCCAGGTGTGATCCCTCATAGGAACACACACTAAGTTCCCAAGAGCACCGTCACTGTTGTGGGAGCTGTGGCCTCACGTGGCGTGAAGATGGGAGGAGCTTCAGGAACCTCCCGGGTGAGGACTGGACGCGCACCCGACCCTTGCCTGAGCTGGGTCGTGGTTTGGCCTCGGCCCTGAAACCTCTGTAGACTGAACTCCACCACCTCTGACGCCCTGGGCGGCAGCCAGGTCCAAGTTCACCGAGGTGCTTCTTGGGCTGGGCAGGACTCCCTCCTGCTGTTCCAGCTGTTTCAACATGGAGCCAAGTGTCCACTTAAGAACTGGAGGCCGTGCCCACCGCGACTCAGAGCTTTCCCCAGGAACCACGTGAGGAGGGAAGACCAGGTGCCCAGTGGCCAGGGCAGGGACACCCTGGGCTCCCCACCTCTGAGCACTGAAGCCAGGCAGCCGAGCGCCTCAGTGACTGGAATCCCAGCCTCCCGGCCTGCCCAGCCTCCTGGCCTTCCCCTTAACCCCCAGCCTCACACCCTGTGATCCTGCGAGCGCCACCCTGACATGCGATGGATGGAGCAGACACAGATGAGGCCCGGGGATGCGAAGCTACAGGGAGGGTGCACAGTGGTCAAGGGAGCCGGGGCATCACCGGGACATCATCAGGACAGCCCAGGAGAGGCCCTGGCCAGCTCCAGGCAGTGACAGCCAGGGAGGGCTCTAGTAGCCGCTGGCCAACGGAGGCCCTCTGAGCAGCTGCAATGGCCTCAGTTGCCTGAATAAGGAGAGTGCCGGCCACGTGAAGGAGCAGGGCCCCCGGGAGATGCCAGAGCAGGTGGCCCCCGGCTGGAGAGCTGGGGGTCCCGACTGCTTCAACATCAGCAATGAGGTGAAATTTTCAGAACACGGCTCAAAAGATGAGCGAAAACACCTTCCTATGCCTTTCCCTCCTGCACGAGTTGGGGTCAACCAGAGGCAGCAGGAGGCCTGAGCTCAGGGTTCTCCCCAGGGAGTCGGCTCAGGTGTCCATGGGGTGTGGCGGGCAGGTCCGGCCCCGCGGGCAGGCCCGGGCTGGTCTCAGCATGGCCAGGGCATCGTGGGCAGACGCCTCCTCCTTCAGGTCACCTGGGACAGCCTGTTTTCCTTAAAGTCAGCTGGTTGTGGGCTCGAATCACGGGCACAGAACGCCTCCCGGTGATGCTGCATGAGGGACTGAAGGCTGGGGACGTGGCCTGACGGGGGACCCAGTGAGGTCACCTGCCCGAAGCTGTGTTTGATATCATCCGGAAACTACCAGCACGGCTTCCTCCTTCTTTTTGAAGTCTGAGGAGTTCAGGATCCACCTTGGGGGAGGGGTCCCAGAGTGCAGAGCCCCCAGCAGGTGACTTTTCAACAGGGAGGCCTCCTTCCCCATTGCCTCATCCCCTGGGGAAAGGGACAAGCAGTGGCTGCTCCTCCTCGGCCTCCTTGGCCTCCGAGCGCCCCAGAGGGCAGCCCTGCCACTCCCGGGGCTGCACCCCGGGCCCTGACAACCCCTCCACGGGGCCTGGGCTGGGAAGTTCTGGGGAGATGCTCGAGGCCATCAGCGGGCCTAGGAAACAATCCCCCTGCGAGCTTCCCACGGTCACAGGAAGCTGGTGAATTCCACGAAGAGACCAGGCAGCCTCAGGCTGCAATGGTTATTTATTTTATCTTCTTGCTTAAAATTTGAAATGCTTATTTGGACCAAGAGAAGATGTCCCCAGAGTTCCAGTGTTTGGAAGTGAACAGCTTCACAAATGTGGAATGGGAGTGGCCGCGTTCCCATGCCGACAGCACTGAGAGGCGCTGTCCCCGAGTCTTCCGGTGTCCACACCGACTGTCTATTCACCTGGCAATTTGTAGCGTCCCTCCCCGCAGCGGAATAGATGGACGTTTGGGGCAGCCTCCAATACAGACGTCTACGTAATGTCTGGGCAGTTAACGGGGGTTTTGTTCCTCTTTATTAGTAATCTCATGCAATTTTGGGGACTATGTTCAAATTTGGGAACCTGGATTGAATTTTTTTCCCTAGCTTGAACTGTAAGATTTCAGGTCATTTCAGATTTTCTTTGGCGTGAGTGACAGACCTGAGGGTTGATTTGGTCACCTTGACTGGGCTAAGGGTCACTCACACTGGTGATAAAGCCCTCTTTCTGAGTGTGTCCAGCAGAGATAAGTGTTCGAATTGTAGACGGAGTTGAGAAGACCCACTCTCACCAATGACAGGGGCGTCATCAAGCCACTGAACTGGGAAGTCTCTCCTCAAGCTGGGCACCCATTCTCCCCGCCCTTGGTGATCAGATATGTGGTTCTTGGACCTTTGGGTTTGGACTGGGATTTACTCCCCTAGCTCCCTTGGCTCAGGCCTTCGGTTTGGGTGGTACCGCTCCACCAGCTGTCCTGGGCATACACACACACACACACTGAGAACCCAGTGTGTCCACAAAGAGGTATCTAGAGATGCCCACGCTTTGTGTTGTCCTGTATCTTATCTAGTGGTTAAAACATCCGGGCCAAGAGTTCTTGGAGGAATATTCTTTTATTCAACTCACTGACATAGAATCAGCTGGAGTGGCTGTTATGGGGCGCAACTTAAGAACAGCCCGATCACCACTGCGAAGTCCAAATTTGAGAGTCTTTATTAAGCCACCGGCTGACTGTCTCGCACAATGCCCCAAAAATGGCTATTGGGAGAACAACCCCGACCACAGGGTTGCAGAGGTTCTTATACCAAGAATCACATCAATCACAAGTGTCTGTTGCTATGATTGGAAATTACACACTTACATCATGAAATCATCAGCAGAGGGGGAGGTGGGTCAAAATGACCTTTACCTAGGTACAAACTAAAGAATGGTCCCTAACATCCACACAAGCATTGTCGACATCGCCGTTCACATTGTTTAGGAGAAATGGGAATCAAAAGTGAACAATTTTTCATCACATAAGAATTGTCATTTTGTATTGCTAAGCATGTCATGCTAAGTAGCTGATGATGGGTACAGAGGTGGGGCGTTCCCATGGGAGAAGCATTTCCTACAAATCATGGAGTCTCAGAGCA
>JAJEJO010005738.1:821725-884211 GCA_020662805.1 Glaucomys volans
CAGGGGCAGGGGGCCCAGGTACTGCCCAGACCCAGGTGTACACAGGGACAAGGGTTCCCTGGCAGTCACAGCCCGGGGTCTGCCCCAGTGAGGGAGTGCACAGAGCCGAGTCACAGCTGAGACAGGAGAGTTCAAAACAGGCGGCAGGAAACCAGCAGCCTTCAGGACAGCCTCAGGTGCGGGAGAGTGCAAGGCCTTGCCGGCCCAGCTCAAGGGGTGTAGCACAGAGCCCAGTGACCCCCCAAAACCAGCCTGCCAGGCTCCCAGGCAGGAGTCGGCTGAAGGGGGAGCTGCAGGGAGTGCAGTCCCACGCGTCCAGGGTGGAAGGGACAAAGAGAGGTAGGGGACAGATTCGTGAACTCCCGAGGACGAGACGCCACCCTCTTCATCAGCAGAACAAGAAAAGAGGAGGGTCTGGGAACTGCACCCTGTAACACAAAGCTGCAGTGACCGCGCCGGCAGGTGGATGTCCAATGGCAAGTCCGCAGCTGTCGGAGCAGCGCTCTGTCCACAAGGACCCCGGTGTCGGCTCACCGCGGCAGGCAGCAGGCGGGCACTCGGTTTACCCTGCAGCCTGGCCCTCGCCTGGGGCCTCGGGCTGCCCACCAGCCCACCAGCCCACCCACCGACCTGGCGGGGCTCCCTCCCCAGTGGTCAGGCGCAGGACATACCTGCACAAAGGCAGGGGGGGACAACAGCTCCCCACCCCTTTGCTGCAGCTAGCCAGCCATTGGTCCGTTCATCCACCTGTCCTCGCCAGCCATTGGTTGATCCCCAGCCAGCCAAACTCAACTACTCAGCAATTGGCCTGATGGTCCTTTGCCCACGAAATTCAACAATGTAAAAGAAGCTCCCCCACCATTCTCTCTTTCTCTCTGTCTCTGTCTCTGTCTCTGTCTCTCTGTCTCTCTGTCTCTCTCTCTGTCTGTCTCTCTCTGTCTCTGTCTCTCTGTCTCTCTCTCTCTCTCTGTCTCTCTCTCTCTCTCTCTCTCTGTCTCTCTCTCTGTCTCTCTCTCTCTGTCTCTCTCTCTCTCTGTCTCTCTGTCTCTCTCTCTGTCTCTCTCTCTCTCTGTCTCTCTCTCTCTCTGTCTCTCTGTCTCTCTCTTTCTCTTCAGGGCAGGCACTGTTCATCTGCCTAATAGAATCTCTTGCGTGGGTTCCACGTCCCGAGTGGTTTTTCTGTGCACTTTTTTACTTTTCCTTGATGCCCAACGTGGGGCTGGGCTCTTCTACCACCACTTGGGCGAGTGGAATCCCATCTGACGCCCCAGATCGCCGCCCCCGAAGACGCTGGTCTCACCTTCCGTTCCCCTGGACACTCTCCTCCACATCCACCACGGGCTTCAGATGGGTGAGTTTCCCCCAGGCCGACTTAAACACTCCTCTGCTGACCTGAGATGCAACCGCTGATCGTCCGGCGCCCGCGAGGCGGCTGAGGAGTGGGGTTCCCCAGCCACCACTTTCACAGTTACAGCTGCCCCCTTAGCTGACTTTATCTGATGGGTGGGTCCCTGATCTTTACGGTGGACGCTCTCTCTCAGGGTTGAGGCTCCTCTTCCGGCTCTCTCTCAAAGATCCTGATGTCAGGTCCTCAACTCTCTCGGCTCTGGCCCGGCACACACTGATGCTCAGGTGACGACCCCCATCACTGTGCTGCCTTCTGGTCTCCAGCCAATGAGTCTGTGACCGCGGGACGCCTTGGACACTGACTTGGCTGTTTCTCAGTCTCCACCATGGGACCTGGGTCCTCCATCCCGGCAGATTCACCCTTGGGACATTTACTAGAAAATCTTAAATCCCTTCACCTGATCCCTGACCTAGAGCCACCAAAACCTATTTACTTCTGTAATGATATTTGGCCAGAGTACACTTTAGATAATCAATCAGAATGGCCAATTAATGGCACCCTGGACCCCGATATTTTACAGGACTTATACAACCTCTGTGAGCCAGCGGGCAACTGGAAAGAGATTTTTTATCTTCAAGCTTTTTCTTCCTTGATCTTTGCTAAACCTGATCTTTGCTCTTCCTGCAAACCCAGACACCTCCCTTTGGCTTCTCCTCCCCCTCTTAATCCCTCCTCCTCCTCTGACTTTGACCTGGCTGACGGACCATCCCCGTACTGGTCCCCTGGGGCGGAGGCCCCTCTGGCCGCTGCTCCTCCAGCTCCTTTGCCCTGTTCTGCTTCTGCTTCTGCTTCTGCTCCCTGCTCAGCCCACCCCATCCTCCCACCACACGGTCCCAGACACATGTTCTAGCCCCCCATGGGAGGTGGCCAGTGTGGAGGGAGTGATCAGAGTCCATGTTCCTTTCTCGTTCCCGATCTTTCCCAGATAGAGAAGCGGCTAGGCTCCTTCACCTCCAACTCCACAAACTTCATTAAGGAGTTTCAGTGTCTTAGCCAGTCTTATGACCTTACCTGGCATGACATTTATATGATCATGTCCAACACCTTGACCCCTGAGGAGCACAGGAGAGTCTGAGAACAGGTGTGCAATTATGCAGATGAGGTTTGCCAATTGACCCCAACCCACCCCATTGAGGCTGAAGCAGGACCAGATAGGAAGCCCCAGTGGGACCATAACACTGGGACTGGGTGTCTGCAGCGGGATGAGTTCCAAACCCGCATCCTTGCAGGTCCACAAGACCACCATTAAACCCATTAATCATGAGAAACTTCAGGAAGTAATATAAGACAGAACTGAAAACCCATACGCCTTTCTGAGTCACCTCACAGAGGCCGTGCTCAAATATACCAACCAGGACCCTGAAACTCTGGAGGGACAATAGCTACTCATGACATATGTTTCCCAAAGCTACCCGGACATAAAGGCTAAATTGAGGTGGTTGGAAGGGGGGCCCTAACCCCACAGCCAGAGAATCTAGAGGTGGAATTCAGGGTATATAATGGAAGGGAAGGAAAAAATCCCCAAAATTAAAATGCCTAATGCTAGCCAAAGCCTTTCAGCCAGCTAGACCTGCCTAGCCAGTCAGTACTAGGGACACCCTAGCTCCCAGAAGACCTCCAGGCCCATGCCTCAAGTGCGGAAAAGAGGGCCACTGGGCACAAGCCTGCCCCAACCCCTGGCAACTCCCAGGTCCTTGTCCAAAATGCCACCAACCGGACATTGGGCAGTGGATTGCCCTGGTGCTCAGAGAAGTGCCAGGTCACCCTTGCTCCCTTTCCCTTGTGACTTACTGGTATTGACAATGGACGACTGAAGGGGCCCAGGACTTCTGCACCTGATGACCATCACTGCTCAGGAGCCCCAGGTGACCCTTATGGTGGCAGGCAGGCAGCTCCCTTTCCTTATAGATACTGGAGCCACCTTCTCAGTGCTGCGGGAGTTTTGGGGACACACTTCCCCTGCCAAGTCCTCTATTGTTGGGGTAGAGGGAAAACCATACCAACCCCTACCAACTCCTCCAATAAGTTGCCATATTGGACAAAGCTGCCTCACTCATTCCTTTTTGATAATTCTCATGTGTTCCATTTCCCTCCTGGGAAGGGACATCCTAGCCAAATTCGGTGCCTCTATTTCCCTCTCACCCACCATGCGCCTCCACTGAGACTCCTCTGCTATTCCTCTCCTTATGACCCTGCAGGAATATACAACCCAACCTGAGTCTTCATATCCCCTCCTCCCTCCCTTGTTGACCCCAAGGTCTGCGACACCCACACACATTCTGTAGCCAAATGCTCACCTGTACTCATTCCCCTGAGGCACCCAATATCCTACCCAGCCCAGGCCCAATATCCCCTTCCCCAAAAGAGCCTCATAGGGCTTCAGACAGTCATCCAGGATTCAAGGCAGAAAGGCTTCCTGCACCCCGCCAACTCGCGTTATAACACTCCCATCCTGGCTGCTAAAAAGCCTAATGGATCTTAGCGTTTGGTGCAGGATCTCCACATCATCAACTCGGCAGTTGTCCCCATCTTCCCCGTTGTGCCCGATCCCTACACCTTGCTTTCCTCTGTCCTCTCCTCCACCACGTACTTCTCCGTGCTGGACTTAAAGGATGCCTTCTTCACTGTCCCTCTCCATCCTGACTTGCAGGATCTCTTTGCTTTCACCTGGACTGACCCTCTCACTCAAGTTTCTTCTCAGTGACCTGGACAGTCTCCCCCAGGGATTTCAGGACAGCCCTCACCTGCTTGACTGGACACTGTCTCATGATCTTGCCTCTCTTACTTTCATTCCCTCCTCTCTCCTACAGTATGCTGATGACCTTCTTCGATGTAGTCCCTCTCTCGAGGACCCCCAAGGACACACTATTAAGCTTCTAAATTTTCTGGCTGACAGAGGGTACAGGGTCCCTCCAGCAAAGGTACAGCTTTCCCAGCCTCGGGTTATTTACTTAGGAGTCAGCCTCTCACCTGGATTTAAGGCCATCACTGTAGAGAGAAAAGCATTTGTGCAGGACATGCCCACGCCATCCACCAAGGAAGAAATCCTTTCCTTTCTAAGGCTAGCAGGATGTCTACGATCCTGGATCCCAAATTTTTCCATCCTGGCAGCCCCCTTGTGTGACCCTTTAAAGGGCATTCCCACTGAACCTCTCCTCAACCCAGGGGAAGCCCCTTTCCAGACCCTAAGGAAAGCCCTTCTTCAAGCCCCAGCCCTGCACCTCCCTGACATCACCAGACCATTCTACCTGTTTGTCTCTAAGAAAAGTGGGTTTGCTCTGGGGGTCTTAGGGCACATGTTTGGTCCCACCTTTTGCCCAGTGGCATACCTATCAAAAAGGCTAGACCCCTCTGTAAGAAGCTGGGCACCATGTCTTAGGGTATTGGCTGCAACATTTGCCCTAACCCAGGAATTGAAAAACCTTTCCTTTGGGGCTCCCACTGAAGTGCTCTCACCTCATCACCTGTCCGAGCTTCTTACTCATAAGGGTCTGCAAACTCTGCCACCCTGTTGGGTGTTAGCCTTGCAGACTGCTCTGATTGGGGACTCTTCCATTTCCCCTAAGACATGCCCTCCTTTAAATCCAGCCACCCTCTTACCCTGCCTTCCGACATACATGCTTCAGCAACACAGAGCTGCCTTGGGACTCTGGAGGAGTTATTCCCCTGCCCCTCCCATGTCCAGGAGGGGGCCTTACACAACCCTGCTTTCATATGGTTCACTGATGGGAGCTCTTCTCTCCGTGAAGGGAGAAGGGATCCGAAGGGCTGGATATGCCATGATCTCCCCGGAGAAGGTTGTGGAGTCAGGACCACTACCTAACACCACCACCCAACAGGCGGAACTAATCGCCCTCACCTGGGCATTCACCCCGGCAGAGGGAGAATCCCTCACAATCCACACTGACTCCAAATACGCTTCTCACATTATCCTTCCCCATGCTGCTATTTGGAAAGAGAGGGGCCTTCTTACTACAAAAGGGACTCCATCACCAACTCCAGCTACATCCTAAACCTCCTTGAGGCTGTTCACCTCCCAGCAACCACAGGCCTTGTACATTGCCGGGTCCACCAGACAGACCAGCCATTCATCTCTTCAGAGAACAACAAGGCAGATGAGGAGGCTAAAAGGGCTGCCTGTCATCCATGCCAGCTCCCATCATGGCTCTCCATGATCCCTTACCCACCGCACCCCAACGGAGAGTCGCTTTCTTACCTCAACCGTTTATTCCACCCTGACCTTTCTTCACTCTTACAATTCACTGAGACTCATCTGCTACTCTCCTCCTCTGACTTCTCATTTCTGAAGGAATTCTCCTCCACAGGTGAAGTTTGCCTACAATCCAATCCTACAGCTCTCAGGCCCCCACTTTTCCGACTCACCAGGCCCATGGCATCATTCCAGGGGTAGACTGACAACTTGAATTCACTCACATGCCCACAGTTAGAAAGTCTAAATACCTTTTGGTCATGGTGGACACCTTCTCGGGATGAGTTGAAGCCTCCCCACCTCCAACAAAAGGGCACTAACCGTCTCTACGTTCACCCTTCATGAGCTCATTCCTCGCTTTGGAGGGCCCACCTCCTTCCCGTCAGATGAGGGGCCTGAATTCATCTCCTGAGTTTCTCAAAGACTTGCCCAGGCCCTTGGGGTCCCTTGGCATTTCCTATTCCCTTTCACCCAAAGTTGCCAGGTAAAGTAGAACAAGCAAACCGAACTCTTAAAAATGTCTCAATCAAGCTTTCTTTAGAACTTCACCTTGACTGGGCTAAACTCCTGCCCCTTGCTTTTCTGCATCTTTGTTCACTCCCAGAGAAACCGGCTAATATTTCCCCTTTTGAGCTGATGTATGATCTGTCAGATCGAATTTGGGCGGCTGCAGAGGGAGGGAGCAAAGTCACCTAGCAACACACTGTGCCAGAAGTGACCAATGAGGCAGACCTGCTGACGCTGACATCCACCTTGGGTCCACCTTTTCCTGGGCAGGATGCTTGACCCCTTTCCTCTGTATAAAAACCCTGAACAGCCAAAGCCACGTGCGACTTCTTCTGGCTCTCCCACCCCGACTTTCACCCTGGGGGGGCTGGAGATTTTGCCCGGGACACAGACTCTAACAAATCTCAAGCCACGGGCTGGAGATACAGCTCAGTTGGTAGAGTGCTTGCCTCACAAGCACAAGGCCCTGGGTTCAATCCCCAGCACCGCAAAAAAAAAAAAAAAAATCTCAAGCCACTACTTTTGTCTGACTCTGGTGAACCCGCCTGGAGAGCCTGGAGAGCTTACATCTTTGGCCACCATCTTCGGCCACCAGCTTTACATGGTCGTCCCATTCTTCCCCAATTCCTTCTCATATATCCGTTCCTCTCCTAAACGACATTCCTGCATCCTATGGGGCTACGCTGACTCCTCGCTGCCTAAACCTTTGTCGGGCCTCCTGGCTCAACTTCTTCAAATAGGAGACCAAGTTCTTATCTCTCCCCCCCAGGAGGCTACAGCCCCTCTACCTCCCAAATGGCAGTGGCCCTATACAGTGATCCTGGCTATGCCAACGGCTGTCAAGGTGCAAGATTTGCCAGAATGGCTGCACATTTCGCAGGTTAAGCTCTACTCTCAGTCCACAAAACCCTCTCCAGCTTCGAAGCCTCAGGCTTCTTCCAACCAATACTCGGCCACCCCAGTGGGACCTCTCCATCTTAGGCTGAAGGTCATCAAGCCCTCCACCCTTCTTCCCATTCCAGAGGCCAAAGACCAGAACACTGAGGCACTGGACAACCACACCCAGCCATGAGGTCTGGACTGCCAGGCACATTCTTGCCTCCCCTGCCTTTCGCCCTGTCTGCCATTTTCATGACTCTTGAATTTTTTTCCCAATAGATCTGTCCAGGTGCCAGCCACTTCCTCCCTCCCAGATTGCCCACAGGACTGCGGGAGGACTGACTCCTACTGTCCCCAGGGATGTTTTACCCATTTTACATTTGTTCACAGCCGATGCTCAGACTATCCACTCTTAACGCAGACTCAATTTAACTACCCCTCTCATGTCACAGGGATGTTGGATGTACGTGGGAGCGGGGTCTCTCATCTCCTGGCTAGCGCCCTAGACTCTAACAGTTCTCTGACTTCCAACAGCACCCTTGGAGCAGGCGATCAGGAGTGTGTCTCTTCCAATTTGTTTCCAGGTACCTATTTTCCAATGGAAGTCACCCTGTGGGTTCACTAGAAAAGGAACGTGCTCTCAGGAAGAGCACTGCCTCTATGTCAATCAATCAGGTATCAATAAGCTGTATTACAGGAATATCAGGACCTCAGAGGAAAGAATCGGAGCCTGGCTACAAGTGCACTCCCCAGAGGAACTATCGGGACCCCAACCCCACCTGCTGCAATGACCTCTCTCTCCCCTGAATCAGCTCTATGCCCACACCCAGCAGGAAGCAGTTACTGAAGATGGATCTTCGCCCATGCACCCAAAGGGATCTTCTTATAAAAACAAAAACGGGGGAATATAATGTAGAGCTGCAGTGGCCATTGGACGGATGCAACACGGCAAGTCTGCTGCTGTCAGAGCAGCGCTCTGTCCACGTGGACCACCCCCCATGTCAGCTCCCCACGGCAGGCAGCAGGTGGGTGCTGGGTTTGCCCTGCAGTCTGGCCCTTGCCTCGGGTCTGGCTGCCCACCAGCCCACCGTCCAACCTCGCAGTGCTCCCTCCTGGGCGGTTGGGTGCAGGACACGCCTGTGGGGAAGGTAAGGGGGGATGAAGCTCCCCACCCCTTTGCTGCAATCAGCCAGCCATTGGTCCATTTGTCAGCCTGTCCTCGCCAGCCATTGGCTGATCCCTAGCCCGACAAATTCAACTTCTCAACAATTGGCCTGATCTTCGTTTGCCCGTGAAATTCAACAACTTAAAAGAAGCTCCCCCACCATGCGCTCTCTCTCTCTCTCTTCAGGGCAGACACTGGTCATCCGCCTAATAAAATCTCTTGTGTGAGTTCCCGAGTCCGGAGGGGTTTTTCTGAGCACCTTTTCACACCCCTTCCTACAAGTCTGGGGAAGCTGATCGGGGTAGACAGGAGTGACGGGAAAATAGCCCTGGGGGGCACGGGAAAGAGCTGGAAGTAGGAGAAATAAAGGTGCAACTAGGAGAAACCACATACATGAGCAGAGGCCCAGAAGAAGCCGAGAGAAGGCGAGGAAAGTTAGAGTCAGACGTGGAGAGCTCCCAGCCAAGGCAGCAAAGGGAACAGATTTATCCTCTCACCTCAAACAACTGAAAAGCCAAACAAGATGCTAGAAATGGGGATTTTTCAGACTTGGGAAAAAACTGCACAGGACAGTGGTCCCCAAGGAAATGTAGCAGGCAGAGAAGCAAGGTGGCCACTGTGGGCACCCAACCTCCTGCCAAGGAGCCCTGGGCATGGTGCCTCTGGAGCCAAGAGGACAAGACAAAAGCACAAACTGAGGGAGGTGTGTTGAGATGGCTGGAGCAACAGCAGTGTACAAGAGAGGAGAGCGCTGCCCAGAAAGAAAACTCCAGAACTCTGCCAAAGGCTCCTCTAGTCTTCAAATACCTGCTGCTGCATTTGTGGGTCTGAAGAAACTGCCCAGGCCTGGAGGAGGGACCTCAGAGAAAAGTCATGGGGACAGCTCTGGAGCCTTGCCTCTGTGGCTGGGCCCCTCCCACCCAGACTCTGCTGGTCTGGTCTCACTCATGAAAGAGTTAAGGTTAAAGCATTTCCCAGACACTTGATTGCTTTTCTGAACAAAACTCATGAATTAAAGGAATTCATAACCATCTAGCACATGCAATATGGTAAAATTTATCATTTCAATTTTAAAAGCATCATTAAAATAATGAGAAAAACATTAAGAGACACAGATGATATATTCAGTGGATGAGACCAGAAAAAT
Source organism: Glaucomys volans (assembly GCA_020662805.1). Taxonomy (NCBI): domain Eukaryota; kingdom Metazoa; phylum Chordata; class Mammalia; order Rodentia; family Sciuridae; genus Glaucomys; species Glaucomys volans. Next base: position 831,042 of record JAJEJO010005738.1, read on the forward strand.
CATGATAACTCCATTCCACATGTTCAAGGAGATGGCGAAGGCCTTGAGGAGGCATATGAAAAATACAAAATGAACCCAAACAAAGTTTCTAGAGGTAAAAACAATGTCTGTATAAAAAAGTGCTGGATGATGTTGAAGTGGATTAGACACTGTGGAAGAAAATGTTAGTGAACTTGAATACATGTTAACTGAAAATAGAAAAAATGAAAAGAGGGGGGAAAAGCAGCAAAAAGAAATGAAAAGGATCTCAAAAAAAGTAAGAAATGTTGAAAATTAACAAAGATTTCATGAACAAATAAAAGGAGTCCCCAGGAAGACCACCAAAGCAAGGAAAGAGAACCCCATGGAAAGCAAGCTTTCAGGAAGACGTGGCCCAGAGCAGGAATTGATGCGTTGGAGGAGGGGTGGGCTGTTTGCGTCTGGCTGTGATGGTGGTTATGTGGCTGTGAATACCAGCAGCATAGACAAAGGGGAACTTCCTCGCCCTCCATAATCGAAATGACCAGAAATCACATGCTGCAGAAGCACTCAGCATGGGCCCCTGAGGAGTTCAATCCGAGTCACGATCTAGGGTCAAGTTTCAATGTAACTAGATCCACAGGAAGTTTAAGCCACAACAGGAAGTGCCTGGGAAGAGGACTCTGGGCATCGTCCCACTTTGGGGCAGCAATGTTCTGTACCAGGAGATGGTGGGGCATGTTCTTAAGGCATGTGGAAGGGGAAAACCCGAGTCCAGGGCTTTAGATTGCACAGTGACCTTCTGCACACAAGGTGAGAAGGCCGCCCAGAGGCAGGAAGGAGGTGGTGCTGGTGCCGTCGCAGGGTCCTCCCGAGGACTGTGTGAGAAGAGGGGATTCAGACAACCTAAGGACTGGTGCCCCAGGCAGCATGGAAGACCTTCCTCCTTTTAAACCAACAGCCCAGAGGGCTGAAGGCCGGCATGGTGCCCTGCTACGCCCAGGCAGCCCGGCTGGGCGGCGGGAGAGTGTGCCAGGAAGCTCAGATGTCCCCCTGCCTCTCACTGGTACTGCAATGATCCGAGACGAGGGTGTCCCTGAGACAAACCGAAGGAGGGTGCTCACTGCATCCCACGATGCCCAAGAACCAGAGCATCACACCAAACCAGCAGTCCCCGGTTTGAATCTGAGCCATGACCTTCCAGCTCTGAGAGGTAAACTGCCTGAGACCAGCAACCACCTGATGGCATCCAGCTCCAAGGCAGCTGGACAGGGGGCAGGGACCCCTCCTGCCCCAGGGAGGAGCCGGGCTCTGGGGAAGCAAGCGGCCGACTTGGGCTCAAGGTGGGAATGCACAGCAGGCAACCCTGTGGGTCCTGCAAAGTCACCTGGAAAGGACACAAGGCCCCGCTGGCCGCCAAGGAAAGCCTGTTCCAGGTGGAGGCCTGAAAGGCAATGACGGTCGCCGTGGGCAGGACAGAACCAGCTGGATGCTTCGGAAGTTGCTGGTGAAGAGGAAGGATGAGCTCGAGGCCACGGTCCCTGTGACCTGCATGTGGGATGGCCCGGGGGCAGGGACAGGATGCATCGCTCAGTAAAGCAGCCCAGCCCCGCTCAGGTGCAAGGGGAGCGGCAGAACTGGAGTCGACCATTCTGCAGCAGAGTCGGTCCCACCGGCAGTGAGTGAGCCTCCCCACGTCCCGGCCAGCGTCCGTCGTCACCTGTGTTCTTGATGACTCCCTTCTGACTGGAGGGAGACGGAACCTCACTGGAGTTTCAGTTTGCTGTCTCCGATTGCTAGAGATGTTGAACATTTCTCATATATTTGTTGACCATTCGTATTTCTTTTTCTGTGAAGTGTCTGTTTAGTTCCTTTGCCCATTTATTTTTTTAAAAATTTTTGTTGTTGTCGACGGACCTTCATTTTACTTAATTATATGGGGCGCTGAGAATCGAACCCAGTGCATCACTCACACCGGGCAAGTGCTCCCCCACTGAGCGACAGCCCCAGGCCTCCTCTGCCCATTTATCGGTTGGGTTACTTGTTCTGGTGTTGAGGTTTTCGAGTTTTTTATGCACCCTGGAGATGAATGCTCTCATGTGCAGGTAGCAAAGATTTTCTCCCACTCTGTGGGCTCTCCCTTCACACTCTTGTTTTTCCTTTGCTGTGAAGATTTTTAGTTTGATTCCATCCCATTTATTGATTCTTGATTTTATTCTTACACTTTAGGAGTCTTATTGAGAAAGCCAGTTCCTAAGCCGACATGACGGAGAGCTGATACTACATTTTCTTCCAGTAGGAAAAGGGCCTCTGGTCTAATGCTAGGTCCTTGATCCATTTGAATTGAGTTTTGTGCAGGGTGAGAGAGCGGGTTCAATTTCATTCTGCTACATGTGGATCTCCTGTTTCCCCAGCACCACTTGTTGAAGAGGCTGTCTTTTCTCCAATGTGTGTTTCTGGTGCCTTTGTCTAGTATGAGGTAGCTGTATTTACCTGGGTTTGTCTCTGTATCTTCCATTTTGTTCCATTGCAAATGGATGCAACTACTCTGGAAAGCAGTAGGGAGATTCCTCAGAACACTTGGAATGGAAACACCATTTGACCCAGTTATCCCCCCCCCTCCGTTTATATAAAAGGACTGAACATCAGCATACTACAGTGACTCGGCCACATCAATGTTTATAACAGCTTAATTCACAATGGCTAAGCCATGGAGCCTACCTAGACGCCCTTCAACAGATGAATGGACAAAGAAAATGTGGTACATATACACGATGAAATATTACTCAGCCCTAAAAGAGAATGACAATGACATTTGCCAGTAAATGGATGAATCTAGAGACTATCATGCTAAGTGAAGTAATCCAATCCCCCAAAACCAAAGGTCGAATGTTCTCTCTGATATGTGGATGCTAACACACAATAAGGGAGGGGGTGTGAAATAGAAGTTCAGTGGATTAGACAAAGGGGAGCAAAGGGAAGGGAGGGGTGGAGTAGGAAAGACCATGGAATGGATGTGACTTAACTGTCCCATGCTCTTATACGAACACACTCTACTTTCATATATAACTAAAAAGAACAAATTTTAAAAAGAGAAAGAAGAAATTACCATTTTGCAATTCCCAGTGAATTAACAACCTGAGCATCAAGCACAACAGCTGCTACCTTCAGAGGAAGAGGGTCACAGAGCCACACCCATTCACGAATGCCCACCACACTCATAGTCCCATCAAAGGACTGACCCTCAACCCTGGAGCAGGGGACAAAGGAATGCGTCAACTGCACCCAGGGTTGGAGATCAGCCGGCCACAGCAGGAGGCAGCTTTAAGGGCAAGGCCAGGCCATGTGGGCAGGCACCTGGCCAGAGGAAGGGACCTCAGGAAACAGCCTGGCTCTGACGGTCAGGGTCAGGGCGGGCTCTCTGGAGGGGCTGGGGAGGCAGGGGTCTTCCAGGAAGATGGTAAACTCTGCTTCTTGATCCAGGGGAGCTGCAGGGGCCTTGTCCTGGCTCGCTCGGCCTTGCCATTGTTCTGTGTGGTCTTCTGGAATCGTCAAGCTTTGTAATAAAAAGTTTGAAGAGCTACGTAGACTGAGCCATCAAATACGCCCATGGCAGGAACAGAAGGACCACTGAAATGGCCACCGTCACCTCGGGGGAGAATCCAACTTCTCTTTGCTTCTCTGTCTCTCCCACTGTGTCCTTGGTCACAGGGGAGGATCCACTGTGTCCTTGGTCACAGGAGAGGATCCAATGTGGCCTCTGTCACGGGGGAGGATCCAGGGTGGCCTCAGTGATGAGGGAGAATCCAGTGTGGTCGTGGTCACAGGGGAGGAACGTCTGTGTCCTACTCGTTTAACTTGCAGCGTTTCGTTCCACGTCCCAGAGGAGGAAAATGTCTATGTTCTGATTCTCTGTCCCCTTAGCCACTCTGGCTGGACTACAAGGCAGTGACAGTGAGCTCACTGAACAGCAGGGGCCGCTGGATCTAGAAGAGTCCCGCAGCCTGGGAGGGGGTACTCGGTGACCGTGCCTCAGCTCTCTCCAGAGAGCAATCCCCCATCCGCCAAGTCATGGACCTCAAACTGTGTCCCTAAACCACAAGCCCAGCCCTGGGGCCCTGAGTCCTGGTCTCACGGAGTGCTGTCCCCAAGGCCAGGACAGCAGGGCCCTCAGAGCCACTGCTGGCACGTGGTTCCCACAGTCTGCAGGTGACTGGCCAGGGAAGAGCCACGGCTGGGAGCTGCTGTCCCCCTGAAGTGCTGGGATGTGCCCTCCACACAGTGACAGGCACCCAGCGGACCTCCAGGGGGGTTGGGAGGGAGTGCCACCCAGCCTGCCCAGCGGGCATGTGAGGTAGAGCACTGCTCCACCCCCCGGGACCCCCCCCAAAGAAGAGCAGGGCGCTACTGACCAACAGGTGTGCCCAGGCAGAAGACCCCGGGCGCCCGGACACGGTCTCGGGAATGGAAACACAGGGAAATTGTCCTGACGTGCAAATAATGACAGGGAAGCAGCATCGTTAGCCAAACCAGAATGCTGGTTCTGTGCGCAGCACGGAGGTGTAGCCCATGAACCCCACACCACAGCCCTGAGGGAAGAACCATGGTCAGCCCAGGACAGAGGAAAGAGAGCCAAGCTCAGAGAGGTTAAGTAACTTGGCCAAGATGACACAGCTCTCAAGTGGCCAGACTGACGTCTGTCTCCACTTCTGTCTAAACTAGAACCTGTGATCTTGACTTGGCACTGGGAGCGTGGAGGAACTGGGGCGGGGTGGCAAGACGTCCCACTGCTAGGCAACTGTGTTAGTTGGTTATGACAGAAAATCCGCCTCAGAATGGAAGGCCATCACTGGTCCTGCGGCAGGACACCCAGGAGTGGGCTTTGTCACAAGCCCTCCCTGGAGGCCCTTCCGCTCTGACGTCCATCATCACGATCCCCTGTTCACCCCTGAACTGGTCTCTGGGGGCGACTGCTTGGGCCAGTGCAGTGGGGCCTCCCCACGTCCCCTCTGCCTGCAGAGCAGGGAGACGGGGTCCTTCCTTCTCTCCAGGAAGGACAGGACTCTCACGGAAGCTTCTAGGAACTTCTCTTCATAGCTCATTGGCCCAGACAAGGTCGCACACCTGTCTCTGATGCTGTCACTCAAAGAAGGTGGATGATGAGGTCCTTATCCCTGACCGCGTGCCCTCTGCTCTGTGATGGGTGGCTGGACGCTGGGCAATGAGTCACCCCAGGTCCCTGAGAGCAGCTGCCGCCAGCCCAGGGGACCACAGAGAAGCAGGCAAAGGACTCTCCAAGGCTCGGGATCACAAGGAGACTCAGGAAGCCGTCCCCCTCCTCCCAGGAGGGGCTGTTGGCCCCTGCAAGACCTGCAGCTGTGGTCAGGGCCACCTGACTGGAGCCAAGGCCCTGGTAGAGGAATGCGGCCACTGTCAACCCCCACAACTGTAGAAAGGAACTGGGGCACAAGCACCCCAGCCTCTCAGCTCCCTGGTGCCTCCTGTTCTCTGAGCCCATCTGGAAGCCAGAGAGGAGGGGAGCCTAGCCTTGCAGCCCTGCACGACCACCTTCAGGACATGGGACACCAGGAGACCTCCTCCCTGCTCCTCCACTCACTGCCCTCCAGCTGTGGTCTCTGGGCTGGTCCTCAAACGCATCCCACTCCTTCCTACCCCAGGGCCTTTGCACCTAACCCCTTCTGCCTGGAATGATCTCTGGTCACGTCCACATCGTTTGTCCTCTTCTATCACCCTCAGGCCTAAGTTCTAATGTTGCTTCCTCCCTGTCCACCCCACCCCAACCTAACCGCTCATCCTACTTGAACTTCTCCATGACCTGTCACTTCCCTGCACCTCCCGCAGGTGTTGATCCCACGGGAACAGCTCAGGCAGTACCTGAGGGCAATGCAGCAACGCTGCTGGGCTCTGGGTTTGACTCCCCCACGTCCCCCTCCTTATCCCCCTCCACACCCGCTCACCACCCTCAGAGAAGAGGGCGGGGGCTCAGGGCCAGCCTGATCTGCAAGCTCTCAGCCAGAACCTGAACTCAGGGTCCTGGGAGCAAGGTTGCCCTCACCCCACGGGGCGCAGTCACTGCTGGGTGGGGAAAGGAAGGGGAGCAAGAGGGAGCAGCTCCAGGTCTCTGAGCATGCAGTGCCCTTCCTGAGGCTGCGGCCCTGCTGAGCCAGGATCCCAGCCTCCAGGATGGTGTTGGGCGGGGGACCCCGAGGGCACCTGGCTCCCACTTGAGCCCCCACTTGGAAGGCCTGGGGAGGCTCGGAGCTTTTAAAACTGGCACCCCCAGGCCCTGCAGTCCCGCCCCGCGCTCCGCCCCTCGCTCCGCCCCGCGCTCCAACCCGCGCTCCAGGTGCTGCCCCACGTGGGCTCCACCCTCTGAGCCTGCGCCCTTCCTCTCCCCTGCGGAGCTATTGAGATGTTAGCCACCCGCCCTGCACAGAGCTTCAGTCAGTAATTTGGCAGCCTCTGGCCTTGAACTCTACAAGAGGGGCCGAGGCCAGGGAGGGCCTGGGAAGAGGACGCAGTGCCGGGACGCGGCCCCTGGCTCTGAAGCCTTCTTTGTCTGCAGGGTCTGCACTTGGACTCTGGGGTTTTGGGGCCCGTCCATCAGCTATTAAAGGCACCTCTGTGGGAACGGCGGGGCGAGCAGGGCCTCTGCAGAGAAAGGCCACCGTCACGGGAAGTCAGAGGGCCTCCGCCACCAACGCACGCCCTTGGGTTCGGAAGTGATTATCTAGGAGCAGAGTAGCTGGCAGGTCCTGTCGCCAGGGTGGGCGTCCAGCCGCCAGGAGGTCACCCGGCAGGGAGCCCAGGAGGCAGCCAAGAGCAGACACTGAACAACCACCCCCATTTACAGCCTGCATAATGCGCCAGGCTGGGGCCTGCGAGACCGTCGAGTCGTCCCCAGAAGCCCACACAGAGGGGCAGTCACAGCCGTGTGACTTGGGAGACCCGGGCCGGACCTGGGAAGCGCCCAGACGCTCCCACGACAGCCGCCTGCTTGCCGGTCCACTGGCCACCTGTGGGTACAGCCAGCTTCCTAGACACAACCCTGCTCAGGCCCGGGGCTCAGCTCCTTCAGTGGCTCTGTGGCGGCCGGGGACAGCAGGTTGCTGCCCACCCTCTCTCCAGCCATATTTCCTCTGCATTCGCTCTCTCCTCTCCACCTGTCCCAGCTCGCCCTCTTCTCCACGTCCCTTCGGTCCTGCTTGGGTCCTGGTCTCTATGGCTTCCATCCTCCCACGGTGGTGGGTAGCTGACCATGCCAAGTCCTTTGTCACCTGCTGGCAGCATCCACATACATGTGCAGGCACGTGATCACAAACTGCACCAGGAGGGCAGGGACCGTGTCCTTCTGCCGCCTTTCCATCCCGAGGGGCCCGCCCGGAGCCCGCACAGAGCAGGGGGTGGTGCCTCCAGGACAGGCGGCCTCTGAGGCCCTGCTGGCCTGGATCCCTGGCTGCCTGCACGAGGTGACTCTGCACCCATGGCCTGGGGGGTCCTTCTAAAGGTGCAGCCCGGTGACCGCGTGGGAGGCAGGGGAGGAGTGGGCATGGAGGGCGGGCTGCCTTGGGAAGGAGGTGGGCAGCTGGGGCGTCCCCTGTTCCCAGGAGACAATTCCCTGATTTCACCCTCTGTGCTCCAGTGGGTGTGCAGAGCGGAGCCCCCAGACCGAGCGGGGCTGTTTGGCCTGCTCAGCCCTCCTGTTCCACGTCCCAGCCTCGCTGTGGTTTCTCTGAACTCAGAAGCAGTTTCCCATATGTGAACAGCTGTGTCATAGAAATGGGTTCGTGTCAGCCCAGGGCCACATGGAGCTGTCATTCACCCAATTCACTGCTAACAGCACAGAAGGGTCATTGCCTCCGTTGTCCAGGTCGAGAAGCCGGGGCTCAATGAGATGCAGCCTCTCACCCAGGATGACACCCAGGGCCTGGGCCCACACCACAGCACTTCAGGGGTGATGGCTGTGGCTTCCTGTGGCCTGGAACGAGGACTGGAGGTCAGCAATGAGGTCCTGGATCAGGAGTCAGGGGATTCTCCTGGGCTCAGGCACCCAGTGGACTCTGGACGCATCTTTGGGGTGGGTGGCACGCTCTCCACGGTTTCCTTGTCTGTGAGACAGAAATCGAATGGCAGCCTCACCGGTTGTTTAGGGTCGCACCTTGTGTGAGGAAGGTGGCACACAGTAGGTGCTCAATGAACAGGAGCCACAGTGAGGGTGGCTGACTGGTCACTACTGTTCCCACCCCTGGGGAGGCTGAGGTCTTAGCTCAGTAGGAACTGGAGTGCCCGCCAGTCTCCAACAGCAGGCTTGGCACTGGCCAGAAGCACAGAAGCCAGCGTTTAGCGAGCACTTTCTATATGCCTGGCACTGATCTGAGTGGTCTGCATCTCACCCTCTCAACGGAGCCAGGGAGCGACTGGAACCATCCTCATTTCTTAGAGGGGGAATGGAGACACAGAGAGGGGGAGCCACTTTCAGAAGTCACACAGCCCTGCCCCAGTACAAGATGACAAAGCTCCGACTGGATTCTTCCTGCACCCACAAAGAGGACGGGGTGCACAGGGTCAGGCTCACCTCGAGCCTGGTTGCTGTATCTGAGTTACCCCCGCTCAGTGGGAGCGGACACAGGACAGGAATCCAGGCTGATTCTTCCTTCCACACCCCATGACCGGCCCCCAAAGTACTCCTCTGATCATCTCGCAGGTAGTAGGACCTGGCGACCCTTCTGACTTTTTCAAAATGACAAAGGCATCGTCCTTTTGACCCCCTCTCCCTGGAGGCAGAGCTAGCCACACACGCTGCGAGCCACGCCAGCCTCGCCCCCACTGAGGCTGGGGAGGCGGCCTCTGCCCGCTAGGTGAAGGCACCAGGCACCAAGGTGACAGCAACAGCCGGAAACCAAAAACTCCTGAACCGGGGCAGCGACCCTCCCGGGAGAAGGTGCCAAGCGTTTACGCTATTCCACGAGGCACGCAGACCACGGCCCCTCAGATCCCAAAACAGCAGAGGCCAGGCAGGGGCCAGAGGCGGACGGGCGGCGTCTGGCATCACTGGGACCCAGCCTGAATAAGACATCGAGGGCCTGCGACTCCCTCCGCAGAGCCCGGGGAGCCTGCCGCCTGCACACCGACCCCCCGGGGCGCCGCCAGGTGCTGCAATCGGCGGTGAGTGGGAAGGATCCCAGGCAGACGCTTAAACCAGGCTCCCCAGCCAGGGGCGAAGGTGAAGAGCACCCTCGGCCGCATCCGCACCGCCCCGGGGCCCTGTGTCCCAGAGCAAGCCCCACCAGCTCCCAGGAGCCCGCCACTGCCGAGACGCGACAGGGGAAGGCCAGGCTGCCGCCTGCTCCCCGCGCCCGCTGGCTTGGCTGCGGGGGGCGGGGGTTGGGGCAGGCCGGGCGCCAGCCCTGTGCCGCAGGCCGAGCAGGGAGCAGCAGAGCCTCTGCTCTTCCTCTCCGAACACTTGCGACCTGTGCCCGGAAGCGAGGCTCCCCACCGGGCAAGACCCCTGGCCTGGCCACGCCCCGAGGGGCCTTCGCTGCGGCTGCCAGCGTCTACTCCCACCAATCACAGGCGGGGTCGAGGACTGAGACCTTTATTCAGAAGAGAAAAAGGAGACCCCAGAAAGGACAGTCTCTGTCACTAGACCTAGGACCCTGGGCAAGTGCAGAGCCAGGACGGAGGCTTCCTATGCCGTGTCCAGGCACCCCAGGTCCTGGGCTCTGATGCATTCCAGGGCCAGACCCCCCTCCAGGAGAGGAACTCTCCCTTGTTCCCGTGTTCCAAGCAGAACCCAGCACCAGGCCAGACACCATGGAAGGAGACAGGTAGCGCTGAGCCCCTCCCCAGCGACATCTCCCACATCCAGAGGAGGCCCAGAGGGTGCCAGTGTGGAGCGGCCATCCCCAGGAGGCTGAGATGCTCGTCCTCCAACTCAGTTTGGAGAGGCCCTGTCCTGCCCGTCTTGTCTCCTCCCTTGCCTCCCAGCCAGTGGCCTCGGCCAGTGGAGACCTGAGATACGTGTTGCCCTTTCCTTTCTCCAGCCTCTTCCCACGTCATTCTCAGCCTTCGAAGCCAAGAAAACTGACACCCAGCTGTGCCCTGTGCAGCACAAGCCGTTCCAGTGGATCGTCAGTGAAATGCGTCGGGTTTCCGTCCAGAACGTTCAGCCCTGTCTTCACCACCTTGTGTTCCAGAGACCTCCTCAGAGTTCTTTCATCATGTTTTCCAAATGTCAGTCACCTGCATACCTCCCAGTGGTTTTGCCATAGCCTGGACCACCCATGGGTCCTCGCTGAATATACTCCTACCGCCAACTCTCTTCTTATGAAATGTTAATAGGTCTCATATTTTAGAAGCAGTTTTAGATTTACAGGACGATTGAACAGAAAGTACAGCGAGTTCCCACATGCCCCGCCCCCGCACACGTCCCCTGTTATCAGCATCGGGCCTTAGTGTGCTCCATGTGCTGCCATTGAAGAGCCAATATTGATGAGTTATTATTAACTCATTGATTTGGTTTGGATGTGAGGTGTCCTCCTAGCTGCTGAGTCCCTGAAGGAAGGCTCAGGGGTGAGATGATTGAATCAACCCATCCTCGTTGGGATGGACTAACTGGGTGGTGACTGTAGGCATGGGGAGCATGGCTGGAGGAGCTGGGTCACTGAGGGTGCATCTTCCCTGCAGCCCCTTCTCTCCGCCCCCCCCTGCTTTCCAGCCACCAGGAGGTGAGCAGCTCTTCTCTGCCACACCCTTCCGCCATGATGCTTCACATCACCTTGGGCCCGGAGTCGTGGAAGCAGCCGATCATGGACTGAACCTCTGAAACCATGAGTTAAAATAAACTTTCCTCCTCTAAATTGGTCTTGTCAGGTGCTTTGATCACAGCAATGAAAAGCTGACTGAGACACTATCTAATGCCTACTGTTTACATTAGGGCTCGTTCTGTGTTGTACAATTCCGTGCATTTTGCAAACGTGTGCCATCGATCCACTACCACCATATCTTACATCCCCCTAAAAAATTCCCTGTGCTCCCCACTCACCTCTCCCCTGCACCCTTGAGCCTCTGCCAACCACTAACCTTTCCTCTGCTTCTCTAGCTTTGCCGCTCCCGGAATGCCGCACAGTGGGAATCACATAGTGGGTAGCTTTTCCAGAAGGCTTCCATCAACCCACTTTTCTTACCTATGTCAGTTTATGTAAAGGTGAGTTTTATGTCATCATCACTGGGGGACAGTTAGAACCATTTGCCATGAGTGGAAGGAAACTGTAGGACATCAGCAGGAGCAGAAAATTCTCTATTCCATAAAAGTCAGGACGAAAACTAGTAAAAATGCCAGATCAGCTTTTCCCGAACTCTGGGAGTTCAGCAAAGGCATGCAGAAATCTGAGAGCATGCATTCAAGGAAAGTGGCTGAATCTGGGTAGGAACAGTGAGTTCCATGGCATTTCAACTTGCCCTATTTCCATACATACCTCATCAGCTGAACACCCACAGCCTGGGATGAGGGGGAACCAGCAGCCCAGTTCCCCCTGGGGATGGAACAGGCTGCAGCTCTTCCAAAGCCTCATCCTGAGAGAACTGTCATTGCTCAGCTTGTCTGCTGGGTCCCTGCATGACTCTACTTGCAAGGCTATCTTTACTTCATCTTGCTAAAATCTTGCCCAGTGTGAAGTCTGGTTGTTTGTTGCAAACTATTAGAGGTAACTGGTGAGTTTCCTGGCTGCCCAAGGCAGTGAATCACATCTGGTGCAAATGATAGGCTAACCAAAAAGCTTAAAAGCAAAAAAGCTGGAAAATAAGAGACCCATTAGGGCTTTGGAAAGTTCTACTGTTTCCCAGACATCAGACAATCACATGCACATGCATGATTGTGGGCATGGTCAGAAGAGAACTGAGCAGGCCCTGAGTTCTCACCTCCATCTGACCTGGAGAGTCGGCATGGCAGAAAGTGAAGGCCAAGGCAGAGTTGCCAGCCTCCCAGCCAAGCACTGAAGCTCTATCCAGTGTACACACAGTAACAGAGCACCAAGTGAGAGGCATTTAAGTAACATTTTTGTCCAATTATTAACTGACCATTAAACTAACTGAGCAGATACTTCAGTGGCCAGATATGAATAAACAATGTAATGCACCATATTAATAGAATTCAGGGCAAAACTCACATGATCTTCTTGACAGACACAGGAAAACCTGTGATAAAATTGACCCCCTTTCATGGTGAAGATACTCAGTCTCCTGGAAATGCAAGAGAACTCCCTCAGCCCGAGAGAGGGCACCTATAGGAAACCCAGCCAAAGCCCCGCTTCCTGGTGGGCGGAGACGAGGCTCAGGAACAAGACCAAGATGTCTGCTTTCCCCATTATTACTGCCCTGGAGCTGCCAGCTGAGCAATTAGGCATCTCATTTCTCCACCTCTCCTAGGATATTACTCTTCTCCACATGGCTCCAAACAACCAGCCACCATGTCCTCTTTTTGGTGAAGTTAGGAAAGCAGTAGAGGGCAGCTTCCTCCCCCTTCAGGACATCACTGGGAACTTTCCCCATCACTTGTACTCATGCCCATTGGCTGACACATGGTCACGTGGCTGCTCCCAGCTGCATGGCATTCTGGGAAATGTAGTCTCAGCCTGGGTGACCACATAACTGGCTAACATCCTGGTGATAGGAGAAAAGGAGGTATTTGTTGAGGCAGGGACAAGGGGCTGTCCCCGACTCAGTGCACTTTGAGCATCTGGATAACAAGGCCTACATTCATGGTGCACTTGGTTTACTGGCTGACTTGGGACAAACTCCACCCAGGCCAAGGAAACAGAAAGGAGTAACTGATCACAGCCAGATCGTTAGTAGGAGGAATGATTGAATGCAGTTTTCTGCTGGAAACACGTTTCAATGGCCAGTTTTGTCTGAAGCTGGAATGACCAAAATGACAGTAGCATGTGCTCTTGGCCACCAGGCGCCTGCTTTTCCGAGCACCTGGGAGCTTGGTGCTGCTGTTATGCCCATATTTCAAAGGAGGAAACTGAGGCTCGAGAGGTGAAGGGCTTGTTCAAGGTCACTCTGGCTGGTAAGTGGCTACGCCACACTCAGACCCAGCTAAAAGGCCTGTATCTGGCTCCCTTGAAGGGCGCCCCAGTAGGGGGCAGCCTGGAGACTTCAGGACCAGACAGCAGCACAAGGTGCAAGCCAGGCTCCCCAGGGCCACCCGGGATGAACCCCGCAGCCAGCTGGCCCACACAAGGGCAGCTTTGTCAGGTCTGGGCAGCTTCCAAGGCCTCCCTGCATAGCGAGTCTCCCAATTGCACCCTGTTGATTGCTTCTGAAGGTTTCCAATTGTCAGGAGTGAAAGAGAACTGAAGTCCACAGCTGAGCCACTCAGTCCCTGCCAGTGGCTGCTTGGACATGGCTGCCCTGCAGAGCCCGTCCCCAGGCAGCTCTTCTGGGTCTGGCATGAGTCACACCCTCAGTATCTCCAGATTCATTTTGCTGTCAAGGAGAGAGCCCGTAGCAAAGTTGCTGGTGCTCATGAAGACTCACTCCCACGTCAGGGGGACATGCTTTGGCACATGGCCTTGGGTTCTGTGGAAAACAGGCAGAAGCCTCACCACAGAGGACAGGCAAGTGTCCCCAGCCCTGAGACCCCAGCAGCACGAGGAGTGGCAGCTGGCTCCAGGCCCCTTGGGCTTTCCCAGAGCAGCTAACAGGGTCTTTCAAATGACTAGTTTGCCTGCTAGAAACCAGCCCAACGATGGCACCAGAGATGCTCACAGGATGGAAATCGGAAAGGAAGGAGCCAGGAGAGGAGGCTCGGGAGGGAGCAAGGGAGGAAGGAAACACATGCCCTTGGGAACCTAGGCCAGGCGCAGCAACCAGCAGGACCTGATGAGCATCCAGGGACCCAGCTCCAGTGTCCAGAGTCCCCACAGGCCACCGAAGAGTTGCTGGCCGAAGCCCTTGCTGGGAAGGCCAGTTGCAGGGTCACTGATCACACGGCAAGCCTGCCCTGGGCCCTCCCTGTGCTGGACTCTGGAAGATGCAGGAGGGCACAGCAGGGGTAGCAGCCAGCATTCACTGAGCACCTACTGTGTACCAGGTAATGTTCTGAACTCTTCACACACATCAAACTTCCATTCTGACTGCAGCCCCACAGGCTGGGGAAGGCATATGACATCTTTCAGATAGAAACTGAGGACTGGAGCAGAGCTTGCCAAGGGGCTGAGTAGAGCTTCAGATAGAAGGCACACTGCCCCAGGGCCCCCTCACCCTGGAGTCCTGCCTCCCGGCCCAGCCTCAGGAAGCACACGCCCTGGAGGGGGGCCAGGGGCAGACCATGATGGCACAGAGGGATGGCAGGGTCACGGAGGGTCTGAGGATGGCAGAGGGCACTGAGTAGTCAGGGAGATGCAGGGCGTCTGGAGGTCTGAGCCAGCAGGGCCCTGGAGGCAGGGCCTAGGGAAAGGAGGCTGAGGGGCTGGCCTGCCCCAGGGAGACTCTGGGGAGATGACCAAAGCGGTCTCTCAGGGTTCTTTGGGTCTGGCAGCTCGGCCAGGCTCAGCCGGGCTCCCAGGCCTCCTTCCAGGAGGCGAAGACCTTCGGGGCTCCCTGCCTCCTGATTCAGAGTCAACAGGCCGAGGCCCTGGTGGGGTCTCACCCAGAGATGGTGGTGGGAAAGAGGCGATGGGGAGGCAGGTCTGCAGCCTGGGGCTGGGGAAGGAGAGGCCGCAATGCCATGGCAGGGGCGTTGACAGCCAGCCAGGACCCTGCCAGCGTGGCCAGTCCCTGGGAAACCGCCCAGCCTGAGCCCTGCCTGCCAGCTCCGGTGCCAGGCCTGTCCTGGGACCTCTGTGCTCCGTGATGGCCTCACCCACAGGACGAAGCTGCCCACGGATCCGAGGGTCTGTCCCCTAGTCACACCCAGCGCCTGGCCTCAGCAGTGGCGTCGACAACCTTCTCCGAGGCACATTGCTGTGGGCCGTCACTGTGGTCTTGCACGGAGTCTCATTGAACTGCCCACAGGGACAGCCCGGGAGTGACCAGGCCTGTGGTGGGTGGCTCTGGTCCCACACGCACACGAGCCTCCCAGCAACCTGAGGAGGTTCATCTCCTGGGTTGTCCGTTCCACCCTGGGGACGAGCGGGCTTGTCTGAGCGCGCAGCTGGGCTGAGACCAGCAGTCCAAGCCAAGGACTTGGGCGCTGGCCTGTGCACTTGAACATGGTGCCAGAAGCTCAGACTGCCCGGTCCATGGCGGATGGCGGCCTAGTAGTTTTCTGAATCAGTTCCACCTCCCTCCAGTTTAGGCTGTGGCTTCGGCAGCCGGGAAAGCGGGCTCCTCGGGCTCGTGGCCTAGAAGCAAAGTGTGAATTGCAGCCCGGGATCCAGGGAGGAGGAAGTGCTCCAGCCGCACCGCTGGGCCTGGGAGCGGCCTCGGCTCCTCCTCGCAGCCACGCGTGGCCCTGAGTCAGCCAGCAAAGTGCCTGCGCGGGGCCAGCGGTCAGCGGCCAGGTGGAGGGCTGCCCCCAGGGCCAGCACGGCCTTGCCGGTGGCCCTCCACCTGAAGGGCCCAAAGCAAATCTTGCAGCAGCTGGTCCCTCAGAGAAGAGGCCACCACGCACCCCTCTCTGCGCCCCCTCCTGTGTGCGAGAGCTGCTGTGGCCAAAGAGAAATGCCATTTCCTCTCTCTGGGTTTGGACCTATTTTCCAAAACTCTGAGCTCTCCACAGGTGGGCCGGCAACGACTGATCTGGAGTGTCCTGAGCCCCAGCACAGCCTGGGCCTGGACACAACCCACTCGAGGGTCACTGACGCGGCCTCCGGCCCACACGTGCCACACGCTCACGGCACACTGGCTGGTGGCTGCTCGGTTTCCTCTCTCTCCTCGTCCACGGCCTTATGCTGGCAAGGAGAGGTGCTCGTCTACCTGAAGCACAGGTGGCTTTCTCCCTCGTCACCTGATGCCCAATTGACTGGACACCCTAAGGTACTGGATGAGAAGAGCGGTTTGCAAGAGGTCACCCCCGGACCAGCTGGCAACAGACCACACACCCAGTTCCCCGCTCTGCCACCCACTGCTGGGTGACAAAAGACAGGTGCCTTAACTTCTCTGAACCTGTTTTCTCATTTGGGGCACAGGCGCAGCCACAGCCTGCGGCCTTGTGTTGTAGCAAAGTCCAGAGGAGACCCCAAGCTGAGTGACAGCAGCAGCCAGGACCTTCCAGCAGTTATCACAGACGCAGCTGGGATGCTGGGGACACTGCCTGTCGGCACCCCTGAGGCTCCATGGTGCAGCGTCAGCCCCTGCAGCCTCGGGCCAGCCTCTCCCCACCCCTGCTTTTGCAAATACCTCTGCATCAGAGCAGGGCCACGCCTGCACACTCCCCTGATGTCCAGCCTGCCGTCACTCCACGATGGCCGGCAGGGCTGAGCGACAGACGAAGGCGTTCAGGTCACAAAGTCTGAATATTGATTCTCTGGCCCTTTACAGACAAGGTCTGCCTGCCCTGCCAGAGATCCCAAGACCCACTGTCACGTCAAGCCTCACTGGAGAGAGAGTGTCCACCCCCGTGGCGCATCATCAATGTAGATGAATCCAAGTTTCAGAGACCCCATCATCAGTATCAATAAGGGTGCTGATTAGGTGCCCACTCTCTTGTTTTTCCTTTCCCCCAACTACATATTCGTACCTAAAAATCTTCTCAAGCTTGAACGTTGAGCTCAGAAAGCAATCTACCTCCCCAGCTAAGAGTGCAAATCCCTGATCTCCTGCCACAGACCAGCTGTGTGACCAAGGGCAGACTACTTTACCTCTCTGATCCTTGGTTTCCTCATCTGGAGAAAGAAGATGACATGTGTGCCTGCCTCCTGCAGGTGAAGCAGTCACAAACAGTAGCCACTCAACAAGATGGCACACGTTGTTAGTAATAGTGTCAAAACTCACTTATCTTGACCAACTGGTTTCCCTGGATGACCCCAAAATTCAGAAGTCCCCAGTGGGATCCCTGGGACAGTAACTTGTGGCCTGTGAGCATAGACACTGCTCTGTTTCTGAGCCAAAGAAACCAATCCAATCCCACCACCCTGGGAGTGTCCAGCCCTCCTGGGCCTGGCTGGTCTTGGCCCAGACAGTGAGCTGTCAAAATGGCTCCACAACTCCTGTCCTCCTGCCTCCCTGTGCAGAGGCAGGAGGCAGAACAAGAGGTTGGCAGTAAGGTGACCTCATGCCCTTCTGGGATCTAGAGTCGCCCAGTGATGGAGGTACCTCGTGTGGAAACACGGGAAAGGACCAAATGCTGGGCCAACCCCAGGCTGCAGATCATGGCCATGGACCTGGTCTGGGCATCTGCAGGTTTTCAGACCCTCGGATGCTCCTGGTCATCACAGTAAAGGCCACCAAGAAGGCAAAGAGAAGTCCTTGTGCTGCGGCATTCAACCACATCTCTCAGAAGCTTCTGTGACACTCCTCTGAGACACTGCCGTGGATTCCAGGCAAGACAGCACCGTGAGCTCAGCCCAGCACCCCTCTACCCACGACACACAGCAGGGGCAGACCAAAGAGAGGAACAGAAAAACCGAGCTCTCACTGGTTATGTAGATATTAAAAGGATAATAAGGGGACAGAATAAACAACTTCACGCCAATAATTTTGGAACTTATATCAATTGCCAAAATTGAAGCTACAAGGAGTAAATAGCCTTGGGAGCCCTGAATCTGTTTAAAAGATGGAATTTGTAATTTTAAAAACATGCTGAAGAGAAAAGCTGAGATCCTCACTGATGAATGGTTCCAAACATTAAAGGAAAAACCAAACGCTTCCAAGAGAGCAGAGGGTGGAAGTCTCCACCCCCTTCAAGAGGTGACATTACCTCCAAGGCCAAAACCACAGGCACCACCAGCAGGAAAGAGCAAGCTCCCTTTTGCATTGATGCAGAAGCCCTAAGCCAAATTTTGGCAAGTGGAATCCAACAATATATAAAAGGGTTAATACATTATCAACAATAAGTTCTCCCCTGGATATGGGGTTGGCTTAACATTCAAAGAAATCTATCAATATGACTCCATATATTAATAGTCTGTAAAAGAAAAAATATGATCATTTTAACACATGCAAGAAAAATTCAATCATCACGTCTAATTTTTAAAATAGCCTCATGAAACTGGGAATAAAAGGGAATTTCTTCAACCTGATGAAGTCACCTTTGGAAATCTATTGCTAACAGCATAAGGAGGGAAGACGGAGCCTCCACTAAGGAGGTGGGGGACAAAGCAGGGTGTGCGGTGTCCTTCGCACTGCATTCAACGATGTCCTGAGGGTCCGAGCCTGGACAATAAGGCGAGGCAAAGATACTCAGGAAAGGAAGAGGCTACGACTGCTTTAATAGGAAATCCTAAGGAATCTGCCCCAAAACACTAGAACAAGAGCATTTGGCAAGTTCAACAGGTGCAAGATCAATATGCAAAATCCATTGCATCTCAACAGACTAGCAATAAGCAACGATGACTACGTCAAAAATATAAAACTCTTTTGGTAAATTGCACAGAAGATGGGCAAGACCTACTACCTTAAAATGTAAAATAGCGCAGTAGAAATGAGAGACCTCAATAAACAGAAAGATGCTAAGTAAATAGATGTCCGGGGACTGAGAGACTAGCTATGTTAATGGGAGCTCGGGAACGTGACAGTTACTCCAGGGTCGGGCGTCAGGCTGCCCAGATTCCAGCCGACTCCTTGGCTGGCCAGGCTGTGGGCAGCCCCTCAGCTCCAGGCTCCTGCCCTCTCTGGTTAGGTGCCTACCTGCTGCCAGTGATGAGGCTCAAATGCAATCGTCCGTGCAGATGGTCTAACACCCAGCTGGCACAGGGGACAGGCACCACAGATCTGAGCTCGGCATGGTCACCAATGGTGACCTCTGATGAATAAGCACACCTGGGTTTGACCTGTACTCAAAAAGGTGGGTCACAACACGCATTCTGGATGTTCTGTGAGTCAGGGTTCAGAGTTGTCATCTCGTGCGTGGTGCCCCGAGAATGAGTCACAGCCGTGACTGAGCCTCTGTTCCTCACCCAGAAGTGAAAGAGCATCCTTCCATCTGGATTGCCTCCTGGACCACATCTGGGCACCATCCGGGCACCATCTGGGCACCATCCGGCAGCTCCCAGCACCCTGACATCTGGGCCAACCCCAGGCTGCAAATCATGGCCACGGACCTGGCCTGGGCCAGGTTTTCAGACCCTCAGATGCTCCTGGTCATCTCTGCAGGGACAAGTCAAGACAATGGACGTCCACGGGGACTTTGCAGCTGCAGGATCCCTTTTTAAAGTGTACAGGGACACCCTCATTTGTCTTTTTAAAAAAATTTTTTGCACACAAATGGGGTACAACTTTTCATTTCTATGGTTGTACATAATGTAGATTCACGTAATCTTACATATACATAGGGTAATATCATCTCAGTCTACTATCTTTCCTTCCCCTATTCCCTCCCATCCCATTTCCTCTATACCATCCAAAGTTCCTCCTTTCTTTTCTTGTCCCCCTCCTTACCACCCCCACCGCCCGTTATGTATCATCATCCACTTGTCAGAGAAAACATTTGCCCTTTGGTTTGGGGGGGTTGGCTTATGTCACTTAGCATGATATTCTCCAACTCCACCCATTTACCAGCAAATGCCATAATTTTATTCTTCTTTATGGCTGAGTAATATTCCATTGTGTATATATACCACAGTTTCTTTATCCATTCATCTATTGAAGGGCATTTAGGTTGGTTCCACAATCTAGCTATTGTGAATTGAGCAGCTATGAACATTGATGTGTCTGCATCACTGTGGTATGCTGATTTGAACTCCTTTGGGCATAAACCGAGGAGTGGGATAGCTGGGTCACATGGTGGGTGCATTCCAAATTTTTTGAGGAATCACCATACTGCTTTCCAGAGTGACTGTACCAATTTGCAGTCCCACCAGCAATGTATGAGTGTGCCTTTTTCCCCACATCCTCACCAAACTTATTATTGCTTGTGTTCTTGATAATCGCCATTCTAATTGGAGTTAGATGAAATCTTAGGGTGGTTTTAATTTACATTTCTCTAATTACTAGAGATGATGAGCACTTTTTCATATATTTGTTGATCATTGTATATCTTCTTCTATGAAGTGTTTGCCCAGTTCCTTAGCCCATTTATTGATTGGGTTCTTTGGATTTTTGGTATGAAGTTTTTAAAAATTCTTTATAAATTTTGGAGATCAGTGCTCTGTCTGAAGTCTGCGTGGAAAAGATTTTCTCCCACTCTGTAGGTTCTCTTTTCACATTATTGATTATTTCCTTTGCTGAGAAAAAGCTTTTTAGTTTGAATCTGTCCCATTTATTGATTCTTGCTTTTATTTCTTGCACTCTGCGGGTCTTGTTAAGGAAGTCTGGCCCTAAGCCAGCACGAAGAAGATTTGAGCCTATATTTTCTTCTATTTAGTGAAGGATCTCAGGTCTAATTCCTAGATTCTTGATCCATTTTAAGTTGAGTTTTGTACAGGGTGAGAGATATGGGTTTAATTTCATTTTACTGCATATGGATTTCCAGTTTTGCCAGCACCATTTGTTGAAGAGGCTGTCTTTTCTCCACTGTATGTTTTTGGCTCCTTTGTCTAGTATGAGATAACTGTACTTATGTGGGTTTGTCTCTGGGTCTTCTATTCTGTACCATTGGTCTACCTGTCTATTTTGGTGCCAATATCATGCTGTTTTTGTAACTATTGCTCTATAGTAGAGTTTAAGATCTGGTATTGTGATAACTCCTGCATCATTCTTCCTGCCCAGGATTGTTTTGGCTATTCTGGGTGTTTTGTTCTTCCATATGAATTTCATGATTGCTTTCTCTATTTCTATGAGGAATGTCATTGGGACTTTAATTGGAATTGTGTTAAATTTGTATAGCATCTTTGGAAGTATGACCATTTTGATATTATTAATTCTTCCTATCCAAGAACATGGGAGATCTTTCCATCTTCTAAGGTCTTCCTCAATTTCTTTCTTTAATGTTCTGTAGTTTTCATTGTAGAGGTCTTTTACCTCTTCTGTTAGATTGATTCCCAAGTATTTTATTTTTTTAAAAGCTATTCTGAATGGAGTTATTTTCCTCATTTCTCTTTCAGATGATTCATCGCTTATGTATATAAATGCATTAGATTTATGTGTGCTTATTTTATATTCTTCTATGTTGCTGAATTCACTAATTAGGTCTAGAAGTTTCCTGGTGGAGTTTTTTGGATCCTCTAAATGTAGAATCATCTCATCGGCAAATAGTGACAGCTTGAGTTCTTTTCCTATTTGTATCCCTTTAATTTCTTTGGTCTGTCTAATTGCTTTGACTAGAGTTTCAATGACGATGTTGAATAGAAGTGGTGACAGTGGGCATCCCTGTCTTGTTCCAGTTTTTAGAGGGATGCTTTCAGTTTTTCTCCATTAAGAATGATGTTGACCATGGGCTTAGCAGAGGTAACCTTTACAATGTTGAGGTATGTTCCTACCATCCCTATTTATTCTAGTGTTTTGAGAATGAAGGGGTGCTGTATCTTGTCACATGCTTTCTCTGCATCTATTGAAATAATCATATGATTCTTAACCTTAAGTCTATTGACGTGATGAATTACATTTATTGATTTCCAGATGTTGAACCAAATTTGTATCCCAAGATAAACCTCACTTGATCATGGTGCACTATCTTCTTAATATGTTTCTGTAAGCAATTTGCCAGAATTTTGTTAAGGATTTTTGCATCTATATTCATCAGAGATATTTGTCTAAAGTTCTCATTCCTAGAAGGGTCTTTGTCTGGTTTTGGTATCAGAGTGATAGTAGCTTCATAGAATGAATTTGGAAGGGTTCCCTTCTTTTCTATTTCATGAAATACTTTCAGGAGTATGGGTATAAGTTCTTCTTTGAAGGTCTTGTAGAACTCAGCTGAGAATCCATCTGGTCCTGGGCTTCTCTTGGTTGGTAGGCTTTTGATGGCTTCTTCTATTTCATTACCTAAAATTGAAGTAATCAATTAATCAAGTAATTGAACTTGAAATTTATCTGTTTCTGGTTCAATTTATCTGTTTCTGGTTCAACCATTTTCCTGGTTCAATGTGAGAAGATCAAATGTCTCTAGAAATTTGTTGATATCTTTGGGATTTTCTATTTTGTTGGAGTATAGATTTTCAAAGTAGCTTCTAATTATGTTTTGTATTTCAATGGTGTCTGTTGTGATATTTCCTTTTTCATCACGAATTTTAATAATTTTGAGTTTTCTTTCTCCTTCTCTTTGTTAGTGTGGCTAAGGGTTTATCTATTTTGTTTACTTTTTCAAAGAACCAACTTTTTGTTTTGTCAATTTTTTGAATTGTTTCTTTTGTTTCAATTTCATTGATTTCAGCTCTGATTTTAATTATTTCCTGTTTTCTACTACCTTTGGTGTTGTTCTGTTCTTCTTTTTCTAGGACTTTGAGATGTAATGTTAGATCGTTAGTTGTTTTATTCTTGAATGTGCTCAATGCAATGAATTTTCCTCTTAGTACTGCTTTCATAGTGTCCCAGAGATTGTGATATGTTGTATCATCATTCTCATTTGCCTCTAAGAATTCTTTATCTCCTCCCTGATGTTTTCTCTTATCCATGCTTCATTCAATAGCACATTATTTAGTCTCCAGGTGTTGGAGTAGTTTCCGTTTTTTATTTTGTCATTGATTTCTAATTTCATTCCATTATGATCTGATAGAATACAAGGTAGTATCTCTATTTTTTTGCATTTACTAAAGGCTGCTTTGTGGCATAACATATGGTCTATTTTAGAGAAGGATCCGTGTGCTGCTGAGAAGAAAGTGTATTCACTCATTGATGGATGGAATATTCTATATATGTCTGTTAAGTCTAAGTTATTGATTGTGTTATTGAGCTTTTTTTCTTTGTTTAGTTTTTGTTTGGAAGATCTATCCAGTGGTGACAGTGGTGTGTTAAAGTCACCCAGAATTATTGTGTTGTGGTTTATTTGATTCGTGGAATTGAGAAGGATTTGTTTGATTACATAGATACACACTTGTTTGGGGCATAAATATTTATGATCGTTATGTCTTCTTGATTTATGGTTCCCTTGAGCAGTATGAAATGACCTTCTTTATCCTTTCTGACTAACTTTGGCTTAAAGTCCACTTTATCTGATATGAGGATAGAAACCCCTGCTTTTTTACTGAGTCCGTGTGTGTGGTAGGTTTTTTCCCATCCTTTCACCTTCAGTCTGTGGATGTCCTTTTCTATGAGTTGAGTCTCTTGAAGGCAGCATATTATTGGGTCTTTGTTTTTAATCCAATCTGCCAGTCTATGTCTTTTGATTGGCGAGTTTAGGCTGTTAACGTTCAGGGTTATTATCGAGATATGATTTGCATTCCCAGTCATTTTGGTTTAGTTTTGGTTTTTAACTTGACTTGGTTTCTCCTTTGATTAGCTTTTCCTTTAGGGTAGCTCTTCCCTTTGCTGACTTACATTGTTGTTTTTCATTTCTTCCTCATGGAATATCTTGCTGAGAATGTTCTGTAGCACAGACTTTCTTTGTGTAAATTCCTTTGTTTGTCATGGAAGGATTTTATTTCGTCTTCAAATCTGAAGGTTAGTTTTGCTGGGTATAAGATTCTTGGTTGGCAATCATGTTCTTTCAGAGCTTGAAATATATTGTTTCAGGCCCTTCTAGCTTTTAGGATCTAGGCTGACAAATCTGCTGATATCCATATTGGTTTCCCCCTCTATGTAATCTGTTTCTTTTCTCTCACAGCCTTTAAAATCCTATCTTTATTTTGTACATTAGGAATTTTCATTATAATGTGCCTTGGTTCAGATCTGCTGTAATTTTGTGCATTTGGTGTTCTGTAAGCCTCTTGTAGTTGAATTTCCATTTCATTCTTCAGGTTTGGGAAATTTTCTGATATTATTTCATTGAATAGGTTGTTCATTCCTTTGGTTTGTATCTCTGTGCCTTCCTCAATCCCAATAATTCTTAAATTTGGTCTTTTATTGGAGGTTCCATTCATGATTTCTTACCATCTTCTCTGTTTGGGCAACTTTATTTTCAAGATTCAATATTTTGTCTTCATTGTCTGAGGTTCTGTCTACCAAGTGATCTAGTCTGTTGGTGATGCTTTCCATTGAACTTTTTATTTGGTTTATTGTTTCTTTCATTTCAAGGATTTCTGTTTGGTTCTTTTTCAGAATCTCTATCTCTTCATTGAGGTGATATTTTGCTTCCTGTAGTTTCTCTTTCAACTGTTTATTGGAGTGATCATTCATTGCCTGCATTTGCTCTCTTATCTCAAACTTTGCTTCGGAAATCATTTTAATCATGTATATTCTGAACTCCTCTTCTGACATTTCTTCTACCATGCTGTCATTGGATTCTATTAGTGTAGAATCTTGGTTTGTTTGGAACACTTTCTTCCCCCATTTTTTCATGTTGTTCACATATCTTCCTCTCTAGCAATGCAGATCTGGGGTATTGCAGTTTCAACCCTATAGACTTATATGACCTTGCAGGTTTTCAAAACCTCTTCTTTAAGGGGAAGATGAATATTAGCAACACCCAGTACAGACAATATGCAGCTGTAAACCAAATAGCCCTATGAAGACATTAACAATATTGTCTGTTTAGAGAGGATGAGTTCAATTATTATCTACAGTACAGCAAATAGATTTGCAATGAGTTCGGCAGTTTCTAGAGGAGGACAAAGGATGGGGAGGGGTGTAGGATGTAACTGTTCATGGGATAAGAAAAGAGTCTGAAGAAGTTCTAGATCATAGAAAGAGTGAAAGTGTAGTCAAAAGAAGTTGGTTGTTAGCATAAGAAAAGGGAGAAAGAGTCTCTGAGGAAACAGGCAAACAAAAGGAAAATAGCAAGAAAAACAGAGAAATAAAAACTTAAAAATTTTCGAAAAGGAGGAAAAATAATCTACACTCTAACCGTCATATACTCCAACCTCCCCGTCTTCAGTAGCCTGAGACATGAGAGGTACCTGACAATGAGCTTCCAGTCTCCAGCAGGCGTCTCAGGGTGGGATTTGCCCCACCTAAAGACGACAGTTTCCACTTCCAGGATAATCCAAGATGGCCACACTGGCTTCCAAATGTGTTGGCAAATGGGGAGCGGCAGCTCAGGGTGTGGGCACAGAGTCTGTTGGGGTGCAGTTGGTTGGACCAGGAGCCCTGGAGGCAGGTGAGTTCAGTCAAGCCAAGGGGTCCTGCAGGTCCTGGCTGTTTTCCCAAAATGGTGGCAGCCACATGTAACCAAATCTGTGGGTACTGTGACAGTGGACTTCCAGGCAACGGCAGGCAGCTGGTGATCCACTGACGATGTGTGGGCAGTCTACAGGCTACAGGAGGACCATCTGCAGGTGGACCTCGCTCAGTGGGTGATGGGTAGGTGAAAGACAGGCGATGGGCAGGCAAAGGGGCAAATGGCAGTGAGCAATCTGCCCTTAAGATGTAGTCGCTATGCTGGCCGACTGCAGGTGATCCAGGTGGACATAGGGGTAAACAGCAGGGGATGGGTGAGGAGCAAAGACCACCTCACTGAGAAACAGATTCTCCTCTGCTTGAGTCATGAGTTACGGAGGACAAGGAACGCAGCCCCCGCCCCCCCGTAGTCCACCATCGTGGATCTGACTTGCCTTTCGTATGAATGATTCTGTGCATTAAATCGAGCCCCATGTCACAGTCCCGGTGCCCCCCACCCCCCAAATCACACAGCACAGGGCTCCCTCCACGCGGATCTGACTTCTACTCCTCCCTCCTTTTATAGCTCTTGTCCTGCCTTTTTGTTTTAAGTACCCTGTTATTTTTCCTTGGGAAAAATTCTAGAAAATAACCCCAAGTTCTCTTTCAAAAGTAGGAGGAGCATAAACCTTAAGTAAACAGAGCTACAGATGAAATTCATCCGCAGAGTCTGAAATTTCTGCAAACCATCTGTGGAAAGGAACTGGGCCTACGTCCCCAGGGACGGCTTGCCCGGGTGCGCTAGCCTGAGGCCTGAGCAGCGCTGCCTCCATGTTTCTGGCTGGCGGGGGATTTGTGAGGATTCCTGCCAGGCATTTAATCTCTTAACAGTTCCACTCCCACTGCCCTCCAGCTGAAAAAGAATGTTCTCGGTGCTCTTTACACTAGGTTTGGTGATTCCACTATGTGTCAGTCACTGAGACGCAAGCGGGAGTGTAGGTCTATGCCCAAGAATGCTTCTTTTAAGGGAGTCTTCTCTTACTCCATTCCACTGACTTGAACTTTGTTGTGATAATTGAGCAACAGCAGCCATATTGCACGGTCAGGGCAAGGCTCTCATCCCCAGGCTGATGGAGCAGAAAGCTGGAAGGAACCAGGGTTTCTGGGAGCTTCCTGGAGCAGAGCTACCATGCCCTTGGAGGCCTACCTCTAGACTCTTACAAGGAGGAGTCAGCTTCTTTTCGGTGTTAGCCAGCGGGAGTGAGTTCTGCAGCCACGCCCCAGAGGACAGCCTCCTGTCAGGGCAAGTCAGCAGATCCCAGCACTTTCTGGGCACAGTTTGGGCAGACCAGCTTAAAGAGTCAGCCTCACATTCCTTTTTGGGGAGGTGGGGAGCAGTTACCAGGGATCAAACCCAGAGGTTCGATCTTTACCACTGAGCCACATCCCCAGCCCCTTTTAAGATCTTGTTTAGAGACAGGGTCTCGCTGAGCAGCTTAGGGTCTTTCTGAGTTGCTGAGACTGGCTTTGATCCTTCTGCCTCAGCCTCCCCAGTTGCTGGCATTACAGGCGTGCGCCACCTCACAGGCATCAATTTAAATCATAATGTCTTTCTACCAGGCTCAGTCACATCTGGTGCCCAAGGAGCTTGTGGGGAAGGAGGCTGACACAAGTCATAGGCACCAGGAGGAGCCCCAGATGTGGGAGGGCGTGCTAGCAAAGAACTCGCCCTGAGGTGGGTCCAGGAGCTCCAGGTAGTGGTGGCACTTGAGAAACTGGGCGTGCATCTGCTGGGCACAGTGTAGGAGGAGAGCCAAGTGGACAGGCAGGTGGGGTCTCCAGCCTAGGGCTGTGCACAGAGGGAGATCCCCTGACCCCTCCAGCCTAGGGCTCTGGGCAGAGGGAGGCCCCTTGATCCCTCCAGCAAAGCCCCCTTCCCCAGGGTCGATCTCCTCTCACCAGTCCGAGGACGTGATTAAGGTGCCCTGGGAGCACGGTGGGTTTCTGAGCCCCCCCAAGCAGCTGGAGGGCAGGACGGCAGCCGCAGCCCCGCCATGCACAGGCTCTGAGCACCTTGAAGCCTCTGCATGCTGGACCCGCCGCCCTGTGCTCACCGAAGCCCCTCCTGCCTCCAGGTGGGGGACACACAGGCCTGCAGATGGCTTCCTTCCCACCCAGCAGGGAGGCTGAGTCCAGCCTCCGCCTTTTCCCTGGGAGCAGCCTGGTGAGTCTTTGATAAACTCTTAAATTTCCTCTGTGGCTGTTGGTCTATTCAGGGAGTTTTAAAAAGCCTTCCGTCAGGGGCATCGGCCACCCCGCAGTTATCAGTTATCGACAGGATGACAGACAGACATCGATCAGGAGTGTGGAGCGAGACTTCCATTTCTAAGTGTGAGCAGGTGATGGACGGGTCCCTGGAGATGCAGGCTCTCCCAGCGTGATGTGGAGCCGTGGCCTGCCTGGCCTGCCTCTGCCCGGCTCAGGGACACCATCAGCTGCCAAGACTTGCTGGCCTCTGGCAGGAGGGAGAACAAGCCCTGGCCACAGGCACCAGAGCCTGGAAGGTGTGTGAGCGGGCGGGGGGCCTGCCCTGAGGCCCGCACTTCCACTGCTCCTGGTGTCCTGCCTCTGGACTGCCCCAGCCCAGCCAGGACAGGAGTCTGGTGACCTGGGAGGTCACAGAGCAAGCTGCCTCCAGAGTCTCCTGCTCCACCCAGAACACCAACCAAGGAAGACCAGGTCTGCCCCATCCTGGAGGAGGCCGGGTGGGAACGGGGCCCCTGTGAGGGGAAATGCATGGGGAAAGTGCCCGTCACAGAACAAATGTCTCTGGCGACCCTGAGGAATCGGAGCCTCCCCAGTTTCCTGCTGCTGGTCCCTTCCTGTGGGCCCCACCTGCCCAGACCTCCCACCCCTCGTGGCCTCCCCGGCTGCCCCTCCACTTCTCCAGACAGCGGCCAGGGCATTGCTTGTAGCATGGGAATCTGAGCCTGTCACCAGGTGGCCCAAGGATATTTCCTCCCCAGGCCCCACAGGGTCCCACTTGACCTGCCCCCAGCCCCATCCCTTTCATTACCACCCGCTTCTGGTCACTCGCTCGGCTCCCCAACACCCTGAGCAGATCTCCCCCAAACAGCCCAAACCTCCCCCCTCATTCTGTCCCTGCCACACCACCTCCTCCAAGCCCCTTCCCCAGTCCTCAGCCACACAGCAGCAGGACCGCTGGCCCGGAGCCCCTCCCTGGGCTCCCCCGACCCACACAACCCGACATCAGGCTGCTGGCGCGGAACCTGCCTGCTGACCTACGGTCCATCTATCTTACTTAAAGGGGAGTTGCGTGAGGACAGAGCCCATGTCCACTCGGCTCACCATGCAGCCCTGGTGTCCACCACACAGTCAGACGCAATCGACACTCAGTGACCAAATTCACTCCCATTTTAAAGGTGGAGCAACTGAGCCCTAAGAGGGGAAGAAAGACCCTCAGAAGAGGGGCGTGGACCCTGCTGGGCCTAAACCTGCTGGGCTGGGATCCACTGTGGAACTGAGAGGGTGGTGGCCACATGCAGGCCCCAAGACCCTGGAATTGTCCCCACAGGACCTGAGGCTCTGTCAACAATGCCCAGGGGATGACTTGGTGTAGGTTTAGTACATTTGGCAGGAAACAATTAACCATGTCCCTGAATCATCGGCGCTGGGCAGACTGGCCTCAGCCTCCGCAGGCGCCCAGGCAGCTGCCCAGGCAGATTATTACTTAATGTGAATATTTCAGGAGGCTCACTCCAGACCTCCCGCCTGATCCCCAGTCATCAAGTGTCATCTGCAGCAGAAATCCAGACCTGCGCTGGAGGGAGGACGGAGCCTCCCCAGTCAAGTCCCCAAGCACCACTCTTCCTGAGCAGTGAGAGGGGCCAGGGGACATCTCCAAATGGTCCCATTGGACACGAAGCAGATTGAATGGCGTCCGCCAAGGCCATGACTACCTGGAACCTCATAATGTGACTTCATATGGAAGAGGATCTTTGCAGATGTTCAAAGAGGTCCTGCTGGACTCAGGTGGACCCTAATCCACTGACCGTTGTTCTTTAAGGAGAAGAGGGAAGGCCACATTAAGACAGAGTGGTGCCACCACACGTCAAGGGACACCTGGGGCCGCCAGAGCTAGAAAAGACAGCAAGGGTCCCCCAGAGGCTCCGGAGGGCACACCACCCCACTCACATCTTGACTTGGGACTTCTGGCCTCCAGAACCTGAGAGAAGGCCTCTGCGGCTCTGAGCCTCCAGGTCTCCAAGTTTGTTACTGTGGCTCCAGGAAGCTCGCCAGCACTCAGCCCATCAGGGGCCCAGGACTTCCTTCCCAACCAGGGACAGCCAGGAGGGAAGGCACAGGGTTCTTGAGGGCGGGGAGTCTCTCCCTTCCCTGCTGGCCACGCTCTGGCTTGGTCATTGGGCTGCATCCATCCATCCCCCTGGCCCCCGCCACACCTCCCCGACTCCTCTGCTTGGGGTCTGCTTCCTTCCCAAGGAGGCGAAGGCTGTGCCTACCATGAAGCTGCCCTTGGCCTCAGCGTCGGAGTCACCAGGAGGGCTGAAGACCATCGGGACATCCTGGCAGGTCCCTCTCCCTCCTGCCCTCCTGCAAGGTTAGGGGGTGCACGGAGCTCAGCGAGGGGCTGTGCACCCCACAGAGAGACAGTTCAGAGCCCTGTGAGATTCCAAGCCGCCCCATGGGACTCAGTTCTCACCCTTGGCGAGGCCACACAGCCCCAGGCTGACAACCTTGCACTCAGACCTGGATGGCTTCCTGCCTGTGGGACCCTGGAACTGGGCTCGGCTCCTCCGTGCCCCAAGTCTCCCCTCTATGGGGGGTGACAGTCCCCGTCTCACACTTGGTGCTGTGAACAAAACTGCTTGTGAAGCTTCTCCCCGGGGAAAGCCGGAACCCCGCACCCAGCCAGGATGTTCCCTGTTGCTTCTGCGTCCTCCCCAGTGGCTTCAGGGGTCACCCAGGCATCCCCAGGAGCAAATTCAATGATGGAATTTGCTGCAACTCAAGAAGAGGAAGTGGCCAAACCAAGCAGTGTCCCCCAAAGCCCCATTGAGACGAGAACACCCCCACACCACAGTCCTCCCACCTGCTGGGACCTGCCTGCCCACGTCCCAGCCTCTGGTTGGACCACCTGTGTCTGTCCTAAAAGACAGACTTTGGCTACTGGAATGACCAGGACAGTGAGTTCCAGAAGGGCAGAGATGATGCCCATCCTCCCCCGTGGTTCTCCCCAGTGAGGGAGCCAGAGCCAGCAGTGTCTGGCACCAGGAGCCCCTAAGAAACGCCGTGCGTGGGATCATCAATGAGCGGACCCCAGGGCTAAGCTCAGGAGACCTGAAAACCAGGTGGCTGTGCTGTTTTGAAGCGCTGTCCCCAAGCCCTCCAGCCCACTCGTGCCTGAGAGCCATCAAGGAAGCGCAGACAAGCCGGGACCAGGACGGTGATTTATGAGGCCTGAACCCCATCGCTAACTCCATCCATTAAACCGAACTGCACTTTATCTCCTCCACGAAAGGAATTGATCTCCCGTCAATCAGACACGAGCTCCGTTCCAGCTAACTCACAGAGCAGGGGAAGGCTGAGCGACGCGCTGCTAATGTGGCACTTTAATAACAATATCACTTAGATCTCGAGCTGCTTAATTAGACGCGCTGATTGCCATCACTCGCCTCATTTGAACTGCCCCTTATGATTTATGGTCCTCATGCATTTGGTTGTTCATTTGTAAAATGGGAGGAAACAATCACCAGGAAAAAGCCCAAGAACTGGATTTGACTTTCCCAGGGCCGGGGGCAGCCAGGCTGAGGAGCGAGTCCAGGGCAGGGCAGGCTGGCTGGGCACCCTACCGGCTCCTGTCCAGCTCCTGGGTTTCCTGGGGACAGGCACCCTCCTCTGTTACAAGGCCTTCAGGGGACCCCCTGTCCCAGCTTCAGAGGGTCTCCATCATCAGCCCCTCCAGGACTGGATCAGGAGGGGGCACCCCACCCAGCCCCATCCAATGAGAGTGGCCCTGGGAAGTTTGGGGGCCCTGAGCTGCTGGAATGTCAGGCTTCTGCAGCACGGACGGCTCCCAGGCTGCAGGGCCACAGGGTCTGAGGATGGAGGGAGAGAAAGCAGGAGCCGGGGTGGGGAGGGCAGACCCCTGGGACATTCCTGAGCACCTAGATGCAGCCATACCTGGACCATCCCCAGGGGAATCAAAACGTGTCCTCCCTTCCTGAAGCCTTTTGGGTTTTCTTTCACCTGCTACAGAAGGGAGCTCTGCTGAGACTCAGTGCTGGAGACCATCCCACGAGAGCCTCCCCCACTGACTCTTCTACAAACCAGTCACCAACTTGCTTTTAAATGTTTTTTTAGTTTTACAAAATGTGAAACATGCTAAAACAATACAAAAGTGCCATTCTGAATTCACAGGGAACAGAACGGTTGTCTTTAGGGGCTTTTTCCAGGGACCCCACCCAGAGCTTCCACGTCGCCCCAGCCCAGCTTCCCTTGCCCCACGTTATGGGAAATGACAGTCCCTAGCACGGTCGAATGTGCTGGACACACGTCTGCAAGGTCAGCTCCCCAAGGACAGGGATCTGCCGTGTCTTGTTCACTGGGGCCTCCCCGCAGCAGCGGGAGCTGGTATGCAGCAGTCACTCAATGAATGTTGGTGGTCTGAGTAGGTGGACATGCTGTGGCATCACCGTCAGTGACTAGAGAGGAGCTCAGGGTGAACAGAATGGGGGTTCGTTTTTCTTACACATAAACCCCAAGCAGCTGGTCCAGGGCCCAGACTGAGGCTGCCAGGTGTCCTCTGGGACCCAGACAGCTGGGGACAAAAGGCCTTAATTCATAATCTCTTACCCATTAAAGCTTCTCCCAACCCTCCCGCTCCTTCAACAGTCTGTTGGGTGTGCCTGCCCCAATTTTGGGGGTGAAGAGTGGTGCTGGGAATGGAACCCAGGGCCTCCTGCTGGGCCAGGGCTCTACCTCTGAGCTCCATCCCAGCCCTTCCCCAACCTCCTGTTCTTAGACTGACCACAGAGACCAGGCAGAGGATAGCCCAAGAGGCCTCCTGAAGTTTCTCTCCATCAAGTCGATCCCTCCCTCTCAGGTGAAGCCCCGCCCTCCATCACCACCCACGCAGACCCTAGCCTGAGCCTTCCTGCTCTTCACCCAGGTTCACTTCTGCTGTCACCTGGCCAGAAGTTGCCGTCTCTGGTGTCAGGACCTCGTGCCTTCTATCCTTCTGTGCCTCCTCAGTGTACCCTCCCTGCCTCAAGGTCAACCTGTGCTCCAAGGTGGCTGCTGCTGCTCCAGGGCATGGCCGTGCTGCCGTGGACAGAGAGTGACCAGCCACTGACATTCAGTTTCCCGGAACCCTCACTAGTGAGGCAATGTCTACAGGGCAATGTCACGCAAGGAAAGACCTCCATTTGTATGAACACACCTCCTACACACACACACACACACACACACACACCCCAACAAAGACTTGAACAGACCTAAATTTTCAGTGTTTTTCTCCAAGTGAGCGATCATAGGTGGTATTCATTTTCTTTGAATGCTCTTTTAAAATGTGTTTTTGACACCCATGTTGCTTAAAAATTTAGGTAGAAATTCAAATGAGGGGTGTCTTATCTCATCAAGTGACAAAGCCCAGCCTCAGGAAGAGGAGGGAGGGACAGAGAGAGGAAAGAGGAAGAGCAGAGGGCCCTGGAGGAGAGGAATGGGCAGGAGGGAGGATTCTGATGACACATACACTGTGGTTTCTTCCAAAAAGGACTTCAAAGGAGCACTGGGACCTCTCTGCTGGCCTCCCCTGCAGGGCGAGGCTGAGCTTGCCCCTGGGGCGCTTTCTTTGATCCGAGAAGCCAGGCAGCACACTCCCCAGCCAGCTGGGACTCTCCTGGTTCATCTTTGGCAGCTCCTGGGGTCTAAGATTCAGGCAGCTGCCTCCACCTGACACCTCCCCCAGATGCCACCCGGACTTGAGCAGGGCTCAGGTGTGGCTGGAAGGTGGGGGCGGAGTCTTCTCTAATCAGAGGAGATGGAAATCAAACCAAGGATTAGAGGGAAAGATTCGGGGTCTAGAAAGGATCGCAGGAAACCCAGGGAGCCTGCTTGGCGACCACAGCTTTATCTTGAGTCTGGTCCCCACAGAGTCGTAGGTCTCTTCTTAGGTCACCTCTTCCCATCCAACCAGGGCACCATTTCCAAACAGTGGCTTCCCAAAACAATCCCAGAGCAGAATCTGAAATTTAAATCACATTCTCAAAATCGCACTTAAAACGCAGATTAGATTCCTGCAAAGAGGTGCCCAGCCAGGCAGACCTGGTCCCTACCTGCCCCATCTCAGAACCTCGCACCCCCGGGGTGGGACGAAGTGGCCTGAGCAGCCCTCTCCGTGGCCCCAGAAGCATGTGGCCATGAGCCTCGTGCAGCTGGGGAACCAAACTCGGTTTATTTGTTTAGCAAACTTAAACGTTAAAATTGAAGAGTGCGATGTTCTCCTATGAAGATGACGTCACTGTTTTATAGAGCTACTGTGTTGAATTTCCTCCGGCTGCTGCCACAAAGTGTCAGAAACTTCACAGCTTCAAAGAACACAGGGCGGGGGCAGAAGTCTGCAAAGGTGGCTCACAGGCCAGGGGCTAAAGGAGGTGCTGGCGTGGGAAGCTGGCCAGGGATGAGCAAGAGCAGGAGAAGGGGACAGCACTGACCCAAGAGCACCCTACCCAGTGTCCTCCCCGAGGACACAGACACCCCCTCCACCCGTGTGCTGGGCTGTGGAAGAAACCCACCTCAGGACAGTGGGCAGACTACACGCAGCCACCGGGCACAGCAGTGGTCACCCCCACACACATTCCACAGAGGGAATGTGATTCCATAGATTGCTGGGCACACGTCACATTCCCAACATGCACCCCCCCGCTGCCCTGAGGGTCCGTCGACCATTGCATGACTTTCTGCCAGTGGTGCACGCCAGGAACTGCAAAGTGAGCCAGGCTTGCAGCGGGCGCCCGGTTTTCACATGAGCAGGTGAACAACTAACTCCCCAACAGGCAGCAACCGGCCCAGGGGGCATGACACCTGCCACTCCAGGTCCAGGGTCTCTGGACCTCCGCGAGCTCCCACCCCATCCTAGGTCAAGCCTGCAGCTAGCTGTTCAGCACCCTGGGTCCCTGGTCACTCGCCACTCGTCTCTGCAGGGTGACTGGTCATGTCCCTCACCTGACCTTGCAGGAAACCTGCCTGGTGGCTTTCTCCGCACACGACACTCTGCTGTTGCAGGAGGCTAGCTGCTCCCTCGGCATCACACCCAAGGACCAAGGATCTCTCGACAGTGCACTCTCAACCTCCGGTGACAAACGTGGACAGGGCTGAGTCCCTTCTGGAGCTCTAGCCAGAGTCCTTTCCCAGCGTCTCCGGGCTTCTCGGGGCTGCCCACATTCCTTGGCTAACAGCCCCATCCGCTCCTTCAAAGCCAGACTGCGGTGCCCACATCCCGGGTCCATCTGTGACCGCATGAGTCTCCAGTTCCAACGACGGTCAGGATTATGCTGGGCCCACCCTGATGACCCAGGGTGATGACAGAATCATCTGTCAGTTGATCAGATACTGAAATCACATCTGCAACCTGGCTTCCTGTCAACACAGGCAGTAACAGGTCCGCAGCTCCAGGGATCTGGGTGGACATCTCTGTGGGACCATTCTTCTGGTCACCGCACTGCAGTTCTGACCTTTGCATGCATCGGCTGCTGTCGTTGCTGCGCAGGTGTGAGGATGTTTAGTACGGCACACAAACACCTGGTCCACCTCGGTGGGGTCACAGGATGGCCCCGCTGGGACGGGTCTTTTTCCATACACAAATGTAACGCTGTGTTGTACTTATTTGAATATGTTACACACGTACTGCAAGTTACAATGACACCTAAGCAATGAAATTGAAATATTTTATTATTTTCATTTTAGTATGATTGAATTGTTTTTCTAGTTGAGAAACAAAGTTTTAGATGTAACAGAAGAACCCCCGCCACCCCGCCCAATGCAGAGTTAAGAAAAGACACCAAACGGTAAAGAAAACCCAGGCATCACAAATGCCATGATGAATGACCGTGGCAGTTTTTTAAATGCTGAGTTGAAGATAATGAAATGAAGGCTGGTAACAGACATTCTTCCCAAACACATAAGGACTTCGAAAAGAAATTGCCTCCCAACCGTCAGAAAGAATCGACGAATAAATCAACTAAAATGAGAATGAAATGTCCAATAAAAAGTTAATGAATTTTAACAGACCAACTATAAAATAGCAAAAATTCCTACACTGAAAGAAAAGAAATATTTTAGAGAGATTTTTAGAAATTAATATTTGTCACAAAAATTTTGTTCGACTCTGAAAACTCAAAAGATATTTTATGAAAAGTATAAGATCTTCAATTAAACGAGCAAAAATTGATCAAAGAATTCAAAACATTTCTGGAAAATATCAAAGATAAATTGACGATGATGTTTCATCTCTAGATAGGTCACTGGCCAACTAACATTCTGAGTACACTTTTACCCAAACGATTTTCAGATTTACAAGGAAAAGTCAACTCTAAAAAATTGAACTGGTAGCGTAGATGATTTCGGATCTCCTGCATCTGTCAAAGAAGAATTTCTGCTAAAAATGAGAAAACTCAGCTCTACCTTAGATGAATGAGGTTTCAGCTATGTCACATCAAAAATCCAGATTTGCTGGAACATTAAGCAGGAGTCCAAGGCCCCCTTAGGGCTTGGTCCACAGAATGACACACAGTGACAATATTTGCCTTCGGTTTTCTGAGGCAGACTCAGAGCGCCAGGGATACCGTGCTTAAAATCTCTTGATGTTTCCGTGCAAAGGCTGTGAGTCACCCCCAGCGCCTGGAGCTGCCAAAGCAGGAGACAGCGAACTTGATGATCTCGTGCTCTTTGCTCATTGACTGAGTCACGAAAAAGTCTTACAAGACTTACTGTAGTGTTGACTCCAAGATTTCTTTGGAACAGAAGGGAAGACTTGCCAAGGATTCAATACTCAAAAACAAACAAAAAACACATAGCAGCTTGATTTCAGATCTTCTCACTGTTGCTTCCACGTGCCACGTGAAAGGGTTCAAAGTTCAAGTTCCATAAAACGGAAAAGCTGATCGGTGACCTGGCGGGAGGATTCCGAGTTTGCTGAAGTGGGAGCCTTTCACAATACAGATCAATAATCATGATTCTCACATTTTCCCCAGCATGAATCAATAGGCAGAATTGACAGCATCAGGTATATTGACCGCAAAAGCGTCAGTACCATACGAATCCACAATCCTGATTCTCACGTGTCTTCCATTTTTGGAGAATCCTCAACACAAAAGTCAGTGAATTTACTTAACTTGGACACTTTTGAAACCAATAAGATTTTGTTTCAAAGTCCAACCGCTTCTCTTAAAAACAGATGGACCAGGCCTCTCAACACAGACATAAATGTGAAAGAAAAATGACTTTTTTTATGCACCATTCAGTCACTGGAAAATTTAAATATGTTTGGATCCATGTGGGTGTAGAAATACACTTTTTCAAATGTGAACTTTATAAAATCAAAATACGGATCAACTATTTCTGATAAAAATTTAGCTGCTAAATTGAAATGTGCTGTAAGTGTAAAATAGACTATATTTCAAAGATTTAAGTCAAAGGAAAAAGAATGTAAAATATTTCATCAATATATTTAATATTATTATATGTTGAGATGGCAATATTTTAGGCATAGTTAAAACTTTTTAAGGATTAATTTCAACCTTTTTCTAATTTTTTAAATGTAACTAACAGCAACTCTAAAATCACTTGGGTGGCTCACATTGCATTCCCAGTGGACAATGAGTAGCTGCACTTTCTTGTCAGAGAAGCCAAAGTTCCAGCAAAAAGTTTTCCCTCTTCTATTTCCTCATTTCATGGGTCCAAGTTCATTTTAACAAAGATTGCAAAATGATGGCCAGATCCAATCAGCAAATTCAATTTGGTCCAAGGTGGGTTGTTAAACGGATGCATTTATTGCTGGCATAGAAAAATTAGGAAATTAGACCCAATCGCTCAGTTCTTGGCCTTGGACAGGTCAGGCAGCCAAGGCAAGACCATCCTTCCTGGGAGTGGTGTCCACTACGAGCCCGTCGTCCAGGGGTCCTCCCCTTGCCCGGCCTGATGTGGGTGTGAACCTGCAGGTGTCCCAAGTGCGTCAGCATCGAATTGGTTGGAAAGATTCCTCTCTTTTCAATGGTCTGATAGAAGCTGAAATGAATGACCATAGTTTGAGACCATTCAAGTAAAATCAAATTCTTTAAAGGATTTTCTAAATGTGTCTTTGATAAATTTTAAGTTTCTTCTATGGTTGTTGATCTATTCAGGGATTTTTTTTAAAAGTCTTCTTGAGTCAATTTTGCATATTTATATTATTCAAGAAAGTCATCTGTCATTTCTCTGGATTTTTAAATTCTCTCAATATATGTTTTAAATCTTGTGATGTTATATCGTTTCTTATTTTTGTGTGGCAGGTATTTGTTTTACTGTTTTTATTGTATAGATTTGAAATGGTTTTCTGCTTTGTGAATCAACCCTTTATTTTACTTTTCTACCTCACTGGTTTTCCTAATGAATCAATTAACCTCTATTAATATAACGTTCCATGTTCTGATTTAGTTATATTGCTGACCCTTTTCTATATTATTTAGTTGAATTGTTAGTCATTCATATACCCTCATTATTTTTTTATTTTTTTATTTTTTGGTACTGGGGAGTGAATCCAGGGGCATTTAACCCCTGAGCCACATCCCCAGCCCTTTCTGTATTTTATCTAGAGACAGGGTCTCACTGAGTTACTTAGGGCCTCACAAAGTTGCTGAGGCTGGCTTTGAACTCACGATCCTTCTGCCTCAGCCTCCCAAGCTGCTGGCATTACAAGCATGTGCCACCACACATGGCCCCTCATTCTTTTTAAATATACAATAAGAACATTTAAGGCTATAGATTTTCCTCTCTACATGGCTTTGGCTACATCCAAAGTATGGCTGTAATATATTAATATCTAAATAAGCTAAAACTGAAGTTTCTATTTCCTCTCCAATCTAATAATTATTTGGAAGAGCATGTTTTAGAACTTCCAAGTGAAGTTACCTACCAATGAAAGAAAGGATAATTAAATTGTGGCAAATTCACATGATGAAATGCAGGGATAAATAAGGACCTTGTGCACAATGGGGTGTCTCTGCCTAGTGGAGCAAAAGAAGCAGACGAAGCAGAAAACCTGCTGAAGAATTCCATCTGCTTACGACCTGAGAGGGGACAGAGCTGACCCACGGGCCTGGATTCTTAAAATCCCTCCAGTCCGTTTGGCATGTAGCAGCTGCCGCAGGAGGAGAGGAGCGTTGACGAGAAGTGGTACCCAGGGGCCTGTGGGAGGTGGCCCGGTGGCTGTCCATGCACAGGAACTTACCAAGGTGTGTATGAGCCTGCGCACCTCACCGTAGGTAAGACAGACGTACAGTCCCTTTCTAAAAGGGGGAAGGCATCGGGTCATCCTGCAAACACCATGAAGCACCCTGGCAGAGACTCCAGCCTGTAAGTCACCTCCTCTCCAGGATTTGTTAACGTTTCCTTCTGAGCCGAAGCAATGAACTTCCTTGGCTCCTCTTCAGCTTCCTCCTTGCCAACCTGCCCTTGTTTGGCTCCAGAACAGCACCTACCCCCGGGCAGTCCTTGGAGAAGCTGGCCCCCTCCCAGGTCCCGGGAGAATTATGCAGACTCTCGGCCAGCAGTGATGGCCCCAGGCAGCCCAGGTCAGCACATCTGTGTCTTCCGCGGGCACTCTCTCTGCCCTCAAGAGCTGGCACGTGACATCCGTGGTCCAGTGCCACTGGAAGGAAGGACTTCCATCCCTGGGTGGTGAAGTCCCTCCGTTATTCCCAGCGAAGAACCCGGGCTCCCACCTCAGTTGTCCCCCTCCCTGGAGCCAGTCCGAGGTGGGAGGCAGGTGCCAAGGTACAAAGGACCAGGCCCTCAGAGCAGCCCACCCTGAGACCACCTTCCCTGACCTCCTGGCTGTCCAGGCCAGTGGGCAGCAGGCTAGCCTCTGGGTGCACCAAGTGCGTGACTAGACATTGAAGGTTCCCTGGGCCCAGGAATACCAGGCTGCTGCGGAGCAAGGTCGTATTGATTCGTAACCGATAAAGCTCATTAACTGCACTGCTCAGGCTCCTGTTATTAATCCGCAAGTGCTGAGGACGCAGGGGGCCATGGCCGTGGGCCCAGCTTTGTCCAGACCTCGGACAAGCCCTTCCGCTGGGTGAAGTCCTTCCCAGCACTCCTGGGAAGCTGGTGGTCCACCAGGAACGAGAAACTGTTCCCATCCCAGAAGGTGGCAGGGGACACCTGGACCTGCTGTGTGTCCTCTGAATCGCTGAATTGAGGAGCTTTCGTCACCAGCATTCAGACATACAGGATTTTATTGGAACAGATCAAATGTTCGAGGGAGATGAGTGCAAACAGCTCACTTGGAACAGAACCCGCCAGCCAGCCAGTAAACAGCAGGAGGCCGGGTTGATCTGTGTTCCCGCGGGAGGCACACTTAGAGCAACTGCCCCCTGCATGGTCTTTATTGGGTGACAAGTCTGTCTCCCACCAGCCTGTGTCCTCTACAAGAAAAAGAGCCAGGTCAGTTCCCCACGGAGTTACCTGTGTGCAATGCGGGGCCAGTAGGTGCTCAATAAACGTTTGTAGAAGGGAAAGAGGAAAGGGGAGGAGGGCACAGGCAGATACTGGCTCCTCAACCAGACCGCAGAGGACATCTGCACCTCTGGCCTCAGGCAGCCTTCCCTGGCTCCCTGGGACCATGCCCTCTCTCGGTTCCCACAGGACAATCCAATGCAGACCTGCCCTTCCCTGAGAACCAGGCTCTTGGCAGATGGAGGAGCAGTCCAGGCAAAGGCTGGGAGCCAAAAGCTCTGACTTCCAATCCCGCTCAGCCCAGGGGTCCAGGGGTCCTCAGGTGAGCTCGGGAGGACCATGTCTCCAGAGCCTCTCTCCTCTCCTGCAAGCTGAGGGCCACAGCACAGCCTTCCTTACAGCACCATCCTGAGAACCAGCCAGCATGGGTGTTGATGTCACCTCTGGGAGGGGACACCAGAGATTCCTCAGAAGGTAGGCCACTGTCCTGGTCATTATCCAGCATCCCGGTCCCTGGGACTAGCTACAACGAGAGGCAGGAGCTCGAGCCTGAAGTCTCCACGGAACAAAAGGGAAGAGATGGCCTCCTCTGCTTCTCACCAGCCACCTCCTTCCCTCCAGGAGCTCCCAGCTCCCACTCAGAGAGAACCTTCTGGACCATCAGAGACATTCCGGGTCCAGGCCAGCCTCACTGACGGAGCACCATCTCAGCTTTTTCTGGAGGTGGGTGTGGCCCTTCAAGAGCATCTGACCTCCAGAGGCCAGCTGGGGCTGCTGGGCTTCTCCCTCCCCTCCCTTTGCCACCAGCTCATCAGTCCCGCAGGAAGGATGCATTCCCTGGACCTGGGGGTCGGTGGGGGAAGGCTCTGCTCTTCGGGATGAGCCCCAGAGGCTGCTGGGACCACATCAGAGAGGAAGCAGGGGCTTCCCAGGGAAAGTGCAGCCTTCTCCATTGCCTTTTCCAAAGAGCCTCAGAGAAGACGAGCTGTCCCGGGGAAACGGGCTCGGGGGTATTTGTTAGGGAAACTCATCCCCTATTCCTTCCTTTGCAAAGTCCTGAGTGAACCAGTTGCCAACTTCTACAACTGTGAGGAACAAGGAGCAGGACCAACTTGGGCCATGGGCCAGCCTGGATGTGGCT
Source organism: Glaucomys volans (assembly GCA_020662805.1). Taxonomy (NCBI): domain Eukaryota; kingdom Metazoa; phylum Chordata; class Mammalia; order Rodentia; family Sciuridae; genus Glaucomys; species Glaucomys volans. Next base: position 872,146 of record JAJEJO010005738.1, read on the forward strand.
GTGTGCATCTGCGGCACCCCAGGTTTTTCTCTGAGCCTCTGTGTCCTGGTCCCGGCAGAACCCCGATCATCCCCCTGGGACAAAGTGATGAAATAAATAACATTCCTGTCACATCTTACACTTTTAAAAACATTTTCATTCATTTCGTTTGCCTTCCATTAGCCTTGCAATCTCCATGAGCAAGGTGTCCTACGTTTTAATTGAAACTTGCAAACTGATACCTAAAAGGTGCAAATGTTTATGGGGTGCCTGTGGGTACAGCACGTTTCCCTCCCCGTCTTACAGACGAGGAAACCAAGACACAGAGCTGGCTTAGGTGAAGTCACCTACTAGAAAATTCTGAAGCTAAGACTGGTGTGCAGTCCTGGAAAAGCAGGTTAGAAACTCAGTTCTGCGAGTGTTCTAGAAAATGCTGATGATAACGACAAAGCCAGCAGACCGCTCCCAGCGCGGGTGCATCTTAGCGCACTCTCCACCCACCCCAGCAGACTGTTCTTACAGGGACTCTCCTCCCAATCCTCTGATCTGCCATCGCTCCGTTTCAGTGTTTGCTTCCTTGAAGGGATTTAGCTAGTCCCCTGTAATTGGCTAGCAAGGTTTGTAGTTCCCCCTAAGTGAACTAATTGTTTCCTGAATGTATTTTAAAGTAGATTTTAAATTACTCTCTTAAATGAAAAACAAGCATCACTTTGAATAAGAAGAAAATAGCTGTATCATAAATATAAGGACATTTTCTAAAGGGAACCCACCTCTGGTGGCGCAGCCCCACCTACGTCCTCTGTCCTACCCTTTTTTTAAAAAAGGGGGGTCAGCAGATGTCAGCAGGAAGGTAAAGATATATTAGCTCTGAGACAAAACTGTTTTTGAGGTTACTAGAGGGATTTAAAACCCTGGGAGAGGGAAAGGGTTTCTCAGCCTGAGCTTCCTGTAACTTGGAGCCCCACCTGCGGGCCACAGGCCGCAGGCAGGTGCACTTTGGGGAGCCCTGGATCTGACACCTGATCGTGCATGCGCCCAGCCCCAGCACGAGCCAGGCTCCCGAGTTTCTTGGCAAATTTCGGAGCACAGAGCAAGGTGCAGGGCAGGTAGGCGACGCGGCAGAGGAGAGGTGAGGTGGGGCTCTGTCAGGCTCAGGATCACCCATTCCATGCCTGGCCACGGCTGAGCAAAGCCATGTTTCAGTCCCTTGGCAGCTGACCACATGACAGCCTGCCCAGTGGGACATGCAACACCATCTCTACTTGGGTCCAAGAGACTCCGCCCATCCCATGTGATTGCTCAGCTAACCCCGCCCACAGGCTGCAAGAAACGGGAGGACCACGTGAGGACAGAGGCTGCTCCTTGAAGCAGCAAGGACAGCTGCGGGCTCTCCCTCCTGTGCGGGCCTGTCCCGGGAGCCCGCACTCCGCACCAGGAAACCGCGTGGTGGTCAGCAAGAGGTCGGGGCCACCCAGCTGCAGGAGGAGCTGGTGATTATCTGATGCTGAAAGGCAGGAGCCGGGAAAGGGCGAAAGGATGGCTGAGTCACCGGGAGCAAGGAGGAGCCTGTTCACGGCCACCCACCCCCATGGAGGCCATGAGTGTCACCCACCCCCACAGGGACCATGAGTGTCACCCACCTCCACAGAGACCATGAGTGTCACCCACCTCCACAGAGACCATGAGTGTCACCCACCTCCACAGAGACCATGAGTGTCACCCACCTCCACGGGGACCAGAGTGTCACCCACCTCCACAGGGAGCATGAGTGTCACCCACCTCCACGGGGATAATGAGTGTCACCCACCCCCACAGGGAGCATGAGTGTCACCCACCCCCACAGGGAACATGAGTGTCACCCACCCCCACGAAGAGCATGAGTGTCACCCACCTCCACGGGGACCATGAGCGTCGCAAGGAGCCAGGAAGGCGCCGTGACCAGCCGCCAGGCCCAGTGGAAGGGATGTCCCACTGATCTGAAAGATGACATCACAAATTCAGCCGCCTGGGATGCAGACGGAACCCAGACCCTCGGCTGCCGGCAGCCTCTGCTTTGCTGCCCATGCCTGCTTGCCCTCTGGTACCCATGCCAGGCCTTCTCTGGGGGCTCACCTTGGGGTTCACGTCCCTACTTTGCCCTTCAGAACCCCAGCTGCTGTGATAGGCTCGGGGGTGGCACGTGGCCCTAACAGGCTGCAGGGACACCCCTGAAGGTCACCTCTGCTTCTGTCCCGGGCTCACGCTGCCCCCTCTGCATGTGCTTCCCTCCGCTTCCCAGTGCCACCTGCTGGGGTGTGTCATTCGTGCCCCAGGCTCCCTGGGAGTCAGGAAGAGCCGGAAGCCTGGGTTCTGAAGTCAGCCCCTGGTGACTTCCTCCCACCACTCCCTCCCCGCTCTGGCCATTTCTCCTGGAGACATTTACTTGGCAAATGGCTAACCTGCCAGTCCTGTCTCGCCCTGGATCTCATGGTGACCTGGCCGCACACCAGCCTCACTCCTGGGGAACCCCTGTCACTCACATGTTCAGTGAAACTGCTGTGAGCCGCTGGCTGGGGACCCTGGAGCACTGCACCCGCCAACGTGCTTAGTGAAGTACCAGGTCACAGATCTGGGGCTTGTGGGCTCTCTCTCTCTCTCTCTCTCTCTCTCTCTCTCTCTCTCTCTCTCGCTGTTCCCAAACTGTCTTAAGGGTTAATTGGAGTCGGGCAAAGTCGCCCAGCAGCTTTGTACTAGTCAGAAGGGCTGTTTCCTCCCTTAGAAATAAATCGGGACAGCAACATCTTCTTAATGACTCTCCAGTATTTTTACCACAATCTGACCTTTTTTCTTTTTTTGAAACCAGGGATTGACCCAGGGATGCTTAAGCACTGGACAAAGTCCCTGGCCCGTTTTATTTTTTATTTTGAGACAGGGTCTCACTAAGTTGCTTAGGGCCTCACTAAATTGCTGAGGCTGGCCTCAAACTTGTGATCCTCCTGCCTCAGCCTCCCAAGCCACTGGGATTAGAGGTGTATACCACTCCACTTGGATTTTTTTCTTCTTTCTTTTCATTCAAAATGGAAAGTGGGGAAATGATGAGCCTTAAATACACCCTAAACTCCAGACATTGCCTTGGAAGCAAGCATCAGGTCCTCCTTTTCAGCTGATAAATGGGAAGTTCTGACTTTGCAAGACAAGCCCCAAAGCACCAGAGCCCCTCGTGCTAAGAACATGACAGGTGGCAGGCCAGTCTGTGCTCGCAGCAGCTCTAAGGCTCCCTGGGACAGCTACGCACTACAAGGCTGGAGGAAGCAGAATATGGGCTTGATCGACCCAAAATCATGAGGGGAAAATGGCCTCTAACCTCTACTCTGCTAGCTGCCTCTCTCCTGGCCTCCTTCTTCCCAGGAAATCAAAATAGATCCTGGGAACTAAACTGGGCTGCAGTTTTTAAGTGCCCCAAATAGATCAGTGTTTTCTAGAACAAGTCAGACTGACATCTCCTCTCCTAAGCTGGGTCAGGTCAAAGTCAAAATGCCTATTGCCAACTCCCCTGCCCCAGCAGCCAGGTCTGTGACTAAGAGGACACAGAGGACAGTGGTAAGTGCACCAACCAGAAGACCCCAGCCCCATTCAAAATGGGAAGCCTATGCCCAACTCCAGACACCTGTCACGTGGAAATACAGACAAGCTTTGGCAGATCTCTTGATTTTAAGGGAGAAGTTAGATGTCTAAATTTTAAACTGAAATTTCCTAATCAGAGATCTAGTCACGTTTTTTTCAAAGGCAGGGTGCAGATGCCTGGCCCAGTAGGACTCACGGAGGGATTCTTCCCTCAGGCCAGATGTCGAACAAGGGTTAGATCAATGAGGTTCAGAAAATAGGCGTTTGTCTGCAGGGGAGCAGATGCGGCAGAGGGTAAATTCCCACCGTCTCTCCTTAGCTCCAGGGTGGAGAATTTGAGTTATCTCAGTTACTGCAAATATGCACTTGAACAAACAGTAGAGTGGTCAACTCATCCAGGTTTGCCTGGGACTGTCCCAATTTGAAACCTGTGAGTCCCGCATCCCAGGGACCCCTCAGTCCCAGGAAAGCAAAGCCAGATGGTCACCCTGATGATGACACACTCGGTAGGTCATTTACTTGTGACACTTGGCAGCTATTAGCTTGAAGAGGAGGGTCCTTCCCAGCAAGGGCTGTGTGCGACAACATGCCAGCACCCCACGCGGGGCTGTGCACGGATGAGCGAATTTATGGTGAGCCAGAGATCGGGGCTGCTTGTCACAGCCGACCGTCACGGTGGCCCTTAACACTTGGCCAGTGCAGCCCAGCATGAGGCCCATTGCCCCATCCAGGTTCGACCTGGGATTTGCTCCCAGAGGAACGTGGATGTGGTGTTTGGGGGCTATATGGTCACCATGGCCACCTGAAGATAGGGAAACCAGGAGCTGTGGGGCAGCCGGTACTCAGAGGAGAGGAGAGAACTGGTGGAATGGGCTGAGCAGTGTCCCCCAAATCTGCATTAATTCCTCACCCTGGTTCCCAGAGACTGTGGGGTGATGGAGTCGTCACAGAGATAATAATGAGGCTGAAATGAGCTGTGGGCGACCCTAACCCAGTATGACTGTGTCCACACAAGAAGAGGAATCCGGACACACATTCTCACACACAGGGGGATGACCATGTCAGACAAGGAGAGAAGATGCCATCTGAGCAGCAAGAGGGGTCTGAGAGGAGCCAGGCCTGCCACCCTGCCCGCTGAATCCCAGCCTCCAGAGCCAAGGGAGGGAGTTCCTTCCACCCTGTGGCCCAAGTGGCCAGGCTGACCATCTCCCTGGTCCAGAGAAGGAGGAGAGGGCAGGCGTGAGGTCCTGGCACGGAAGCTCCCCTAACTCCGAGGCTCTGTCTGGTTTCCTGGCTCTGAGCCTTCCTGGGCTCGGACCCCTCCCCCCCCCCCTTGAGATGGCAAGAACCGCAAACCTCCCTCTTTGCATAAGCTACTCAAGTGGGTTTGTGTTACTCGTGACCAAAACGTTCTTAATCACACAGTTGAACTTTGGGGCTCCACCTGCTACCCGGGCCTTGCTCCGATGTGATGTCCCCAGCCCACTAGTGACGGCAGATTGAATGCTAGACACTCTTTTGGTAGACAGGATAATGGCCTCCAAAGGTGTCCACATCCTAATCTACAAATCTGACTATGTCCCCTTAAATGGCAAAAGAGCTTTTGAAATGTAATCGCATGAAGGATCCTGAGATGCGGGGTCATCGGGATTGTTTGGAACTATGCGAGTGAGTCTCACGCGGTCACCGGGTCCTCGTGAGAGAACGGGATGGAGGGAACGGAGGTAGAGTCCTGTTCGGAGATGCCACACTGCTGGAGATGCCACACTTCACTCGGGGTCGCCGAGAGAAGGCCGAAGGGCAGAATCAAGGACCACGGGCGGCCTCCGGAGACGGACAGGCAGGAGGCCCGCAGCGGAGCCTGTGCAGCCCTGGGCTCCAGCTCCGAGCTGGACGTGCCCCAGGCTACTGTGTGCAGGTGTCTGCTGCGGCAGCGAGGCGCCCAGGGCAGCGCTGGGCACCCAGCGTCCACAAGCCCAGCCTGAACTTGTCTAAATTCTTGTTTCTACAGATACTGAGGAAGGTCCCCCAAGGAGCCCGCCCTTCGATCTGGAATGAATTTGAAATAAAGAGCGGTGAACGGGATGACGGGCCACCAGAGCCGCGGAAGCCCGCCCAGCCCAGCAAATCCCAAAGGCGATTCCCAGGCTCCCTCCTGCCGTCCCGGCCGCTCCAGTGTTTGTTTGAGACTGCGAACCAGGGGCCTTGCTGGACAGAGGCAAGGCCGTCCCTCCAGCCCTGCCACCACCTCAGTCCTGGGCCATCTAAGTGATGGGCACTAAGTGTGTTGTGGGGTCGGAGGGCAGAGCTGCAGGGGGAGACAGGACGTCACCAGCACCTACGCCTCGTTTGCCGTCACAGACCCCTAGGCTGAGGATGCAGGCCACTGTGCCAGTGGCTCACAGGCTCCATCTGTGGAATGTCACCGGGAGCTTGGCAGAGTCCACAGAAAATGTTGTTTTCTCCATAAAGGAAAGAGAGACCCTTCCTGCCGTCCTCGCGAGTTCCCACAATTACTCTCACGCACAAAGAGTACAGGTGCTTTTGAAACTGGAGTTTGAGCCAAAGCTTCGATTCTCTGCTTCTGCTCGCAGGTGGGTCTGCATGAGGTGCCTGACTCTGCGGCCAGAGAGCCCGTCTCCGTGTGAGCAGCTGATCGCAGCAGGGGAAGCAGGTGCCGGCCAAGCCAGCGTCGTCCCCAGGACCCGTGGGCCTGCAGCAGCTCTCAGCGGCCCGCTCGGCCCTCCCGTGTGGCCACAGACCCCAGCAGCTCACTGCCAGCTTCTTTCCGAGTCCTCATCTTGCAAATGTGAAGAATGAAATGCCCAGGCAAAGCAGAAGGCAAGCTGAAAGGAGGTGGGTTTATTTTAAGTGAAAATAAACACTCGCTCCAGGTGTGAGGGACCCACCGCAGGTCGCCGTCCCAGGTGCCGGCCTAAGGGTTAGACAGCTGCTGGACAGGGGCCTCCATCAAGTCTGTGCTGGCCAGGCCTTGGAGAAGCACCGACACTGCGGGTGGGCCTGTGACCTTCTAACTGGCTGGGCCTTTCAGCCCTTGAGTCTGAAGTCTGCTGTCACCTGCATGCGCCTCCATCCCACTCCAGTTCCCACTGCTCTGGGACACAGGTCGGACCAGAACGTTTGGAACATTTCCACAGATTAACCTCATGGAGGGGCCTTTACATATTAAAACGCCTCAGCGGTGACCATCAGCTGTCCTGTCTCACTCACTTTCTAGGCTTGAGCTGTCCTGTCAAATGCAGAACGCAGCCAGGGTCCACTTTCTTGGCCCGGTGCGGATGTCTGTGAGGCCCAGGGAAGGGACGGGAAAGATTCAGCTTGTGGACCTGAGAAGCTGATGATGGCTTTTTAATGATTAAAGAAAAATGAAAATAACAGTAATATTTTGTGATCGATGAGAATTGCATGATACTCTAATGCCAGTGTCCACAAGTAGACGGATCGGAGCACAGTTATGCCCATGTCTTTCTAGATCGTCTCTGCTTTTGTGCCATAACAGTGGAGTAACTTGAAACAGACCACGTGACCCACTAGGGTGACAATACGTGCCCTGTGTCCTTTACAGAAAACTTGCTGACCCCACTCCAGGGCACAGGAGCAGTGTCCTCAGAGTCTCGGTCTCATTTCACGGCTGTATTGAAAAGCCCTAAGACCTCATCTCTGAGGATGGGTGTGAGCTACAGCTAGGAAGACGGCCATTTCTATGACACGTTCAGCTGCGTCCCCGTCAGGGACAACCTAAGCGGGGCTGGTGGCTTCAACTCCTAGGGACAACTTTGGCATCCGAGCTAGAGAAAGCCATGCCGTATCACAAGCAGGTGGAGTGACCCAACCTCACTACTCCTCAGGTAGGAATCTTGATTCTTTGGGGACAAGATCTCCATGACAAATAAATGTCACCCCAAAACAAAGGACCAGGTGCTCCACCAACGACTGATATCTGAGAGTCGCCTCCTTCTGAAATTTTTCTTTGTGGTGTCTATAAAAAGAGAGAGAACACAGCAAAAAAGACCCCGTGATGCGAGCACATCGCAGACCCCGTCCTGGCTGCGGCGCAGAGCTCGGAGCCGGGCGCTCCCGTCCTTCAACTGCACAGAAGCCGGGCAACCTGGAAATCGAGGACTCACCAGGGAGATGGGCTTTCAACACCAGCCACCACCCCAGGCTTGCAGAGACCGTGGGGTCTGGAGAGTCTGAGACAGAGCAGAAGCTGCTGGAGCCCTGCCCAGGGGGGATGGGGATGGGGGCTCCAGCTGAGGGTGTACCAGCTGGAAGTGGGGGACTTCTAGGGGGTCTCGATTTCATGCACTTTGCCTCCAGGGCTCCCCAAGTTCTCGTTGTTAAAATTGGAGAAAGATCCCCTCCTGGCTCGGATGGGGAGAGAAGAGTAAATCATATGGAATCTGCCCAGGGCGTTCTCCATGACAAAGGCCCCTTCTCCACAGAGACCCTGCCCGAGCCTCAGCCCTGCTGGGGAAGGGCACGCTCTCACTTCAGCCCTGCCAGCACTCCTGCCTCACCTGAGGGTGGGGGACACTGGGAACCTCACAGGCCACACACACAGGCCACTGAAAGACGAGCATCTCACCTGAAGATCCAGATGCTCCCTCCCCACAGCTTCCCTCCACACCAACTGCTCAGTGACCACAGTGGAGCCCAGAGGAAGGGCCCCACACCTGGACGCCCTGAGGACCTGGGAAGCTCAAAAGCAAGGGCACTAGGGAATCTACAGCCTCTGGCTCCTGTGGTCACCACGAGTACTGACAGCCTGACTCTGAACCTCAATAACTGAATCCTCACACTAGAGGTCTGTTTAGCACGACCCCTGTTGCCAGGCTGAACACATGGAGCTTTCAGAAAATCAGAAAGTACAAAAAAGGGGGAAAATCAGTCCAGGAGACAAAACAAATATCAGAACCAGACTCAGATATGACACAGATGTTGAAATTATCAGACAAGAAATTTAAAATCACTATAATTAAGGTATTAGACACTTTAAAATAAAAGGTAGGCAACATGAAATAATATGCAACATGCTATAGAAGAAATATAATTCTAAGAAATATTTAAAAGAAAATATCAGTGAGAAAATGTACTCTAATAGGAATGAAGAGGACCTTGGATGATCTTCTCAGAAGATTGGACACAGCCACAGAAAGAACCAGTGGACTTGAAAACACATCAGCAGAAACTTTCCAATCTTAAATGTGAAGAGAAAAATAAATGATAAAACCAGAACAAAACACTTCAGAAGATCTAACGTGCATGTACTTAGAATGAGAGAAGGAAAGGAAGAAAATTTGAATGGTAATGACCAAGAACTTCCTCAAGTCAGTGACACATGTCAAACTATATCTTCAGGAAGCTCAGAGAATGCTGAAAGCTGTGCTTGGGCATATCACACGAATTACAGAAAACCAAAGAGAGAATTTTGAGAGAAGCCAGAGGTGGGAGAGCCTGAGTGCTAGAGAAAGCAGGATAAGAAGTATGGCGACTTTGTACCAGAAACCATGCAAACATGAAGAACAGAGCACACGATTCGAAATGCTGAGTGACAAAAAAGCCAACTTAGAATTCCATACCCAGCTAAACTATCAGTCCAGCTGAAGGAGACCTAGACTTCCCCAGGTGCACAAGGTCAAAGAACATGGGCCTGTTCTGCAAGAAGGATGGAAAGGTGGTCCTCAGGCTGAGGGAAAATGATGGAGGTCTTGAAGTTGGATCTATATTTGAAAAGGGAGGAGGAAGCAACAGAAAAGACAAATGAAAGCAGAATCTTTTGTTTATCTTAATCACTCTGTATGATAATTATGTGTGTAAAATGATGACAGTATCTTCGTCAGCCTGGTCTGCCACAACAGACCACGGGCCACGGGGCTGAGGCAGCAGCAATTTAGTTTTCTCACAGTTCTGGAGGCTGGAAGTCCAAGAGCAGGGTCAAGGTGATTCATTCCTGGTGAAGGACACTCCTTGGCTTACAGATGATCCTCACATGGCCTGTCTTTGGTACATGAGGGAAAGAGAGGGAGAGAGAGAGAGAGAGACAGAGAGACAGAGAGAGAGACAGAGAGACAGAGAGAGAAACAGAGAGAGAGACAGAGAGAGAGACAGAGAGAGAGACAGAGAGAGAGACAGAGAGAGACTCTGGAATTTCTTCTTGCAGTGACACTGGTCCTACCAGATCAGAGCCCCACCCTTAAAACCACACTTCACCAAATTACACAAACCACACTTAACCTTCTGTTTCCTACCCTCAAATATGGTCACATTGGGAGTTAGGACATCAATATATGAGGGGGGGAGGGCAATTCAGCCAATAACAAGCAGGGACATCATACTGAGTGATTCCAGCCTATGGATATGTGAAATGAATGACAGCAGCGTGACAAAGGACGGATGGGAGGGTCAGGAACCATGTGCCGTGAAATGCCTGCGTTACACACAAAGGATTACGTTAAGATGAACTTAGATTACTTACAAATGTATATTGTAACTCAAGGGCAACCACTAAAAATTTTTTAAAAGACCTGTAATTGATGCATTAAGAGAAGAGGTAAAATGGAATCTCATAAAATATTCAACTAAAACCAGAGAAGGCAGAAAAATAAGTCTCTGGCAATGAAGAGGAGGCAGTCACACACATGGCTGATATTAATCGAAATCTATCAACATCGCTTTCAACGCGAATGGTCTAACGACAGCAATTAAGAGATAGAGATTGTCAAAGTGGATAAGAAAGTTGGTTTTTAGAAGGGCGCTTTAGATATAATGCCTCTTACAGGTTAAAATTGAAGAGGTAGAGAAGCATATCCCATGCCGACCTTAATCAAAAGCAGCAGCTGTGTTCGTTCCGACAGAGCGGAACTAGAAGGAAGGCAGTGTCCAGGAAGGAGAAGCAACCTCGCGTCATGACGAAGGCCAGTCACCAAGGAGGCATGTGGACTCACGTGGCACGCGGTGAGCAGCAGAGCAGCGGAACACCAGGCAGAAGCAGAACCAGAGGCAGGAGAGTCCACCACCACGTTTGGAGACTCTGCCACCCGTGTCAGTGACCAACGGACCAAGCAGGCAGTAAACCACAAGGACGCCACAACCTGGGCCGTATGGTCACTCAGCTTGATCTAAATGACATTCATAGAATTCCTCATCCTAAAGCAGTAGAAGGCACCTTCTCCTGGATCACACAGGAACACGCACCAAGACAGACGTATTCCTGCCCTTAAAACACATCTTAGCCGGGCATGGTGACCCACGCCTGTAATCCCAGCGACTCGGGAGGCTGAGGCAGGAGGATCGAGAGTTCAAAGCCAGCCTCAGCAACTTTGCGAGGCCCTAAGCAACTCAGTGAGACCCTGTCTCTAAATAAAATACAAAATAGGGCTGGGGATGTGGCTCAGTGGTGGAGTGCCCCTGGGTTCAATCCCTGGTTCCAAAAAAAAAAAAAACAAAAACGCATCCTAGCAAACTGAGAACAGAAATTAAACAAAGTATGATTCCATGGTGGAATTAAACCAGAAATCAACAGTAAAAAGAGAGTTGGAAAATCCTCCAAGTGGAACTACCAAACTACCATAAAGATACTAAATGCAAATATTATTTTAATATAAATATATTCAATATAAATACCTTATATACAAATACATGCATGTTATTTATAATTATATTCTATATTATTATATATTACATTTTTCACATAAAAACATTAAATATAAATAAAAATAAAGAAGTCTCAAGATAAATTGAGAACTATTTTTAAATATTTTCACTGAGTGCAAACGGGTTGCGTAAGACTCTGCGAAGGTGGCTCAGAGAGAAACTTGCAGCATCGAGTGGATGCGTTAGCAAAGAAGGGTCTGCAGCTGCTCACCCAAGATTACACTGCAGCAAATTACGTAAGGATTTAAGCAATTTAAGCCTAAAGCAAACAGGGGAAAAAATAACAAAATTTAGGGCACAAAGCAATGGAAATAAAAACCATAAAGCAACAGCAAAAGGCACTGAAATAAAAAGCTGATTCTTTGGGAAGATCAAAAACATTGATAAACTTAAGAGCAGACTAATCAAGGAAAAGAGAAAGAGGGAGGGAGAGAAAAAGAGGCACAGGCAAAATCAGAGAGGAAATGAGCCACCACTCCAGAAAGTGTGTTCAGGGAACACTGCGAGCAACTCTCTCCAGGCGGGTTTAACAGCCCACAACCAGTGAACGCAACTCACCAACCCAACCTCAGGGAGACAGTGAGGAGGGCAGGGGGCAGGCAACCCTGCCAGCTGAGGCAGAGAAGTACTTAGCAAACTCCAGCGCCCACTCGTGGTGGGATTTCCCAGCAAGTAAGGAATAGAGGAGATTCCTCCACTCGACAACATCTACAAAAGCCCACATGGGAAGCAGGCTTAAGTGTGATGATGGACTTCCCCTGGAACTGGGACTAAGGTCCAAGTCCCCTCTTGCCACTCCTATTCACC
>JAJEJO010005738.1:884311-910586 GCA_020662805.1 Glaucomys volans
AGCAAAAGGCACTGAAATAAAGAGCTGAGTCTTTGGGAAGATCAAAAACATCGATAAACTTAAGAGCAGGCTAATCAAGGAAAGGAGAAAGAGGGAGGGAGAGAAAGAGGCACAGGCAACATCAGAGATGAAATGAGCCACCAACTCTGGAAAGTGTGTTCGAGGAACACTGCGAGCAACTCTCTCTCCAGGCGGGTTTAGCAGCCCAAAACCAGTGAACGCAACCCACCACCCCAACCACAGGGAGAAGGGAGGCGGGCAGGCAACCCTGCCAGCTGAGGCAGAGAAGTTCAGCAAACTCCAGTGCCCACTCGTGGTGGGATTTCCCAGCAAGCAAGGAATAGAGCAGACTCCTCCACTCAGCAACATCTGCAAAAGCCCGTGCGGGATGCACGCTTAAGGGTGATGATGGGCTTCCCCCGGAACTGGGACTAAGGTCCAAGTCCCCTCTTGCCACTCCTATTCACCATCATACCAGAAGTCCTCCAACTAGTGCAGTAAGACAAGAAAAGGAAATAGCAGTATGCTGATTGGCAAGGAAGAAATAGAAGCTCAGGAGACACAACCAGAGTCCCACAAAGTGACCCCGAAGTTGTGGAATTATTTGGTGGTTTTATCAAGTTTGCACAATACGAGGTAAAGGTATGAAAGTTAAGTGCTCTTCAAGCCCATACCATAACCACTCGCCTACAGCTACGTGCCTAGTTGTTTGTTTGTTCGTTTATATACAAGCAATGCAGAATTGGTATTTGAGTCTTTTTAAAAAAACACCATCTACAATACCACCAAAAAAGTTTTTTAAAGTTGCATCAGGAAGTACAGAGCAGAATGATAACTTCCGGAAGCCAAGGGCTGGGTAGAGGGAAAGGGGTGCGGAGGAGCACAGATGTTTAAGAGAAATACTCGGAGACCCACCGCAGGCAGGAGGCTACAGCCAACGACAAGTGTGTATGCACATGTGAAATGTCTCCTTCTAACACCCATGCGTAAGGAGCTGAAGGACAGCCCCCGGCTTGGTTGAGCCTCCCTTTTGTATACACGAAATATTACATTGGACCCTGTAGATATACGATTGTTTGCCACATAAACACAAAATATCAGAAGAATTTTTAAAATAGCACAAAAAAGTGAAATTTTTAGGTTTGATTCAGATAAAACATGCACAGGTCCAATGTGCAGAGGTAGAAATCAAGGAAATCTAAGTAAACAGGACGATATTCCAAGTTCATGTATTGAAAGACCCAACAGTGTGAGGAGATCAATTCTTCTGAGTGTGATTGGAAGATCGTTGCAATCTTAATTAAAATATAAGGAAGGTATTTCATGCAAACCAACAGATTGACACTACAGTGTATATAGAAAGTCAAAAGCCTCAGAACAGCCTCATGAGGCTGAAGAAGCAAACTGTAAGACTTACCAGCTACCACGGTGAAGACAGGGGGTATTGGCAGAAGAATGGCTGCCTAGATCAATGAACAGGTCAAAACCAGAAATGATTCACACGGAGACAGTCAACACTCGTCAGCCAAGCCGACTCAAAGGAGAAAAGACAGTGTTTTTAACAAATGGCACTGGAACAACCCGGAATCCTCGTGCAAAGGAATGAAGCTAGACTCCATCCTCACATCCTTCACAGATCCTAGCTCAAAACGGGTCTTAGACATAAGCTTCCAATGCAGCGTTATACAATTCCAGGAGATGATGTGGAGAAAATCCTAGAGACCCTGGGTCTGGCAGTGAATGTTCAGATAAGACACCAAAAGCACGATCCATGAGAGAAAAAAATTGATAAATTGGACTTTGTCTAAATTTTTAAAAATCTGCCCATTGAAAGACACAGTTCAGAGAATCAAAGACAAGTCACAGATTAGGAGAAAATATTCACAAACCACACGTCTGACAAAGGACTTAGAGCCAAAGCGTACAAAGAACTCATAAAACTCAAAAATAAGTAAAAAAAAAAAAAACAATATAAATGGGCAGAAGATCTGAAAGACATCTCATCGACAGAGATAGAGAGATGACAGATCGGCACCTGAGGAGATGTTCAACCTCACACCGACAGAGAACTGCAAGGTGAAACGTCCTGAGATTCACCACCCGATTAGAAAGGTGAAAGCCATGTCGCCCTTTAAGAGTTTCAAAGCCTGGCAAGACCAAGTCTGCCCAGGATGTTCTCCTGCACCCAGTGGAATGCGATATGGTCCCGCTACCTTCGAGGTCAATTGCACATGAAGTCCTCACGGCCTCACTGTGATCCAGGCATTCCCATTCCTCCAAGGAGTCCAAGGAGTCCTGGTTCCTTTTTTTCTTTTTTTGGTGCCAGGAATTAAATCCCAGGGAGCTTAGCCACTGAGCCACATCTCCAGCCCTTTATGTTGTTTATTTTGAAACAGGGTCTTGCTAAGTTGCTGAGGCTGGGCTTGAACTTGCCATCCTCCTGCCCCAGCCTCCCAAGTTGCTGGGATTACAGCTGTGTGCCACTGCACCAGGCTCCTGCTTCCTTTTACTAGAGAATGGTATTAGATACTGTTGTCTGGGCTCCAAGCTCTGAGTGAGTTTGACGTCACTGCCTATCATTGCTTCTGAGCCTCTTTGCAGACGGAGCAGGTTTGTTACTTATCTGTAAATATTTATATCTGTAGCGATCAGTATCTACACCAAGTCAAACACAAGTTCACAATCCTGCCTCCAAATTTCACCCTTAACCCACAGATCATTCTAGTTCAGCCTTCTTGCCTAACTGCAGCCTCCTACTCCAACAGTGAGAAAGCTGGATCTCACCGTCGGTCATCCAGGTGCTCAGGGGTTCAGTTTCAGATCCATGTACAGCGGCATCAGAACTGCCAACACCTACCTCAGTGGAACCCGATGCTTGGGGACAGTGCTGTCACTCACCTGGGAGACATATCCACATAAAACTGTATGCAGATGTTTAGGGCACCTCAGGTGAATGTCCTCAAGACAAAGGGTGCATGTCAGAGGCACAGCACCCAACGAAAAGAGCTCCGGTGGCCGAGGCTGGAAAGATTCGAGCAATGAAATAAGGTAGTTGTCATGGACTAAGGGTGGCGTCTCCTGAGAATTCATATGTTGAAGCTCCAGCTACCAGTGCGATGGCATTTGGAAATAGGGATTTTGCTGGGTGCAGTGATGGGTGCCTGTAATCCCAGCTGCTCAGGAGGCGGAGGAAGGAGGATCAAGAGTTGGAGGCCAACCTGGGAAATAGAAAAAGATCCCATCTCAAAAAAAAAAAAAAAAAAAAAAAAACCTGGAAATAGGGTTTTTCAATGGTACTTAAAGTTTTACAAGTATTACAAGGATGGGATGCTCATGGTGGGATTAGTGGCCTTTTAAGAAGAAAAAGGGAAAAATCCCTCTCACCCTCTCTCTCTCACACACACACCTCCAACAGGCAAGGACCCTGCGGGCAGCCTGGCTTGGGCCTCCCAGACTTGAGAGCCGTGAGAATGAACGTGGCTGAGTGAGCCCCCAGCCCACGCCGACGAAGACTCAGGCCTGGTTGAACTCCAGAGTGTGAAACGGATGGCCCCAGAGCCCCAGCAGAAGTAAGTGACTGAAGGAAGTCTCGGATCAGGAAGCAGACAGGCTCCTCAAACAAGCCCTCCCGTGACTCCCCAGATCCCTGGCTCTCCCGGGGGGCCCGCACCCCCCGATCCTGAAACCTGGGCTGCGCAGCGATTTTCTTCCAAAACCTGCAGTACCGAAAACAGCAAAGGAAGCTGCCAACGGGACCCCATCCCGGCGACCCAGGTCAGCATCACGGCCACCCAGCCATGGGGGGCACCAGGCAGCACACGGGCGGGACCCCTCCACACTCAAGGTCGTCAGCGAGGAGCACCTGAGCCTGGCGAGGAGGGGCCGGGGGCGGGGGTCTGACGAGCCAGTTCAGTGGCTGGTGTCCAGAAGAGGACACTGGGGGAAGGACGGAGATCTGAATAAACCAAGCAGGCTCGCCGATAAGGAGCGAGCGTCAGCAGGGCGCACGGAGCTGGACGGCTGCCGCACAGCACCGTCGGCGACAGGCAGCTGGACAGACAGGAGCCCCGCCGGGCCCCTGCGATTGTTCACGAAATCATATTGTTCTAATATAAAAGTTGATTTTTAAAAATCCACCAAAGTACTGTGCTGAATTTGTCGTGTCAGCCGTACTCGCCTTGATTCTCCCGCCCCATGTCCGCACCGCTCCTGTGTGACTTGGAGGCGTCTCCTGTCCAGCGGTTCAGTCCACGTCCCACCCGAGCCGGGGTTCTTCGTAGCTGGGTTTGGGCAGCGCGTCTGGCCCAGGCGGAGGCGGCTCCAGCACCCGCACCACTGGCTGTGCTTCCTTCAGACTGGACCCCTCGGAGAGAGGAAGCCAGGGCAGCCTGGTGGACGGCGACTGGCAATCCGCGCGTCTCCATCCTTCCCGCGCCAGCTCACAAGCCCCCGGAGGAGGACACGAACTTGAGAGTGACCAACACCAGCACTGCCTGCAGAACCCAGCCCGAGCGCCCGCCTCCAGAATGAGTCGGATAAACAGTCGAGGTGACCTGTCCTGCAGTGCGGCTGCCTGACCCAGCCTGTGTGCACATGAGGCCTTTGAGAGGAAGCCCTTGCACACGTGCCATGACACTGCACGCACACACGCACACACACGCACACATGAGCCCATGACACTGCACGCACACACGTGCCATGACACTGCACGCACACATGCACACACATGCACACATGAGCCCATGACACTGCACGCACACACGTGCCATGACAGTGCACGCACACATGCACACATGAGCCCATGACACTGCACGCACACACGTGCCATGACACTGCACGCACACGTGCACACGCACGCACACATGAGCCCATGACACTGCGTGCCCACACGTGCACCCACACATGCACACATGTGCACACATGCACGGAATGACCACCCAAGTCATTTCCCTCCAGAGCATCCAACAATGTCCTGCTTCCACGTCCCTGCCCAGCTCGGATGCCCCACCCCCAGCTACTCTCAACCTCTGACCTGCAGAATCTGAACATGCCACCTCTGACCTTCGGAGGAACCTCAGAGAACCAGTACCTCCCTGGACTTGTGAGTTCGTCCTGTGGCCTCGGCGACACTGTGGGATGTCTGACCGTGCACTGCGGTGTTTTCTCCCAGCCCAGTGCCCCCGTGACACCCCTGTTCGCCTCTTGAGAAGGCTTTGTGGTACAGCCCACCTTGGTGACAGGGGCAGAGCCAGGCCACCGATGTCTCATGAGGAACAGACGCCAACGCAAGGCTTCCAGTTTCCCAGGGCCTGTGTGGCCCCAGCTCACTCCTGCCTCTCTCCTCCAGGTTCCACCCTGACCATGTTGATCCCCTGTGATGTGGACGCTGGCCACCTGGCCAACCAGGTAACTAGCGGCTCTGTCCCAGGATCAGACACGGCCCACCA
The DNA here is from genome assembly GCA_020662805.1 of Glaucomys volans. NCBI lineage: Eukaryota > Metazoa > Chordata > Mammalia > Rodentia > Sciuridae > Glaucomys > Glaucomys volans. Next base: position 889,759 of record JAJEJO010005738.1, read on the forward strand.
CCATAGCCATGTCAGCTCAAGCCAGTCAGTCTCCTCCCGCTCCAGCTCCAGCTCCCCCCCATTCACCCAGACTTCTCATGGCACCCCCACAGGCCAGAGGTTGGTCCCTGGCCCAGGAAGTGCAGGGCCTGACCCTCCTGTGACCAGCGCGCCCTGCTGGGGCACTCAGGACACTGATGCTGGTGAGCGCAAGGCGAGCCCACAAAGGGGCTCGGACTGCCTGCCATTTGGTACACTGCCACTTCAGCTGGTGGAGGCCCCTCAGTGGGCCCTGTTAGGACCCCCGTCCTGCAGATGAGGAAACTGAGGCTCAGAGTGTGAGTGACATGCCCAGGTCCTCCCAAACTCCATTGTGTATGCCTCCACACAGATTCGTGGCCGAGTGGAAAGAGCAGGCCTGGGAGACTTGGAGAGCAGCGTCCAAGGGCACAGCCTCCACTAGAAGGAGATCAGCAAGTCTTTGGGGAGGCCTGAGTTGGGGATTAGGAGGGTGAAAGTGGGGTCCTCCCTCAGCTCCCCAGCATTGTGAGCAGAGCTGAGAGTTCCTTATAGTTGACTCTGGCTGCCGAAATCCCCAAACCAGGACTTGCCAGACCAAAAGCTCCAAGGCAGAGTGGCCACCAGGGCTGCTACTTGCCCACCTCTGTGCCGCAAATATCCCAAATCAAGAGCCTTCCAGAAGCATTTGCAATGACTCTCACTCACCCGAAGCCACGAGCTAGGTCCACTGAACCCACATTCATCATTGGGCTGTGGCTGGAAGGATCCCCTTCCGATCGGGGAAGCCCAAGGGTGAAGTTCACTCACTTAGTCAGCAAATATTTTGTGTGCACCTTTGTGTACCAGGCTCTGGGGATAAAGTGGTAGATGAAGGAAGACGTTCCAACCATGGGGAAGACCCTGGCAGAGACAGAGAGTAAGCAAATAATCTCTCTCGCTCGCTCTCTCTCTCTCTCTCTCTCTCTCTCACACACACACACACACAGAGAGAGAGAGAGAGAGAGAGAGAGAGAGAGAGAGAGAGAGATCTAACAGTGCCACCGAGAGCCTCGGTCTCTGTCTGATAGGGACAACACTGCGGCCCCCCTACCCTGGGCAGGGGGAACTCCCTTCTCTGGGTTCCTTAGGACTCCACGTCCATCCCGGTGTGACTTGCTCTGCAACCTGATTGGGATCCGTGTCTTCCTCCAGCGAAGGCTTTGGTGCCACGAGGGGCTCAGACAGTGGGCCTTGTTTCTAGCTGAATTAGTGGAAATAAGTCCTGGATTCCCAGGTTTCCCCGCCCGCCTGCCCTGTGGTCACGCTTGCTCCTCTCCAGCGCTCCACTCTCATTGTTGCTGAGCGTCTGAGTGACAGGCAGGCTTCTTCCCGAGGACATCAGGAGCTTTGACTGGTCACCTCCACATCTCAGCAGCAGGGGCGGCAGGCCAAGGCCAGTGAATCCAAAAGTACGGTTCTTAATCCCTCGTAAACCCTCACTTTTGTTTTGTTTTGTCTCTGGTGCTGGAAATTGAACCCAGGGATGCTTTACCGCCAAGCGACACACCGGCCCGTTTCTGTTTGGTTGGTTGGTTTGTTTGAGACAGGATCTCGCTAAGTTGCTGAAGCTGGCTTTGAACTTGTGATCCTCCTGCCACAGCCTCCTGAGCAGCTGGGTCACAGGCCACCACCACCGTGCCCAGCAGAACTCGTTTAGACTTCTGAGCTGTTAATAAGGATCTCCTGGAGCCAAAGTTCCCAAGGTTTCCTCCAGGGGATTGGATGCAAATAGACGTTGGCACTGATCAGCAGGGACAGGGGTGGATGGGGACAGCAGCCCACAGGCCCCACCTCTCCTGGTCTGCCCAGGCTCCCTCGCCTGGGTCAGGATTCCCTGTATCTACCACGTAGCCTCATTCCCAGACAGCTCCAGTCTTGGTGCCTGGCTGCCCCAGGGTCCCATGACCACCTCCTTCCCTTTCTCCAGCCCCACCACACACCAGCGGGCAGGAGCTAAGACCCCTTTTCCTTTCTCTTTGGAAGACATCAATCAGTGCTCCTCAGCTGTGTAAGCCACTTGCCCAAAGCCTCATATGACTAGGATGAGTCTGTAGCCACAAATCCCAGGGCTCCACACTGCCATGTTCCTGGCTTTTTCCCGCCCCCCCCTTAAAGCAAATTAAATCACCCTCTGAGTTTCAGGCAATTGGACTGGATGACCTAAAGTCAGCAGGTGTAAGGAGCCAGGACAGATGGTGTCCAGGTCACACTTTCAGTAGCTAGCTGTGCAACATGGGGAAGTAACTTAAACTCTCTGAGCCGGGGTGTCCTAGGATATGAAGCGGGAATGATTGCGAGTGAGCACATTCGTGCACTGCATGCAGATACACACGTGTGCATGCCCGTGCCCAGGAGAAGGAGACACGGCCTCGGGAGTCTGAGGCAGACTGTCAAGGTAAGCCCTGAGGGCCATGGGAAAGCGAAGGTTACTTTCTCATCCCGGCCCTGGCCTGTCTCCTCTCCTGCTCTCCCTCCATAGCTTCCCTGGGGAGGTGCCCGAAACCAGCTGCAGCCACCGAGATCCCAGAGAAGGAGCGGCCAGGCTGAGGGAGGGCTTCCAGAACATCTGAGCACCCGCCCTGTACCAGGCCTCCGCCACCCCGCTGCACAGCCGAGCACGCTGAGGCCCCCAACAGTCCAGGCCCTCGGGATCCACCACTGCCCAGTGACAGGTGTGACCCCATCCAAGCTGGGTGCGGACGACCCTCCTGCCCCCAGGCAGCAAGCAGAGCTGCTGCCTTCAGGTGTCATTCTGGTGTGTTTCTGTTTTCCCTCGTCACACAGAGCAAACCAAGCTCAGATCTGGAACAAGGCTGCACCCGGGTCCTCAGCGCCTGTCCCGCAGCCGGCCTCCCTGATGCAGGGAAGGACAGTCGGGGGGCCCCCTCCCCCTAAAACCCGGGTCCCTCTCCCTGTATCTGTCCTGTTTTTAATTTCTTGTACTCCTCCTCCTCCCCCTCTTCCTCTTCCTCCTCCTCCTCCTCCTCCTTCTTCTTCATTCTGGATGTGTTCAAAAACAAAATGATAAAATACCACATTTTATAAAAATAAACATGGTTTTCAGAACTCGGCCTTGGGGAAGCTTCTCAACCAGCCCCAGAGCTTTTCCTGAGGCTCTGTACCAGGACCTCCAACCCCCCTGGGCTTGCTGAGTGGCAGGTGGACCCCAGGCTGGCTGGCCACTCTCCTCCTTCCTCGGCCTCCCACGCCCGCCCTCTGTCCAGTGGATGCTGAGTGACCTTGTTGCTGGTGGCTCTGAACTTGGCTTCTCCAGGGGCAAAGCTAGATGACGCTCTTTCCTCCCCTCCCCACTCCTTTCTCCTCCTTCCTCGTCTTCGCTGAACTGCCGCAGCTGGAGTCGCTCTGCGGTGCTGGGGGTTCAGAGTCGAACTCCCCAGGAGCCCCGCGGGCTGCCGCTCCCTGTCCGCAGGTCACTGGGTGCAGGTCACTGGGGCACACCCCTCGATGGTGAGCAAACCTGCACTCCACGTCCTCAGTGCTGCCTCTAGTGCCAGGGGCCAGGTGAGCAGAGGACCCTGATCACAGAGAGCAGCTGGAGGGCGGAAATGGGCCAATCAGAAGGCAGAACAGCAACCACTGGGGGGAGGTCACCAGGAAGCAGAATGGGGAAGACACGCATGGAGCTCCTAGTGAGACCAAGAGCAAGGAGCTCTGGAAACGTTCTGAGAGCCAAGCCCTGCCCCATCGAGGTCGATGGTGGGCTCCGATGCTCCTGTTGTTCACTGACCTGGTCCTGTGTCCCCAGTGCCCAGCCCTGAGCCACAAGACGACTCTGAAAAGGCATGTTCAGCAGGGCAGAGGGGTGCAGGCCTGTAATTCCAGTGGCTCGGGAGGCTGAGACAGGGGGATCTGGAGTTCAAGGCCAGCCTCAGCAACTTAGTGAGGCCCTAAGCAAGTTAGCAAGACCCTCTCTCTAAAGAAAAACTAAAAAGGGCTGGGGATGTGGCTCAGTGGTTAAGCACCCAGGGCTCAATCCTTAGTACCAAAAAAAAAAAAAAAAAAAGAGGCATGCTCAGTGAGATGGCTTCTGAGGTGCTCACCAAGCCGCAGCACCCGAGCTCCTGGGACGAGACAAACTCCAGTTTCTCTTCGGGCCGCAGGTGCACTGCCGTCTACAGTGATTTGTCAGAAAGACAAGTCCTCTAGTGTCAGGAAGAAACATGCCAAGAAAAAACAAAGGAAGATCAGAGTCCCTGCTCTGCCTTTCTGACTTGCCGGAAACCGATGACATCTCTCCTGGCAGCGACTGGCAGCCACACTGAAAAGCTCCCCACATTACTACTGCTCCATCCTTGGTTTATTTTTTGCGGGGGGGCAGGGTACCTGGGATTAAGCTAAGGGGCACTTGACCGCTGAGCCACATCCCCAGCCCTATGCTGTGTTTTATTTTTAAGACAGGGTCTCACTGAATTGCTGAGCACCTGCTTTTGCTGAGGCTGGCTTTGACTTGAGAACCTCCTGCTTCAGCCTCCCAAGCTGCTGGGATTACAGGCGTGCACAACCGCACCCAGCTTCCTTCCTTTGTTTAAAAAGAAAAACAAGGCCAGGGTACCTAGGTGTCATTGGCTACCTACCTCCGGATTTCTCTCAATATTTCAGTTCGTCCACAATGCTGGGCTGACAGTCCAATTCCTAAGAAACCCCAGGGGAGATGGGGGACCAAGGGAGGAGTCCAGGTTCATTTAAAAGAAAACGTGGAGTCTGGGAGGCCAAGGGAGGAGTCTGATGGTGCTGACATCCACACGGCCACTTTCTTCCCCTCGAGGTTCCTGAGGGGACCACAGACCCTGGGGGTCACAGGTGATGGGGAGGTGGTCTGCATGGGGTGTTCGACAACCTTGCACTTGGCCCCAGCAGCCTTCCTGGGGTTGGTCTGCCTGACACGGGTCCCCAGCGCTGTGCCTCCCTCTGAACCGCGAGCCCAGCCACCACGCCAGGCCCCCCGAGCTCAGGACGCAGCCTCCGGCCTGGGTGAAGGACAGCGGCTTTTCCGTTCACATGATGACTCAAAGTTTCTTCTTAAAGTGACGTGCACATTCAAGTGTGTAAATTGGAAGAAAAAGATTAAATAGTTAATGTCACCGACATGGCAAGTGGGAGCCAGTGACAGGCCTGGGGACGAGAGCACTCAGTGCAAATGAAAACCTGCCTGGCTCTGCTTTCCCGACGCTGAGGCTCGGGAGAAACTGCACCCCAGGGCTCGGGCAGCGCTGGAGAGGGCAGGGCAGCTGCCCATCAGACCCCTGCAGGGAGCCCTCCGGGGCCGTGACCCCTGTGGGCACACCTGGGTTATTTGAGTCGGGTGGGGTATGGACTCGGCCTCTGCCTGGCGTCCTGGCTGCGACTCTTCTCCCACAGGGACCGTCTGCCCGTCACTGCTGCGAGACCCTTGCCACACTGACGTCTCGATTTCAGAGTCCAGGCTTCAATCTTGGCTTCACAGACCCTGGGCTTCTCTCCTGGTTGGGGAGGCCTCCCTTCTCCTGGGCGGCATGTGCCATGTCACGAATTCCTCCCAACACTGTCACCTGTCACTTGTAAGTACTGGGTCCCTGCAGGATTTACTCCTCTACGTGTGACCACTGGTTCTGTCTCACGTCCTCCCGTTTGTCCAAGGCCATGGTCCCCTGTGCAGGGGACACGGGCCCTCTGAGTGCACCTCCTGAGCCGAGTGGCTGCTCCACCAACCTGGCGGCTGCTCCTCACGGGTGCCCTCTGGCCCTGCCCATACCCGAGGGAAGCCCTGTATTCCCCACTCTCCACACCCCCCTGCTATTCTGGGGGTCCCTGTTCTCTCATGAAAACTCTAAGAGCCTGCTTTATCCCAGGAGGGGGAGGGGAAAGGGAGGAGGAGGAGAGGGAGGGGAGAGGGGGGAGGGGGAGGGAGAGGAGGGGGAGGGGAGGGGGAGGGGGAGGGGATCATCTGCAACGATTTCCAAAGTAAGTGCTTCGCTACTAAAAGCAGGAGAGGACCAAACTGGCCAGGCTGTGGAATGGGCCCCACTCACCGCTGGCTGGAAAGCACAGCAGCAGCACTTCCGAGGCAGGGTCGCCGCTCTTACAAAACCCAGCTGGCTCCAGCCACAGGGCCCACCCTCCGGGTGCCTTGGCACCTAGTCACGTTCCACCAAAACCTGTGCCTGGGCGTTCACAGCGGCTTGGTTCAAAACGGCCGCCAAGGTGTCCAGTTGGTGCATGGACAAACAGACCTTGTGACACCCACTGGACAGGTGTCAGTGCCAGGACGGAAGGAGCCGCTGGGCACTGAAGACCCCAGGGACACTTCACTGCCCAGGCCTCAGGGGAAGAGGCCAGTCTGAACAGCCACGTTCTGGTCCCAGCTCTGTGACCTGAGAGGGCGAAGTGACGGAAGGTCAGTGGCGGCCTGCAGTGAGGGGCAGGGAGGGGCAGGGGCGCAGGGGTGGTGGTGACACCAGGCTGCAGGATGCCCCGTGGGGGGTCTGTGGCAGTGCACCTGTCCACCTGTCCGGCCCACAGAATGCGAGGCCAGGAGCCACGAGGGCAGCCTGTGGACTCAGTGGTGATGAGTCAGCGAGGCTCCATCAGTGGCAACAACAGGCCACTCCAGTGGTGGACACTGAAGACAAGGGAGGCCGGGCACGTGCAAGGGGCCCCCACTCCGGAAACCCTGGATCTGCTGTGTGATTCTGATGAGAACCTAAAACCCCTCTGAAAAATAAAGTCTTGTTTTAAAGAGAGGCGGGGTCTTTCCATGTCTGGTTTGTACACAGGGAACCAAGGCAAGCCCACATCCCAAACAGGAAGGGGCTGACGGTGCCTTTGGACTTGGACCTCAGCTGTCCGGTGCCTCCCCAAACCTGGGACAGGAAGGCTATGGGGGAGGGAGCCCCTCAACTCCCCATGCCCAGCACCTCCCTCCTGCCGAGGCCCTGGGGTAGCCAGCTAGGGGGGTTCCTGGCTGGGAGCCCAGCAGGCCCAGCCCTGCACCATGGACAACCCCCGGCTAAGTAGCAGCCAGCTGCGGGCAGAGAACCTGAGGGAGGGCCCTGCCTGGGGCAGCCCACTGAGCATGTGACTGCGCCCAGGAAGGACAGGGAAGAAAACCTGGGGACACCCAGGAGTGCAAGGTCGCAGGTCTGACTGCACAGGGCATTGGCTACGCCCAAAGGCTCCCCTCCCCCACCTCGCAGATGAGAATTTGCACATGTCCCCTGGGCTGGGGGACACTTGAGCTCCTCTGCCTGCTCCAGACACAGGACTGAGCCCGAATCTTCGCTGGAGATGGGGCAGGAGCGGCGCCTTCCAGCAGATGAGCACCGAGAGCCGCTCACTCCAGCTCCGGCCCAGCCCACCGGGCGCAGCTCTGGGATTCTCCAGCATCGCAGGTCCCGCAGCTGCAGTGCTGGCCGAGGGACCACCGCGGCACAGAGTGGAGGAAGCCTCTGGGGCTGAGCTTCCTCCTCTGGCTCTTGAAGTTCCGTGTCCAAGTGACTTGACAAGCCCAGACCCTCACAGAGAGACTTTGTGAGAATTCTGGGATCAAAATATAATTTCAAAATAATATATTTTCTGACATCCCCCAAGAAAACAATCACTGGTTTCTTCCCTCTAAAAGGATTTAGATGGAATAACATCTGCGCAGAGAATATTGTGAATCCGTTAAACTGACAGGCCGTCTCTAAGGCACCCTGCTCATTAATGTGCTGTGCATAAAATTAAAACTTGAAATACATTTTTAAATCCATTTTGAATCATTTAAGCAATTCTCCCGCAAAGAAACTATTGTGCTGAAATAATATATTTGGAACAAGGAATGTGAAAGCTATTAAAATGTCTCAGACCCCCTGCTTTTCACGGGAGAAGGGGACACGCTCTCTTCGATTTGGAACACGCTCTGTATTAAACATGCCCACACCCACCCGCAAAGAGCGGCTTTGAAACAACACGAAGGGTTCGACTTGAGTCCTCAGGACCTGAGGAACTCGGATCTGGGGCTTGGCTGCTGCCTCGGGCGCACAGCTGGGAGCGGCCGGTGAGGAGCAGAGACTTCCCTGGTCTGCGCTGCCCACAGCTGGGAGCCGGAAACCCCAAGGAGGACGGAAGATGGAGGCTCAGAGCCAGAGGCTGGTCTTGCTCCAGCTTCTGCTGGTTCTGCAAACGCCACAAACACTCAGGACACAGATCCGTGGGTTGGTTCTTTGGAGCCGGTTGGCATGAAGGTCACAGGAAGAGTAGTCTAACGCTTCCCGACACCCTCTCACTCCTGCCCCCTTCGTCCAGCCCAGAGCCAGCCTGGACCCCAGGAGTTCAGAGTCCAGCACACTGCCCCGGGAGGTCACCCCACAGATGCGCTATGGGAAATGGTGCAGCGGAAGCAGGAAGGGAGGCAGCGCCCAGGCTGGGAAGGCTTCCTGGAGGAAGCAACGGCAGACCTTCCACAGAAGAGGAGGAAGGGAGTGGGAGTGCAGGACTGGGGACGTGGGCCCGAGGACCCCGCGTCAGACAGCGACTTACCTGGCAATCCGCAGGTGGAAACCAGGCCCTCCCAGCAGAAGCAAGAGAGTTGGGGGCAGGGTCTGGGTAAGTGGGTCAGCGCAAGAACCCGTGTCCAGCAGGAGAAGCCCCAAGCTGACCCTGAGAACACACCCTGGTGGCATCGGCAGCCTGTGCTGGGCATCACGCAGACAGATCCTGTCTGACCTTGGAGCTCACGTGGGGGCAAGGTGGAGCAGCTGAGGCCCAGATGGCAGTGTGGGCCCCATGAGAGCAGATCCTGCAGAGCAGATGAAAGTGGCTGGGCCTTCATGGTTTGGGTCCGGCATGTCCCCACAGGCTAAGCGTCGGAGGCGTGGTCCCCAAGGCCCAGAGACACCTGTGACACCCATGCCCGCCCCTGTCCCCTGGGCCTCCATCACCTGGGCAGTGGGTATTTAGCGGGTTTGCCTCCCACACCTGGCTCAGGTGTTCAGGAACCAAGGTCTCCCTCCTAATCCACGTGGTGGGAGAGATGTGTGCCTCGCGCCTGCAGTCGCTCATCTGTCCTCTGTCCACGTGTTTCCCTCACATAACAGCCCAGTCAGAACAAATCCCAAGACGTGTGCAGGAGAACAGGGAAAGCGCTGTCTCCCATCCACCCTGGGGCCCAGAGCTTGGAGCCACCACCAGGGAAGCCAACATGGAGGCTTAAGGCCAAGGATGGAGAGAGCAGCTCATGGTAGTGTGGCTTGAGCCCCTGGATACAGCCTTTCCTGAGCCCCAAGGCTCTTCACTGTGAGAGCAGAGCAATTCTGTTTTCATTAAAGCTGATTTGAGCTAACGTTTGAATACTAGTACCTAAGACTTGGCAGGCCACACCTCGAGGCCACTGAGAGGTTGCACTGCAGTGGCATTTGGGAAATGCTCTCATGTAAGTGTGTGACGACGTCCAGCTGGTGTCCATCATCCCTTCATCCTTCACTGAGAGCTAACCCCTCACATCATAGCAAAGACAGCCAAGCTCTGGACAGGCACCACCACAAGGCAGCCAGATGCTCCCTGGCGTCAGGGCAGCCAGGAGGTCACCCTGAGTCCTGGTCACACCCTCTGTGGCTCCTTGGGCGGCTGCCATTTCCCCCAGCCCTGTGGGCACGGGTATGCTCCACCCACGGGGCATCTCCCCGGGCCTGGCGTAGAGCGGCAGTTCAGTGAGCGCTTGCTGGTGAGCCGAAGGCTGGACAGGCCCAGCCCCTGAGAGCAGCTGGGGCCACAGAACCTGGATCAGGACCTTGAAAAACTAAGGCAGAGATGTTTGGAAGCCACACCGCCTTCCCTGGGGCTGGAGAAGGAAGGGATTCCAGAGCAAACAGTCCCAATGCACTTTGTCGCAGCCTCAGGAATCCATCGCACTCCAAGCACTGCTGGATCTCCTGGATGAAGCAACAGGGGGATTCAGGATCGAGGCTGGCCTCCGAAGGCTGCGGGCACTCAAATAGCTGCCCGCTGTCCTGTCTGCTCCCGTTCTCCCTCCCACTCCTCCCCTCCCCTAGCCACTCTCTGCACTCGGCCTCAGCTTTTCCCGGAACACTTGGGCTCCGTCCATATGGTGTGGGGCGGGAAGGAGAAGGCCCAGGGCCATGGGCCACTCCAGCCGGGGAGGAGAGGAGAGCAAGTGTCAGCAAGACCCCAGGGAAGGGCTGCTTGTCACTGGCCCCTGTGGGAACCAGGAGGATGAAGCCTGGTGACTGGTCAGGCCCCTGGCCCAGCTGGGGCAGCAGGCAGGACGTAATAGGTAAGCTGCTTCCCCAGAGCCACAGCCTGGATGGACACACTGCCCAGAAAGCTCCAGGAACGGACACCTTCCTCCTCTCTCCCACCAGGAGTCACCTCAGCCCTGAACTCCTTCAATGTGACGGTCACAGAGCTTCGTCTGGGGCAGCCAGGACACAGGAGTCCTATGTGCCCCAGGTCCAAAGCCTCCATGTGGGACTAGACCAACTGTCAAATGCACTGCTGCCCATGTGGCGCGAGGTCCCGCCTCCTCCCTGCCAGGCCGAGGTGCAGACGTGGGCTGTCCCCGGTGTCCACGCCTCCCGAGCACCGACCCGCCAGGCCTGCTGGAAGGAGGCGAGGCCCTGGTGCTTGTCGCCCCTGGAGGGGAGCCCAGGGGTCCCTGGGGAGAGGGTTGTTACAGAAAGGCAGCCTGCTCCTCCTCTCTGGCCTCCTGTCTCACCACGGGATCTCCTCTGCCCGGGCTCTGTCGCCGCGATGCCTGATGCCCTCCGCCGGAGGCCCTCACTGGAGCTGAGCAGAGGCCGCAGCATGCTCGTGACTGCCACAACTGTGAGCTCAATCGGCCTCTTTGCTTGACAGATTCCCCAGCCTCAGGTGTCACCTTATAGCAATGAAGAATGCACTCATTCCACCCCAAGGCCGCAGGCCCAGCCCCGGAGACAATCCCTCTGCTCCTTCCAGGAGCCCTGACCACGGAGAGGCCTCCAGACTCCACATCACCGTTCATGCTTTTATAACACCATCTGAAACTCTTCCAGTGCAGGGAGCTTCCTGAGGGTTGGAGGGAGGTCCGTCTGGTCCCTGCTAGTTCCGGGGAACTGGCACAAGGCCTAGGGCATATAAGAGACTTAATAAATATTTGCTGGATATGGGAAAGAACTCCAGGTGTCAAGCCTCAGTGGGGGGAGGAGTTAGCCTGGCCCACCCAGGGGTCATGAAGGAAGGAACCTTCTCCCTCCTGCCCTTCTACCCAATGATCCAGGTCCCCTTCACGACCCTCTCTGGCCTTCTGTGGGCAGTGTCTCTGCCCGAAGCCCTCCCAGCCGGTAGCCCAGCTAGAAACAGTGTCTGGAATAACCGAGATCCATGCGCTCCGATTCCCCCTGGGGCTCAGCCCGGCGCCCAGTCTAACGCCTTCAGAACACACGCCTGTGACCAGGCTCCCTCAGCGTGGGGCTGGTGGCAGTGGACATGCGTGCCCATCGGGAAGCTGGTGGGCAGCCCGGTGCTGCCTCGCCTCTGGGCACTTTCCACCTTAGTGGCCAAGGCCGCACGGTTCCATCTGGAGTGGAGGCTGGGTCTCTCCCTGGCCTCCGCTTGCTTCCCTCTCCCCCGCAGTGGGCACGGCCTGGGCGCCGCTCACATGCCAGGGGCTGGGAGCGAGGGCCAGGGAGGCAGAGAGCCGCCAGAGGTCACCGCCTGCTGGGTGCCCCTAATTGGAGCAGGTGCGGGCGCGGGCGCTCAGCCCCGAGGCCTCGGTCCCGCTGCGCAGCGATGAGCCTCACCTGCGCCGCAATGGCGGGACCCGGGCTGGCACGAAGCGCCTTCAGATGAAGAAGAAATCATGAAAAAGAAACTGTTCAACTGAAAAACTAAAAAAGAAGCAGCTGCTCCAGTTGTCAGAATGTTTTATAAAGCAACAGCAAAACGAAAAACTAAAACATAAACTGTCCCCAAGAACTGAGAGAAGGCCAAAAAATACTAACATCCGGGAACACAGCGAACCCTGGGCGAGCTGCAATATCTCCTCCGCTCCCCGCACGCCGCCGCCGGGCGCCTCCCTCCTGAGCCTCCACTCCTCCCGTTGGAAATCTAGGCTGGACGGCAGCTTTGCCAAGAAGAAAAAAGTATTAGGTGCAGAAATGGTCAGCCAGAGAGCCACGAGTGTCTTGTCTCACAGGTGAGGAAGGGCGTCCTTCACAGATGAGGAAACCCGGCTCAGAGAGGGTTATCGACTTGCCCAAGGTCACCCTGAAGCCATGTCACATCCCAAAACCTGTCCATTTAATCACAGCACTCTGATCCTGGATGCACTTCCAGGTGCCCTGTGCAGATGTTTCTGAGGACGGAGGGCACCTTGAACTCCTGGGCATCCTTCAAGACCCAGCCCACTCACTACTTCCTCTGCACATTTCTGTCGCATCCGGGGTTCACCCTGAATCACACACGCACCTTACTGTCGTTTCACATATGGGCTACACTCACCTCCTTGTTAGACTGACTCCCAGAAGGCAAGGGCTGGCCTGTTCCATCTCCAGGGAACTCTCCTTTGTGTTCTTCAAATCTCCCACACTGGCTCTGCCACAGGACCTTTGCACTGCCCCACAGAGAACTCTTCCATCCTTTTGCAGAGCCTGGTCTGGCGGATATGAACTGTGAATTAATTTCACTGGGGATTGTCTTAGAGAGTGGGTCCCCAAGGAATGCACCCCCACATTCTCCAAAGACACGGCAGAGATATTCAGAGCAGGTCCTTTCGGTGGCCAAACACTCCAATGCTGCGTCCAGAGCCCAGAATGGAACGTCATTCAGGGGTGGACTGCGCACAGAGGGCTGCTGGCAGCCGTGCACATGGACCTGGGGGAGTAACCCTGGGCCAAGAGTCCAGCAGAGAGGGACCCTGACTCCACCCACAGAGGGTCACCTAGTGGCCACACTCAGCTCTGCCTAGGTGTGACCAGGGCCAGGTGGGGACGGTGACTGCTGCTCCCGTTGCAGGAATGGATTTAAACGGGTGAGGTGTCAAGTCTACAGCGGCAGGTGGGCAGGCGGGGGGACCAAAAGCTGGACGCCAGCCCCTTGAGCAGAGGCTCTCAGCAAGCGCCCTGGGGCGGTGAGCAGCCAGTGCCCCGCCCCCAGGTGCGCACGCCTCTGCCTCCGCGAGTCCCGGGTTGCCTGGCAACGGGTCTCCCTAGCGACGCGAGACGCCCGGCCCAGGTCTTGAGCCTGCGGGGTGCTGGGAAACCCCAGGCCATGGCCCAGAAACCGCTCAGCTCCGCGGCGGCCGAGCGCCTGAACCTTGTGGCGCAGGACGAGATCTGGTAACAGCTGGGTCCTCTACCCCGGCCGGCGGGTCCCACCAGGGAGCCCACCTGGCGCTCATGTTCCGCCAAGCCCAGGAGTGGTCAGCTCTGGGCCGAGGGGAGTACTCAGAGGGAGCACTCAGAGGAGAGTCAGAGGAGAGGAAAGGGGACAATATGGGGACAGAGGGGGCTGCAGCCACCCCCCCGCCCCCGGGAAGGTGGGAAAGATTTTGGAACAAGGGCACAGGTCTGCTTGTTGGGGGCCAGTTTAGGATATGGTCTTGTTTTTTAAGATTTGCCGATTTTTAAAGAAAAAGAAACAAAATTGTTAATACTTGTTCAATTAGAAGGAGAGATACATGCGCGCCTTATTTCTCAATTTTCCTGTATTTTTAAGTAATAAGAAATTTTATTGTTAAAACTGGATCCGTTTTCTAGAGGGTTTACATGCAGCGGACTCCACAGGGGGCCTTTACCGGAGTCTGCGGGAGTGCTGAGGTTCTTCCGCTTCCTTCAACACAGCCAGTAAGGGAAGGATTCGCGTGCAAGGGAGTTTCAGGGCGGTGGGGCTGGCTCACCCCTGGACTTCAGCTGCCTAGGCGCCAGCTCCCCATCTGGTCATTTTTCTGTGACACCTCCATGTGTCACTCCATAGCTGTGTTTACCTTGGCTGCTTCACTGAAAAAAAATTCATCTCTATTGGAAACTTTATATCACTCTCACAAATGGAAACCCAGCATCTTTATCCCTCTCACAACTATTGATTTTTTGAAATCTTTGTATTCATCCAAGTATCCCCAGTAGGGACGAGCACCATAGTGGGACCTGTCCCTCTACCCTGAATGCCCTTTCCTTCCTTCACCAGGCAAACTCCTACTCATCCATCAGTACCCAAGTCAAATGGCCCCTGCTCTGTGAACTGGGTCCTGTTAAGAGCTTGGACCGTGCATTCCAAGTCCAACATGACTATTAATCACTTGTAACGTAACTGGTCCCAATTAGAATTTGCTATGAGTATAAAATACACAACAGATTTCAAAGATTCATCCAAAAAAATTATTATTAAATTTAGTATCACTTCATTATTTTTGCTTTATTTTCAATATGGCTACCAGAAAATTTACCAATTATGTATGCAACTCATATTTTTGGCCCATGAACATCTCTGTTAGAAATAGACCTGCCTTAGATGCTCAGTGCCCAGGGCGGAGAGCTTGGTCAGGGCCTCTAAAACTCTTGAGATGGGTGAGAGGTACAGATAATGATTCTGAAACGGAACTAAAAATCGAAATGACCAAATGTTTAATTAGGTAGTTGCAAAATGTGACACACTAGCTTGTCAACCGCAGCCCAGCTCAGTCAGAGAGAAGTCATATTCACCACGGCAGGAAAGCAGGCTGGGTTAGTGGTGGGTGAGGACCCTGGGAGTGATGCTTAAGGAGGGGCTGGTGACGAGTTCATGCCAACTAAGCACCTCCTTGAATTCTGCCCCCTCACGCCAGTGCTTGCCTGGAGGACCAGGTCCTTACAGAACTATTAATGGACACCCATGACTGTGGGTCACAGGGGCTGACACACATTCGTTCCCCTCGAGTGGAGTGGCCCCAGCCCTGTCTGCCACCACGTCACAGGCAGCAACCCCAGCGCCTCTTCCTTCAGCCTGCTCAGCCGTGGGGCCGTGCTCTCTGGCTCCCAGCCCCAGCCCCAGCCCCAGCCCAGCCCCAGCCCAGCCCCAGCAGAACCACGATCCAGGCCATGCACACAGAGACGCAGAACACTATGCCCTCCACAGTCCATGGCTTGAACCGTTAGCCAGTACTGACCAGCACTCGGGAACCTTCTTTTTCAGGAAATACCGTCTGAAGGCTGAATCTGAAGCACGGCAAAACTGGGCCCCGAACTGGGGGTTCTTAACAACTCCCTTCGAGGAGGTAAGCATGGATTCCATGAGCCTCAGTTTATAGAGTCCATCGTTTTGGAAAATGTGTGGTGATCAAGGGTGCAATTTATAAGATTGTGATGAAAGAGTGTGTGGTAGGCAAAGATGGCTCACCATGAGAGCAGCTGTCCCCCTGCCTTCACCAGCGACTGGGCACCTACTATGTGCCAGGCTCCGGCTGGGCACTTCATCAGAACCAGCTCATTTACCCTGCACAAGTGCCCTGTGCAGAAAGAGCTGCCTGTGTATGCCCCCCACACAGATTAGATTGGTCTCAAAGGACTGCAAGGTCACACGACAAGTAAGGGACACGTCAAGAAGAGAAGCTGGGGGTCTAATTCCCTGGCTGTCTGACCTCTCACTTCCCGTCTGCAAAATGGGTGATTGTGAGGGGCACTGCCAATCCAGCCGGTGACAAGCAGGAGAAGAAGCCAGGCACAATTCACAGGGAGTGGTGGGGACGTGGCAAAGAGGCAGCCACCCCCAGCCCAGTGAGGGCCACCGGGTGGGCCGGGCACACACACCCTGGTCAAGACATCCGGGAACCCAGGGGTTCAAGTGGAATCTGCGTCCAGAGCATGTGACTCACAAAAACGCCACACGGACCCACAAATGGCCTGCATGGGCTTCCCCGAGCGGGGGCCAGCTTGCCACCTCTCAGATGACCTCTGGCCAGAACTCCAGGAAGCCACCCTTCTTGGAAGGGACACAGCACCCAAGAGCCACGTCACTCAAACACTGTGATGCAAGACAGGGGAGCCATCTGCAGCACCCCGCACACACTGGCTTTGAAGTCACACCATTCTTAATGAGCTTTTAAAATTCTTAGAGTTATACCATGTGAAATTTTATGCATAAAATGAGGCCTTATTAATATAATATGCATAAACTCAGTCTATGCTAATATTCCTTATATGTAATTAAGTTGGGTTTTCAGAGTTCAAAATCGCTTTAAATATTCGGGGGGGGGGGGCTCTCCATTACGGCCCGAAGTCAAGCTGGCGGGCTGCACTCATCTGAGTCCCCAACCTGCGACCTTCTCTCTAATCGTCACACAGGACCTGAGCTAGTGGGAGGGGATGGCAGTCCTCGCTCGAGGTGGCGGGCGGTCCCCAGCTGTGCGATTGGGACAGGCTCCACCCGACATTCTGAGCCCACGTGATTCTGGGGGAGCACGGGGGACCTGAGCCTGAGGCCTCCATCCTGGGATTCTCTTTCAGTTGATCAAGGGTGAAGAAGAACCCCACACCCCGAAGCCCAAAATCCAGCTTCCGGAGCGTTTCCACATCCGGCAAGTGACCCCTGTGGAGAAGTACATCAAGGTTTGCACCCCATGCCTAAACGCCCAGTTTCCTAAGTAAGAAATGGCCTCACTGGACGCTGCCCCCTCGACTGCCCAAGCAAGAACAGAGCGGTGCCCTGTGTGTGTGCTGCCTGGTGCCCACGCCCTGTCCAGCCCAGATGTGCAGCCAGGACAGGTCAACACCACCCCTGCCAGGGCCACTGCCCACCCTGCAGATGGAGGCAGGCCAAGCAAATGAGGGGTTCCACCCGGAAAGCAGGCGGGAGGGCTCCAAAGGAGACCCTGGGTCCAAGTCCCGCTCGCTGTCCCCATGCGGTCCTGGGCAAGTCGCCTGGCCTCTATCTCCAGTTCCCCCAGCACTGCGGCCAGGGGCTCAGCTAAGCACCTGCGTCAGAGCTCAGGGCACGGGGTGTGTAAGGGACCCGCAGGACCCGCATCTGGAATCATGCTGGTCTGCGGTAACCGGGGCCAGGTGCAGGGTGCTGAGAGGTGGGAGCCGACCCTGAGCAGGAAACCAAGGTGACTAACCTGTTCCCATTGCAGGTCCTTCCGTCCCCCCCAGTCCCACAGACGACCCAGGGTTTCATCGGCTGGCGGTCGGCAGTGCCCGGCCTCAACAAGTGCCTGGAACTTGACTATGAGATCAGAAGCTGCAAAGGCGCCTACGCACGGGAGCTGGGCTGGCCTAAGCAGGGCATCTACTGAGACTGCAGCCGCCCGCCCAGGTAGTGCCCAGGGACCTGCTGGCACCCAGCACCTGCCCAGTGAGGAACCCCTGCGTCCTGAGCACCGAGTGCCCTCGTCTTGCTCCTCAGATGCTGCAAAGAACACAAAGGCTGCCTTAGGTACTCTCAGCTCATTGGTGCCTCCATTCTGGAAGGTTCATGAAGCGCTCTGTTCTTAGCTAATGTAACAAGGTGCCCGGGTTTTTTTGGTTGGTTTGTTTATTGAAACCTTGGGAATTTCTAGGTGTGTTTTATTAAATATACAGTGATTTAATCCTAAGGATGTCTGTCTAGGCCCTTCAACCTGTAGCTTCCAGCTGCCCCTCCCACCGCCTCCGTTGAGGACGGGATTGCTGACGGGGCTCTATGGCTGGATACAGCAGGCCTGCTTCTCAGGAGGATACAGCACCTCAAGGACCCCTGACTCTCCTGGCTGAGGGCATCTGCAGCCGGACACCAGCTTCAAGGGTAGAAACAAGCACAGGATTCACCCCTGAGCAGAATTCCAGAAGCCGGGCTTCCCAAGGGTGCTAGGCCAACCCCTCCCACCACACTGCCCCAGCCTCCTGGCCTCCATATGCAGCACAGGTCTGGCCAAAGGGCCATTTCCAGCCCTCAGACATCATCCCTGCCTCACTAGCTCTGTGGCTTTCCTCCCAGTCCTCAAATAGGGCGTGGGGGACAGGGCAGCCAGGTGGCCAAAGAGGAACAGCCAGCATGTCCTCAGGACTCGTGAACTGGCCCCAAAACATGGGAGCAGAAGAGTGTGGCAAAAGAGTGTGGAGGAGCAGCCTGTGGGAGCCGCTCAGGGTCCGATTCTGAGGAGCAGCGGGCTGGTGCTTCCTCAGAGCTGGACGGGGCAGGAGGAGCCACACCTGGTCATCCACCCTCCACAAAGACCGTTTCCCTCCCAGCAGCCGGCCAGGCCTCGCTGTCGGCTGGAGGACCTCCTCTCTGCATTGGCTGATGGGCTAAGGGTGCATCCATCTGGGGAAACACTTAAGAGGGTGCCCACCACACATCAGCCTGCCCCGCTGACCAGGCACGGTGAGCTTGTGAATCCCCCTCCTAGGATCAGGTGACGACCCCCCAGCCCTGAGGCTGGGCTCAGTCCACTGACACACTCCTAAAGGAACTCCATGACCAAATACCCGGGGCCAGAAGCCCTGCTGAACCTGGGTCACCCCTACACACTCAGAGCCTCCGACCTCGAAGCCCCAGAAGACAAACTTCTCCTACAGAAACACTGTCCTCAGTGGGGCCCCAGAGCCTGACTGAACCCAGAGCTTTCTGTCATGGTTTAGATGTGAGGTATCCCCCAAAAGTCCACATGGGAGACGATGCAAGAAAGCTTAGAGGAGAGACGACTGGGTCATGAGAGCCGCCCTTATCAGAGCGTCCATCCCCTTGAAGGGGTTGACTGGGCTGCAGCTGCAGGAGTAGGTTGTGGTATAGGAGGTGGGATCCTGGGTGTGTGCCCTGGGGTTGTGTTTCGTCCCTGGTGAGCAGAGCTCTGTCTGCTTCCCTGTCGCCACGTCCTGCACAGCTTCCCTCCACCACACCCGTCCACCATGATGCTGTCTCACCTTGGGCCCAGAGCAATGGAGTTGGTCGTCTGTGGACTGAGACCTCCAAAACCATGAGCCCCAAATAAACTTTCCTCCTCTGTGTGGTTCTTGTCAGGTCTTTTGGTCGCAGCAATGGAAAGGCTAACTAAAGCACATCCTTACCTCTTACCCCGCAGAGCCAGCTTCTTAGAGCTCAAGGCAGAACCCCAGACAGAAGCCTCTCCCCAGCCTCCTCGGAGGCTCCCTGCCTCCCCACAGCTGTCCTCCAGGCCCCCAAGGCCGGGTAGGTAGGCCCACTCACAGCAACCTAGCTCTCAGGGACCCCTGTGAACACAGCCTCCAGGGACCCTGGTCATCGTCTGAAGACCATCCTGCATTCGGAGCAGTCAGTACACGGACACCTCGAAGCATCTAGGGAGCTTTCTGCAGCTCCTCAAGCGGCACTTGGCTGTGAATGGCGCCCACCCCATGAGCACATGCTCAAGGCCATGCGAACTCCTCCCACCTACAAAATTGTGAATTCTTTTTCACGTTTCACTCCCATCAATACACAGACCAGCACTAACCAACATCCAGGAACCGGCGGTTGGGGTTCTTGTCTTCCTTTATCACCAACCAACCACATGTGTGCTTTTATTTAAAGAAATAAAAATGAGCCCACTTCTTTGCAGGGAGCAGATCTTGCTGCCATGACCCTGCCCAGCCGCCCCTGCCTGGCCCCCAGGCTGACCTCTCGGCATTAAGCAATGTGCCCTGCACTCCTGGGCTCCTAAGGGCACATAAACATCCGTCGATGGCCCAGCTGAGAATCAAAGTGGATGACGTTCAAGGATCCAATTACCCTGGACACGTTCAAACTTGACATTTAATCTATGGAAACCAACCTCTGTGTGGGTGTCCAAATGGGCCCTTAAATGTCACCACACACTGTAAAATACCACAGCATTTCCAAGGTCAAGACGCGGCTGGTGAACCTGTGTGCGATTCAAAACCGCCAGACGGGCCTCCATCTAAATGGACAGTCTCCAAACTGATGCAAGATGGGATTGGGTCCCAGACTCAGTGGATTCTGTCTCAGGCACATTCGGGCAACATCAGAGGCACACCGGAGACTCTGTGTTCACGTGAGAAGAAAATGGCAAGACGGAAGGAAAACAGAACTCCTGGGAAAGAAGACTCTCCACCTAGCCCCTCGAAACAGCCCCAGACAAGTGTCCCATGGAGTCCACGCTTCAAGTGGCCAAAGCCCGGGACCAGACTGGGATGTGGAGGGCAGGCACTGTCACGTGACCCTCTGCAAGCCCAGGCAGCGTGCAAAGTCAAACCCATTCATATTTTAGAATGAAACTTATGAATGCTCACGACAACTGCAATAGAGCCTGTAAGAGTCACAGATCAGCTGGAGTCAGGCTTTGTCACCAGATGAGTGTTAGTGTTAAACTAAAGAACAGCTCAAGGTGTGGGGTACATTTTGGAGTTTGGAACTGATATGAGATTTTGAAAATAAAATGGCACCGTCATATTAGATGTGATGACTCTTTCAGATCTGGCAATAGTCATGAACTCACAAGGACTCTCGTGGCTGTAAAAGAAAAAGTAGCCAACGCAAGCCAGCAAAGACACAAAGGAACATATTGATTTACAAAACTGGAAAGCTCAAGAATGAGTCTGCTTCAGGTGCAGCTCCATCAGGGACTCACACAGCACCATCAGGCCCAGGAGCCTTGAGGTCGATCTGTGTGACTGCTGTCCAGGACTAGTGACATGGCTCAGCAAGGAGGTCTCTTCCTGCGGAGGTCCAGGGCAGCCAAGTGCCTGGGCTACTCTTTTCCTTTCTTAGCTGTCCCATCCTCAGTTTCCCCCAAGGCTGATTTCCTCACGGCTGCAGGATGGGTGCCAGCAGCCTCATGCTTACTTGTTGGGCCACATGCTTACTTGTTGCTCTTGCCAGTAGGAAAA